>VZRV01004344.1:613636-642844 GCA_013398115.1 Falcunculus frontatus | reverse complement strand
GGGGGGGCAAATGAGATATAGAGAAAACATCAAAAATGTGCAGTTCCATTTAGCCTTATGGGTAACTTTCCCCTTTTCTTTTTCTCTTGAGTACCTATTTCTCTTCCGGGAGATGACATTCCATGAATGATTATCTTATTATCACCACGTTCTGCCTGTCACTAATATTTTTTTTTTTGAGGAAAAAGAGGATTAATAAATGTTAAACAGCATCTTGGAATTTTAAAGGAGGCATTTGGAAAAAACCCCAGAACTGTATGCATGCACATGGCCCAGGAGACAGCATCTGACATCTGGAAAAACAAACTGACTTTTTTTGGAATGCAAATCCCAAGACTAGATTTTTTTTTTTTCATGTTCTTGTCCCTTAACATCTGTATGAGTAAAACTGATTTTGATAGACAGATAGATTTTGATATTTTCGTTCCAGATTTCTTCCAACTCCTGTTGAAACTTGCTCATAACAGAACTGAACATGCCCGAAGGGTGTTTGAAAGCGGCTGCAGGGGGTGTTTGTCTCAGTGTGCGTGAGAAGGGGCAGGCCCGGCCGTGCGGAGTCCGGGAGCGCGGCCCCTGAATGAACTCCGCGAGGATTTTATATTTTTTTTATGAATGGGAGCTCGGGAGTGAATGAACAGCGGAGTTCTGCGATGTGATTGGTCCTCCGGGGTAAAAGCCACGCCCACTTATCAATGGGTGACGGCCGAGACGAGCGGGGATTGGCGGGCGTGCCTCAACACGGAGCTCCATTCACAAATTCGATGAAACAAAGGAGTGGGCGAGCCGGGCCCGTGAGCGAGGGGCCAATGGGCGACCGGCCCCGGGCCCACGGCGGCCTCGGAGCGCGCACGGGGCGGCTCCGCCGCGGGCTCCGCGTGGGCCGGGGCCGCCGGCGTTGAGAGACGGCTCCGGACGGGACCCGACCCGACCCGAGCGGGGCTTCTGTCCTGGGACGGCCGGGGGTTCGTCCGGGCCGGGAGCCGGCGGGCTCGGTCCCGCCTCGCATTCCAAGTTTCGGCAGCTGCGACGCGGTCGCCGCCTCTCACGGACAGCGGGAGCATCGCGGTCCTGCCGCCGCTGCGGACCTCGGCCGGTGGCGGCCCCCCCGCCCGGCCCGGCCCGGCCCGGTGCACTCCTCCCCCGGTACCCGCCCCAGATGCCCGAGGAGAGCGGGTAGAGCCCGAGCAGGATGAAGGGGTACCTGGACCAGCAGGTGCCGTTCACTTTCCCGCAGGTGAGTGGCGGCTCCGCCGGGCGGGGGCTCCGGGCTGGCTCCGCTCCGGCCGGGGACTCCGCTCTGATCCGCTCCTCCTGCAGCAGCCCCCGGGTGGCGGAGCTGTGCCGGGCGCTGGGAAGATCCCCGGGGAGCCGGGAGTGCCACCGGCGCAGGACTCGGAAGGTGAGGGGGGCCTGGGGCGGAGGGAGGGCTGCGGGCAGCTGGGCAGGGACCGGGTCCTCCCCCCGCGCCTCCTCCCCACCTCCTGGGATGCCGGAGCATCCCTCTGCCCCTGCCCAGCTGAGATCCTTCCCCTTTCCCCGCAGAGCTCTTCCAAGACTTGAGGCAGCTCCAGGAGACCTGGCTGACTGAAGGTAGGCTCCTTCCCCCAGCTTTGGTTGGTTTTGCTCCTCTTGGAGTTGTTTGTCTTTTGAGGTTTGTCCCGCTCCTTTGCCGTGTTTTCCCGGCTCCGAACAAAAGTGTTTTTTTCAGACTTGCCAACCTCTGGCTTGTGTAAATTAAGACGCTGAATGACACCATTGTGCTGGGTATTTGCTTATGAATGGGACTTGGCTGTCTGCCCACTTTCCTGGGTACAATTTGCGCTTCAGGCTATTTGTAACTGGTTCGATTTTATGCTAATTTGTCACTTATCTTTGTCGGTTGCCAGAACGTTGATATTTTCTTAAACAATAAAGTAGTCTGTTAATTTGGGGAACAAAATGTTTCTCTTATTTTTATTTTTTAAAAATATAATCCTTTCTTGGGACCTTCCGGGAATTTACACGCTTTTCGGTTTGGTGTCTTAATTATTTTGACTTTGAACTTCAAGGAAAACTTCGAATGCCAGGGAGTCACATTCATTCCAAGTGAAACTAGTTTTAAACATCATGATTTTGCTCTAATTCCAGTACTGCAGATGATCTATTTTCTAGAAAATTCAAAACCTGTCCTCAAGTGCAGACTCTTGATAAACACAGAAGTACTTATTGTGATCTAGGTACTTAAAAATATTTAACAATAACGGTATAAAAATATACGTGGCATTTTGAGCTGGTTATTTTCCCCTCATTTTACCACAAGTGAGGGAAAATCTTCTCAAACAATCATTTTTTTAAGCCTTCAGAAAGGTATTTGCCAACTAAGTAAGATTATTAAGGAAAAAAAATCAAATGTTTTATGTTCATTTTGATCTGACCTGAAATGAGGTGACATTGATTAGGCAGTGTTTCGGGAGTGTGAGGATTGGAAGGGTGCAATAGGAATCACCCGGAGGCTGTTTCAGTATTGAAAAGTGCATGTAACTCTCATCAGAGCAGGAAAATAGGTATTAATTGCTGGTCGTGCAATAGACCTGCTGGATGTGCACACGTGCTCGAGATTGATTCCTTTCAAATCTTAGAAGAACTCGAGGTGCCAGTAAGTTTGCCTCAGAACCGATCTTTGGTAGACTTTCAATTTTAGATTTTCTCATGTTTGATAATATTTTTAGCTCACCAATCTAAAGGATTTGCATGGAAGCTTTTACAATATATTTACAATACATTTTTCAGTAGCAGAGTGTTTGTAGGAGGAATTTGTGAGTCCCCTGTGGTGAAGGGAAGGTCACACATGGGCTCATAGTGTTGTAGAGAAAGAGGTGCTCTGCTTTTATCCAGGATTAGTAAATGATGGTGCAAACCTTAATGCATGTTTTTGGAATACAGGCAGAGATTTTTTTTTTAAATTATTTTTCATAGCTCATAGCATCTAATCAGACTCCAAGTGAAATCCCTGAGGAATTCAACATGTGTTTTAATATTCCAGTTTATGATTTTAGACTGCCTGTCTGGGAGCTGGTTTCTCCCATTGTTACTCCCATTTCCAGATTTATAACAAGAAAAATGACCCTCTGAAGCAAACTATCTTTTGGTTTTTTTATTCACCAGTATGTCAGAATATTTTCCTGAATGGTGAAAATATTTATTATTAATGTTCTGTGTGTGTCTCCACGTCAACATTTGTTCATGGGACGAAGGCATCAGAACACTGAAGAGAACCTTCCTAAACAATGCAGAAGAAAAAGTGAAAACATGGAATATGTTATTTATTCTTTTCCTCTATCACATTTAGTTTTTAAAAATATTTATTTATCTATTTCCAGTTCTTGGTGTTACTTTTTAAATAAAAGAGAAACAAACCTAGGAAGGAAGCACACTAGAAAGAAGGCATCAGCCAAAAATGTTAATGAATTTAAACCACATATACATCTGTGTGTGTGTGTTTATGTGTGTCACTATATATATTTGCATGATTTCAGCCATATGTATATCTCTTTGTTATCTTTTAAAAATATTCTTAATAGTGTCAATTAACACTTGGTTTCTCATTTTGGGAGTCAAAGAATAATTCTGCATATAGATGTCCCTTAAAAGAAACACATGCTGAAAAATCCTAGGCCTGGTTACTAAAAATCTGGTTTTCTTTTGCACCATTTTTAGCAGGCTCTGGTGGACTGCATGGGTGTGAACCTGGCAGTTGGTAACTGTATGGAACTAATTTCAAGCCAAATAATTTATCAAAGTGCATCAGCATTCAGAGAAACAAAAAAAGAACCTTCCTTGGATAAAAGTGGCGGAGGCAGGTACCCGTGATGGCTGCAAGGAGCAGATTCACCTCTCCAGCTGTCCCTAGGCAGAAAATTGAAGTTCCAGTGCTCCAGCTCTTGGAAGCTGTGTGGGAAATGATGGGGTCTGTGTTGAAGCCTGCAGTCTGAGTGACTGGAACAAGAGCAGAGTTGGGCTTTAGATGGGATTAATTATCCTAATTCTTCCAAGTATAGGTGTTGGTTTGGGGAGAACAGGAAAATACCTGGGTTGAAACTGTATGAAGTAGGTAGAGAATATAAAAATGGGAATTGTCTTCTGGCACCTGTGTCTTCAGCCTTCTAGCACAGGACTGGAGCTGTCTGCAAACATCCCTGCCCAGCAGAGAGGCTGGATGCTTCCATTCCAGCCTTGCCCTTCATTTCACATCTGTGCTGTGGCCTGTTGCTTTCAGAATTTAATTCTCTTCTTGGCATCATCAGTGATGCCATGGAGAGCCTCAGGGCAGAGGGCTGTGAAGTCCAAACTCTGCTCATACAATATGATCCCCATAATTCTTCTATTTCCATGTTGATTTTTAAAGATAATTCATAGAATTAATTTTCTAGATGGTTTTTTTTCCTCAGCTCCCCATCTTTTATTGTTTATATTTCCAGCTTGATGTCATACAGGTTATTTGAAGGAACAGTGATTGCAGAATGAAGGGTTTGGCTGGTTCCATCCTTATTCACCACCTGTCAGCACAGTGTGGTTTATAATAAACCCTGAGGTTTATTTTTGGCATATTTAGTCCAGCTTCGTTTCAAGTCACTGAGATTAGTGGGCTTCCATCCTTTATGTCCCTTAACTTTGACTACATCACCTCTGTTTTAGAGCTGACAGAGTGCAATCTGTTGTCCACTCTGCAATAACAAAAACTGTAGATTTGTCTGTTGTGTCCTAGCAGCAGCAGAATTTCTTTCAGCAACAGTGACAGCCTTTATGAAATAACAACAATCTGCTGCAAGCTCTCCCTTCCCTGCAATAAAAGAGATGTAAAAGTAATTGTTAGAAGTAATAAAGTATGGGTAAGATTCTCCCCAAGGTTTCTCCCAGGACAAACACGTATTCATTAATCCCAAAGGGAAACTCTCCTTAGTCACTAAAATCATCCCAGCAGAAACCTCAGATCTTTCCTGCAGAGATTTATTTCTGCCTTACTGTTAATTATACTGTACAAAGTGCCAAAACTAACTCTTCTCTCCCTCTTTTTCTCCCTCCCTCCTTTCTTCCTTCTCTCTCTCTCCTGACAGCTCAGGTTCCAGACAATGATGAGCAATTTGTGCCTGACTTTAATTCAGAAAACTGTAAGTAGCACGGGGATAATCATGTCTCTTGGGGGAAGGACAAATCCAAATTTTGGAGCCTTTCATGGCCCTGCCCCAGGCAGTTTCCCCCACATGAACTGAAATGAAGCACTTTTGCTGGTTGCACTCATTTACCTCCTCTCCCCAGACGTGGCCCTGCAGCACAGCACAGCTTGGTCTCTGAGCCATAGATCTTATTTCTGTCTCTTTTTGACCTAGAACTGAGGAGAGGGACAGTCCCACGTTTCACTCTGAGTGAATCAATGAGTCAGATGTGATGTGATAGCCTGTTCCAGCTATCAGGGGCTGGAAAGAATTGGCTGCTCCTGACACATCCAGCTTCTCGAAAGTTCTGTGAAGTTCAGTGTACTGGAGAGAGCAATTTTTTTTCCCCCTGAGACCCAGCTGACCCATCAGCATTTTTAGATGGGTTGTGTACATCTGGACATTGGGAAGGGCTGCTGCAGGGAAATGTGGCAGGCACAAAAGGCTCTTTTCTCTTCTGGCCTTTCCTTGGGCCTGGGCTGTTTGCACAGATGCAGGAGCATCACACTCGGAATGCTGAATGCACCCAGGTGTGTGGAGACCCCTGGGTCAGGATATTCTCCCCTCTCTCAGTTTGGGCACTTCCCAGAGCTGTTTGTGGATGGTTTCCTCTGCTCCAACTCACGGCAGCCACAGGATGAGCCGTGGGAGCCAGAGGTGCCTGAGGAGCAGCAGGAGCCAGAAACAGCAGAAGGCTCTGTGATCCCATGGGTTTATTTATGTACCTTGATTCTGTCAAGCTCTCTGAGGGCTGGCAAGATTGGCTTTTCTGGTGTAGGATGAAACCAAAGGCAGCCAAAGGGAGTCAGGGCTTTTTTGGGGGGGAAGGGGCAGATATCCCCCTCTTGGTGTGAGAATTCATTTTGGGGAAGGATGTTTACAATAGAAATGTCCTGTGCTACAAGAGGCAGCAAAGGCCCTTTTCTGGCCCTTTAGCTGTCTGCTTGCTTCTGAAGGGACACTTAGAACTTTATGTGAGGGAGAACGAGCTTGAAAATGGCTGGTGCATGTAGGCTTCAGGTCACTCCTGAAATAAACTCAGCAAAAATATGAGGGGTTAATGGATCAGGATGTTACTTCCCATCCTTAAAAGCAGTCACAGTGCTGAACATCCCAGACCCAGAGCAGCATCATGTCAGCTTAAAGAGGTGGGGGTAAGATGGTGATGAAGGACTGGAGCTAGCCTTACTAAAAGATTACAGCTCCGATTTGGAGGGCAGATCCTTCCCTAGTTTGAAAAAGCAGCCTAGACTTATGTACCTCTCTGGGGTTACTTTCCTTCCTAAACACCAGTGACCTCCCAACAGCAGCAGCAGAGCCCATGGACAAAGGTAGAAGATGCTCAGCCCATCCTTCAGCCAGGACAAGCTGTTCTGAGGAACCAGGAAGCAAGTTTTGTCTCCTGCTGGACTGAATAAAGCATAAGAAGTAAATACCCACATCCTACTTCCTGGTGCTGTAAACTGCAACCCACATTTGTTATTCATGAAATTCTGACAAGCCCAGAAATATCCCTCCTTGTCTGTATCAGGCTCTTGCCACAGACCATGCACTGAAAATGGAAAGAAACCTTTTTACTTTTTTTTTTTTTTTCCCCTGGACTGTCAGTGGTATTTTGGATGAGCAGAGCAGTTTTGAGATTTCCCCAGTCCCACATTCAGGGGTGCTGGACTGTTTGCATAGAAGAGATTCAGCAAGGGGACACCTGCATTTGGAAATGCCTGATAATCGTAGCTCTCCATACAGAAGAAAAGTGTCAATTTGCTCTTTCCTTTCTCTCCTGCAGTAGCTTTTCACAGTCCTCCTGCTAAGATTAAAAAGGAGCCACCAAGCCCCTCAGAGCCCACGCTGTCCTGCAGCCATGAGCAGCCATTCCAGCACAACAGCGAGCAGTGCCTTTATGCCAGGTAAGGTGGCTCACTCAGAGCAGGGACAGGAGCTACTCTGAAATCAACTGCTGCTGCATTATCCAGTAATGGAGTGTTTGACAACAGCCCTGTCTGTCTGCTGAGTACAGGTGAGCTGTGGTCAGCAGCTCTGGCCCCAGTGAGGATGGCCACTGGGCAGCTCAGGCCTGGGTGGATCAGCTCTGGGCTTGCCTCTTCTTTATTCTCCCTGGTGCTGATATTCAGCAATCTTTACATCTATCACATTCCTCTCCCCACTGCTTTCCAAAACCTGTCCCACACCTGACCCCACTGCCCACAGGGCCGGGCTCTTGCCTGAGCTGTGGCTTCTCCAGCTCTGACGCCTTCCCCAGTTTTCTGCCTGAAGGGGGTTGCTGTTGATCAGTGATCAGACAGCAGGGAGGTTGTACTGAGTTTTCTGGCCCAGGTGGCTGCACAGAGGGACAGCATGCTTGACACATGCTTGACAGGTTCCCAGATGCTGCCACAAGTCCTTCTGGAGAACTGAAACGCTGCAATATCTGTTTAACTGTTCCAGTGCCTACGATCAAGCCAGACAGTCCCCCAGCCCAGGAGTCCTGACACAGCCACAGCTCCAACCGTTCCCTAGACAGGACAGGAGCTTCCTGACCCCTGTGGGGCCACCCCACTCCACATCCAGCTGTGGATACCTCAGTGAAAACAGGTGAGTTACTGCCAGGAGGAGGCAGCCACTGGCGAGGATTGCCCTCCTTGGTGATTAGGGGAGGAAAGGCTGCAGCAACCAGATGGAAGTTCTCTGTTTACAGTGAGCCCAGGATCCCCTCCTGTGGGACTCACCACTGCTGCCTGGGATGTCAAATCCATAACCTTTACCCTGTCAGGTTCTGGGAATGATGGGCTGTGTAGCAGCTACCCTTGGAAACATCCTTCGCTGGGGTCCCTTCCTTGCCCCAGCCATGAGTGAACTCCTACAGCTCTAGAAACAGGCCAAGGGAGTTTCTGTCCCTCAACCAGCCCTGTGCCAGGGCTGAAATCAGAGGGCCAACAAAGCAGCTGTCTTGTGTCCTTTTCCTTCTTAGCTCTACTTATCAGCCACCTGTGGAGATGTGCCATTCCTTCCCATCCTCCCAAGGCATGGCCCAGGAAGACCCCACTGCCTACCAGTGCCAGCTGGCCAAGCCCTGCCTCCAGTACCCCCATCAGGGCTTCAAACAGGAGCACCATGACCCACAGTACGAGCGAGCAAACCAGGCTGGCAGCAGCCACCAGTACCCAGCGACTGTGGTGGTCAAGCAGGAGCAGGTGGATTACCTGTACGACTCAGGTAGGCAGAGCTGGCTCTTTCTGAGTGCATGAACCTGGCATCAGTGGGGTGAGCAGCTCCTTGGTGAGCATCCATCACTGGTGGTCTTTGAGCTTTGAAGCGGCTCAGTATCAGGAGCACATGGTGTCTGGGGAACTGGCCTGGATAACTGGCTGTGGAGCAGGAAACTAAAACAGTTCTGTCTGTTCACTGCATCCAAGATAAGGCTGGGACATTCACCATGTTCTGAGAAAGACTTTCTGGTAGAGAGTTCAAAGTTTAGCAAGATAAGAGGTAGATGGTGATGTTAAATCCATTCAAACTAGATTAAAGCATGCTTTTTCCTCCCCCGCCAAGGGAATAAGTAGCCAATAGGGAGACTCAAAATTCGTGATTAGCCCACTCACGCCATCAGAAATGAAGAAAAGGATGTTCCCAGTTTCAGAAATGAAGAAAAGGGTGTTTCCAGTTTCACGGAGTTTTTGTCTTCAGGGGTATTTGTGAGCTGGAAGGTTGCAGAAAATAAGTGAGGTCAGCTTTGAAGAAATCATGCTGAAAACAGTCTGTAAATGGCAGAAAGGAAGGGATCAAATATGTTGGACCTTGTACAGAAAAACTGTCTTGTATCCCTGCAGCAGAGGGTCCCTCTAAGCACTGGCAGAGGAAAGGGGCTCTGGGTGGGCTCAGCTCAGTGACAGGGTGCTGCTTCATGTCCCTTGGAGTATCAGCTTCCACCTGCTGCTTCCCACAGAAGCAAGGCACAGAGATTTCAGAGAATGACGAGAAAAAAGTTTATAATGCCAAAAATAGCTCTCTAGATGCCAGATCCACCAGGTGGTCATCTTATTTTTCCACAAAGGATAAATCTTCTTTTTCTGGCAGACCGTCAAAGGCTCACTACCCTGAGATCACAATACCCTCTTCCAGAGGAAATGTTACTTCTGTTTTCCTGGTATTTTAATGGACATCTTGAATTGTTTCCTTTAGCAGAAATAAACACATAAATAAAAAGCTCCTATGAGGGTATCACTGTGGTGATATTGATATTACACTTTCACTGGGTCCTTCTGTTCAGAAAATGTGCAAAGCCAGAAGAATGCTTTTTGTGAGAGCAGTTTATGATTGTAATAACACCCTGTCTGTCAGCTCAGAGTACTCTTCCCTTAGCAAAATATCATCAAAATATCTGCTGCAAGCAGTGGCCAGGCACAGGTGTGTGAGGGAAATGTGAGCTAAATCTTTCCAAAGCTCCCAGTTACAGCTTCTGTTTCGGCTGTGTGCAGCAAATAAATCTGATTCAGAAAACATGAGATACAGAAGACACAAATTGCAGTGCACAGACAGCACTGTACACTGCTCACAGAGTCATGAAAACATTTCCTGCTTGTTTTTAACATAGGCTGTTTTTTCTTTCACATTTTCTAAACTGTTTGTGAGAATGCCCCATCATGATGTGAAAAAGCTAGGGAGACCTGAGACATCTGAAATGACATTTGTGAGACTCTGTCTGCAGAAATGCTCAGGTGCTACTGCTCTCCATTTACATCATCATAGTACCCCTGGAAAAATGTAGTGCCTTCTTACCATGGAAAACAGCAGAAAAGTGTGTAGTTATCTTAAACTAAGATGAGAGAGAGGTTCAAATTTAGCTTGTTCTCTAAGATTTTGTAGAAAAGTGATGCAGAGGTGACTGGCTGGCTGTCCTGGCTACTCTGAAGGATGGTGTGTGATAGTGCCACAAAAACTCACTACTCCAATTCATGATTGGAAGGATAATACAAATGAAGTTGTGGTTTCCAGTCTGACACTAATCCTTTAGGAGGGCCCTAAGAGGAGTTTGGTTAGACAGCTGCACTCACCTGTCCACCTTTGCACAGCAAGGTAATTCTGCCACCCGTGTTTTTTAAATAAATGAGTTTGTTAATTGTTCTGTAGATGTTCCTGACTGTCCTTCCATGTACGTAAATGCTGAGAGTTATCCAAGCCATTCAAATCCAGAAGATACATTAGGTAAGAACTGCAGTGACTGTCACATTCCCTGCACAGAATCACCCTCTGGTACTACCCTGCCTGTCTGTGACTGCTGATGTTGCTTTCTCTTTCAGGCTGCAGCTATGACAAGCAGATGAGGTCCTTTACTGATGATGTCTGTGTTGTTCCAGAAAAATTTGAAGGTGGGAGAAAGAATGGCTGGGAGTTTTGGTGTAAGATAGGGTTATTCATCATCTTAGTCAGCCACTTGACTGGTGTCTACATAGTTCATTACACTGTTCTTGCAGGTGTGTTCGTACCCAGCTTTTGGGTATTCCATTTTTTGAGCTTCCTTAGCAGCAACCAGGCCTTGTAGCATAAGTAGCTTAATTGTGACATAGATCAGAGCTGCTCTTGGAAGAGTTGCTTGTGAATTGGCCACTGTTTTACATGAACTGAAATACTCCAGGTAAACGTTTGTGAAATTATGAAATGTGCTGCGCTTTTTTTTCTTTCTTCCCCAGTGGTTTTTGCACTGTTATCCTTAGAAATGTCTTGTTTGCTCTTCTCAGCAGGAGACATCAAGCAGGAAGCTGGAGGGTACCGGGAAGGGCCCCCATACCAGAGACGGGGATCGCTCCAGCTCTGGCAGTTCCTTGTGGCTCTATTGGACAATCCAACCAATTCCCACTTCATTGCCTGGACTGGTAGAGGAATGGAGTTCAAGCTCATTGAGCCAGAGGAGGTGAAACCATCAAGGTTCTCTACAGGCTCAGGGGAATCAGCCACTGTTTCTGGGGCTGCAAATTCTCAAGTGGCTTTTCCTCTGCCCTGTGAAGCTTCTGCCTGCCAGTGGTACTCACTAGAGCCTGCAGCAAGTCAAGGTTTTTAGAAGAGGTCAAAACACTTGAGTGACACAAATATCAGGTTTAAGAAAGGTTGCTTGTGTGTAAGTTTAGAACCTCAGCTATGCAGTGAGTCCAATTATCCACTGCCTTCATTTCCCTGGATACTTCACTCTCAAGCTTGCAGTGACCTGTGCTGTCTTAGCATGCTCCATACTTGAGGCTGACATTGAGGTTTGGAGTTCTGAACCCTAGTGATTGCAGAAGTTTTCATAAGAATCTGGAAGCAGATATGTCCTAGTCTATCTTTATATCAAAATGACTTTAACTAAAGTGTAATTTCAAATGCTGCCATGTTCCAAAAAACCCCGGTGATACCTGACAGCACCTGGGAGATGTGTCCATAATATCTGTTCATATCTAGTTCCAATTAGAGCTGCATTTAGCACTGTTCTTGCTACATATCACAATTTATGGGCACTTCCAGTGCAGATGAGTTGTCTTGGTGGGTTGACATTGGCTTACAACAGATTTCTGAGTCATGGACAAAGCTGAAAATCATGTAGGAGTAGGAAGGCACAGGTCTCTTCCAGTGTGTTCCCTCATACTTGGTCTCCTGATAAACATGAGACCCTTGAAGATTTAGTGTTACAGAGGATAAAGCAGCCCTTCAGCATCCTCAGGCTTTCAGAGTACTGGAGAGTAAGGAGCAGTGGTGACAGCAAACGAGCTCTGTAGTGGCCAGAATTTCTCTGTGATACAGAATGCTTGGGTTCTACTCATGTTAAAAAGCTGCTAAATTATTGATGAGTCTATTATTGAAATGTTTGTGCATGTCGTGGTACCATCCATCAAAAGAGAACCAGCTGGATAATGTTCTTTTCTGCAGGGCTGGGTTCACAGACATTCCCACAGTGTGATGCTTTGTTCTGCAGGTGGCCAGGCTGTGGGGGATCCAGAAGAACCGTCCAGCCATGAACTATGACAAGCTGAGCCGATCACTGCGCTACTATTACGAGAAAGGCATCATGCAGAAGGTCAGTTTGCAAAGCAGGAGAAAACTTTATGCTTTAAGCGATGCTCCTCTTGTTTGAGGCAGGAATTCCTACAGACAGAACGTCCTTGAGCTAGCCAGGCATCCCAAGCTTGCTCTCCCCAAAACTTCTCTTTGCTGTAGTTAATGGAGAAGCTGTGAAGGAGCTGAATGTAGGCAACGCATGAGAAATAAAACAAAGGGGGAATTAGGGTTTCTTTCTTTTTCTGTATATGTCTGCAGTCAGGAGAGTTGGAATTCATGCAGCTTCAAGGAGATATAATCAGTCCTTCCTCTTGTGAGAGAAAGGCTGCCTGGAGCTGTGTCCTGTGTGGTGGGGATGGTGTGTGGCACACCCAGGGCACTGGAGAGATAATTGGGAGTGTAACTATCACAGTACAGACTGTTCAGGGACTGCTGCTGCTGCTTTTACCTGGACAAAGAGTCAGCTGGCAGCATCCCAGTTCCCAGGAGCTGTTCCAGGGGAGGTCAGAGCAGCAGAGAAGCAAGTGGGCAGCACGAGGAGAAATTTACAACTCCGACGCGTTTCAGGGCAGGCAGATGTTCTTGCAAGCCTTCCCTGGCACTGGGGAGCATTGCCTAGTGCTGCCCTGGGCCTGCAGCATTCACCTCCCCTCATCTCGTCCCTGCAGGTGGCTGGGGAGCGCTACGTGTACAAGTTTGTGTGTGAGCCTGAAGCCCTGTTCTCCATGGCCTTCCCCGATAACCAGCGGCCAGCGCTGAAGGCAGAGCTGGACAGGCACATCAGTGAGGAGGACACGGTGCCTCTCTCTCACCTGGATGAGAATGGCTCCTACCTGCCAGACCTTGGGAGCTTCCCTGCACAGCTCTACAGCAAAGGCTACACGTACTAGCACTGTAGGAGCACGCTGTGCCACGGGTGGCTGTGCACAGGAGGAGATGGCTGGTCAGTATTCAACTGGGATCAGCATTTTTTCAGGCCAGCACTAAACTCTGAACACCTGCTTTGGTCAGGACAAGTGTTCAGGTACACAAGTGGAGAATCACCTCACAGTAGACAGGGCTCTTGTGTGCTTGTGATCAAACTCTCTTACTGTGTCAGGATGGGGCATGGTCTCAGTCGTGCAGACATCATCCGAGCAGCAGAGCCCCAGCTGCAGCAGCAGAGCAGCTAATTGGTGCCTCCAGACGTGTCAAACACCTCTCACAACCCCTCTCATCACAGAGGGAGGGGATGCTGTCCCACCAGGTTGTTTTTTTCATGTATGAAGGAGAATGCTACAATGCTGCTGCTGACTCCATTCCTCCAGTCCATGTACTGAACCTCTGTGTGACCTGCCCTCAGCTCTGGCCAGAGGAACTCACTCTGAAAGGCCAGTTCATCCTTCTTCCCAGGGTAGCTGCAGGACAATGGTCACAGATCTTACGCCTTCCTTGGGGAATACTCATCTTGTATGTGCATGCTCCTGCCTTATCACCTCCTTGCTCATGCCAGGAGTTTCTGGTGTTTGGGCACTCTGAGCAGGGTAGGTAAAGGCACTGGCCAGGATTAGAGCAGCCCAAAGCCATTTAGGAGAACTACAGAGGAGCTTGATTGCATTGGTCTGGGGCACAGGCCAAAGCCAATGCCATGTTCAGGTAGAGGGATTGTGGGAAGCAGCAAGGCCTGAGACAGCAGCTCGGTGTAGTGTTGTGGCTTTTCCAAACTGTCTAACTTCTTCAACAAACATTCTCAGGATATTTGAAGAGCTGCCAGGCTCTTGAGTGTGCCCAACCTGGGCCTGGTAGAAAATCATCTGAGGCAAGAGAAGAACCTGGTGGAGGTGTGATTAAAAAATCCTATACCAAGTAACCTAAACCATACATACATCTTATTATAGGAATTCAGACTTAAACTCCACAGATATTTGCATGTTTAAGGGGAATTCGGATGTGTTGAAAAGGCAGCTCTCTCTGCAGTCCAGTGCAGCACATGCAACTTAACTAAACTGGCAGGTTTTCCACAAAAGAAAACATTTATAATGGGCACCACATTCTCATTAAGAGGTGTCTCATTTTTTAATTTGAAGCTCCACCATGTTCCCAGTTAGACAAGGAGCAGTGTTCCCATACAGAAAAAGTCTGTTTCCTACTGCTTCAGACTGATGTTTCAGTAGCTGAATACAGAGCACTGCCAATCCTGCCAGCACGGTAGCCTGTAGAGAAAATTCTGTATATTGACTGAAAGGCTGATTTCCCCTGATGACTCTCCCCTGCATGGCCAATGCCAACCCTCCCAGCCTCATCCCTGACTGCAAGAGCCATGAAAGGCAGCATTCCCTGCCTGAGGAGAGGCCAGATACTCAGAGCAGTCTGCTCTGCTGATGCCTTTGCAGGCTCTGTGCAGAGACTCGGTGTTCTGACAGTTCCTGACCCTCCCTGCCTTACCCTGCACCTTCCTGTGGTGTCCCAGAATTGAGGGTGAAGGGGAGCCCTTCCTTTGGTATAAGCTGCCTTTACTATTTATGAGTGTAAAAAATACTATAATTAATAAATCGGTCTGTCTTGGGCCAGTGCAACTTCACTGATTCCCCGACTGCTCCTCCCTTACCTTCTGAGCTTGCACCAGCTCACAGCTTTGGGTAGCTGATCCAGAGGGATCAGGGATGTGTGTTTACTTCTGAGTCTTGACAGAGTTCAAGAAATGAACACTGCCTCAGTTCTTGCTGAGCTTTGGCTTTATGACACTGGTTTCCATTTCCCTAAATTAGCTTAAAGCATGTTTTGGAGGCACTCTCATTCCTGTCCTTTTTGCTTTGATTCTGGGAGTCCAAATTTACAAACCTTGTAATTTTCTTTAATTTTATGACAATATAACATGAGGGAAAGCTCAGGACATTTAACAACATCCCTGCTCACCTTTGTACAGATAAGTATTTCCAATATAGGTCCTTTTCAGTGTGAAACATTCTTCAAATTCACTGTGTAAAACACCCAGTCAACCTAATTCTCTTCATTTCAACAATAATTTTAGCAAATGAGCCGGCTTTGGAAAAAAAATAAGGTTTCCGCAGCTATGGAGTCAAATAAGTTTCACCTGTTAGCAACAAAAAAAATATTTTACAGATAGTTTGGGCATGACAGCACACACTGGGCAGTCAACTTGTTTTTAAAACAAGAAACAGTTACACAACTTTTACAGACATTTTAGCTGTAAGAGCTCATTCTATTACAAAAACCCAACAGTTGTGATGTCACCAAACATTGTAAGTGAAAATAAAGCACATGTCACATTGTATAGAAGGTCTAAACATCTGTAACCACTTGGAGTTTCAGATGGCACTGTGCTGCAGAGGGGATGTGGTAACTACTGTTGGATGAACCCTTCAGCACCCAGGAGGTGGGGATGAAGGGTAAGGCTTGGAGTCTGACCTGTGCCATTGTCCAAATATAACTGACATTCTAGCTGGGTTTCTAGAATTTTTCCTGCCTTATCCCAAAGCCAGAGATACTAAATATTTCACCAGAGATGGCTTAAATAAAAGACAAATAATTACATTGAATGGGAAAATGCATAAACTTGGTAAAATAGAGAACAGGCTGCTCCCGGAAAGCAGTCACTGTCCAAGAACATAAGTAGAAATAAATCCCTTTTATCAGGATAAAGACACAAACTATTCCAGCTTCTATTTGTCTGGTCACTCACAACAGTCAGCTTGGTAAACAACCAGTTTTAAATCACTACTTTTTTGTGTTGTTCAGCTCAGTACCCAGACTTCTGAGTCTTAGATTTTGTCTCTTAAAGGGGAATCACTAAAGTGCTCCAGGACCCACTTCCTGCTGCAGTGGCCTGCGGAGCCACAGCACATCTGTGCCACAGCTGGGGTGCCCCCTGAGCTCCTGCTCTGCCAAGGCTGGCTACCTGTTCATTGCACAGGTGAGCTCCATGGGAATGTCTGTCTCCCAGAACACTGGCAACAGTGCCAAAGGCTCAGTCCCACAAATATGAAACCAGCCAGAGTCCAGGAGGGAGCCGAGCTCACCGCCGCCGGAATGCGCGTGATATCCTCCAGGCATTGGGCTCCTCGTAGCGGTTGTAGAGCGGCTCCAGCCGCTGCTGCTTCTTCTGCTTGCTCAGCTTGGTTGGGTCAGAAACCTTGAAGAAAGCCGGTGCAAACTCCACCAGCCAGCGAGGATCGATGGTTGTCACCTCACGCATGTATTCCTTGGTGGTCAGCACCAGTTCGTGATACACCACCCTGTGGAAAGGGACAGCAAGTCTGGAAATCAGTTTTTTCAAACAAGAAGTGACGGGACAAGGGCTGGAGTAGCTAAGCTTGCTCCTTTATCTCCTTCAGCATAAGGCTCCCTTTAAGCTCCACTGCAGGCTCCAGAAGAGCTATCCCTATTTTCCCCCTCCTACTTCACAACTACTCTTCAGCACAGAATTCCTTCATTCCATTTAAAATAATCCTCTCTCCCTCTTCAACACTCTGCTTTAAACTCACTTCCACAATAAAGAAACACACAACTACAACTTCAGGCCTGGCCTTGGCTCCAAAAGTCAGTCTCACCTTTGCACAGGCACAAAGTTTAGCGGCAGAAAGAGACAAAAGTAGACTTGAAACTTTTCTCACTCTGCTCATTGCTAAGAAATCAGCACTCTGCTCAGATATGTACTCAACAAACAGCACACACCATGACTTTCTCTGTTACAAAGTCTGAAGAGAAACAGGAAATTCCATGCTATTGCCTTCCTTACCATTCTGGCTGCCTGTTGAAGAGAGCACTGGACGGGTGGATGTAGACCACCTGCTGGTCAATGAGTGTCCGATAACCTTCCTGGGGATCCTTCTTTGCTGCATTCCGGAAGAAGCCGCTACAAATGGCCTTCTGCACCCGAACTGTTGCCTTCCCACAAGACACCACATCCAGCTTATGCCTGCCAGACAAGAGTTAGAGAGAAAAAGGTTAGTGCTCTCCAGAATTGGATGCAGCTACCAACATCAGTTTAGCAAATTTTCTTTAGGTATTACAATGTTAAGAACAGTAAGAAACAGAGACAGTACTTGTCCCCCTTGACATGCTCACCTGTCCATAATGCCCAGCATCTGCTTGCGAATGTCCTGTGCCCGGCGTAAGGATCGGGCCTGGATAAAATTTTCGTAGCACCAGGGATTTGAAAACTTATTGTTCTTCCAGGAATTGTACACAGCCAGCAGGGTGAGGTGGTCACCTTCTGTTTGATGGAACTTGGCTTTCTTCTGATCAGCAAGTGCTTGTTTATCCTAACACATAAAACACCCATCAATCAG
Source organism: Falcunculus frontatus (assembly GCA_013398115.1). NCBI lineage: Eukaryota > Metazoa > Chordata > Aves > Passeriformes > Falcunculus > Falcunculus frontatus. The sequence goes on along the minus strand of VZRV01004344.1, from coordinate 625,335 downwards.
ATATCTACATCGTAGAGAAAATCCCTGGACAGTACAAATGACACAGGCTCCTTACCATTCATAGCATGATGTTTTAAACCTATCATGAAACATGATACAAGATTAAGACAACACAAAATGTTTTATTCAGTTTCAGTCCCTATTTTTAAAAGAACACATCAAAGTAAATGGCTCATTTATCCTGCAGGAAGCACATGCACACACTGAACAGTTTTCTTACTGCTCTAGAAATAACTTCAGTTACTCATCAAGAAATGTGCTGAACCAGTAGGTTTGAGCCTGGTGATCCACACACCTCTCCCCACTTCTCCCATCTGCACATAAAACATTAATCAAATACTGCAGCTACACAGACCAAAAACTGAATTTAACAGACTACACTGCAGAAGGAATGGACCCAAGACAAACCTGATCCCACCACAGCAGAGTCTGCTGCTTACTGACTTAATAGAAAGCAACACAGGATAGAGGTGCCATGAAGAAATACTTTCTGTGTATCTGAAAACGCAAATCTGACCTCCAGAGCTGGGATTGACTTGGTTTAGGCTGTATGTGTTTATTGGGAAACGCAAGAGTGATAGTAAGACTTTTCACTTCTACCTTCTCATCTGCAAAGAAACTACCAACACCACAGCTACAGGCCCTTAAGGAAAAGGAACATCAGAGAGGTAATGCACAAGTAAATGGTCTGGCCAAATTACAGGTTTCTTTTGGCAAATATGCTCGCTCTTAACCCCTGAGGAATTCACCCCAAACCCATCCAGACTGTAACACTGCTGCCTCTGGGCTCAGTTCCTCACCTTGGGCCTGTAGAACACATTCTGCACAGACAGCATGGACACTATCGTCAGCATCTCCTCGCTGCATCCCAGATGCACAGACATGATCAACATCTTACACAGCATGGGCTCCAAGGGGAATTCTGCCATCTGCAAGAAACATGTTTCAAGGCATTCAGTGAAAAATCTTGAGTCTTCTCAGTGCAAAAGAAAGCAATGCCCTTTCTCACATATTTACTTTCCAAAGAGGTGTGCTCGACCCAGAATAACTTTACTCAGCACGAAGCAAATTATTTGTCTGTATTCACTATCACAAGAATATCCCAATACTTGCAGGAAATTTTTAGACATTAATAAATGTAAACTTATGAATAAGGAGAAATACTAGTTGCTCCTTAAAAATAAGAAGGTATGTAACTGTGGTAAATTAAAAGCTACCAATAAAACACAAGAGAATAATAACAAAAGGAAACCAACAATGCTAGGCAAGGCCTGCTATGACTGCTCTCATGTAATTTCCTAAATATTGGCAACCCAGGCAGTGGTAAGAGGTATTTTATTTTGCCTACCCTGCGCCCAAGTCGAGTGAGCAGACCCTCATCATCCAGAGCTCCCAGGGTGTAGAGCTGCTCCATGGCAGTTATGAGAGTTTCCATGGGGGGAGCATCCATAAAGTCAAAGGACAGCAAATCGTTGATGCCCATAGCCTGGGAGGGATTGGAGAAAAGCCAAGTTAAAGCACTGAGAAGGAAGACGACAAACTCCAGCCAGAGCTATAACACCAAACAGTGAGGCACTACAAAGCTTTAAGTGACCCCAGCCTTGTGTCCTTATCCTGACTGCAGGTGCAGTCACAAACACACAGCTGCCTTCCTGAACTTGAAATAATGAGCACTGGCCCAAGGCATTCATGCACTACTCAGCTTTCTGGTCTGTTCCTTTGGTACTGTTCCACATATCTCTCAAGCAAGATGATTCAGCTGAGGAGAAACACAGGCTAAACGCTGTTTTTGGGGACTTCTTTCTTGTAAAGAAGTGTGGCCTGACAAATCCACAGGACATTAAATATGTTCCCAGAAAGGGGAATGGCAGCAGCTTTCCCAGCTGTGACTGGGTTAATCCAGTTCACAGACTTCCAGACGGATGGTACACACTTAGATATGGCCAAGTTTGCAGCTCTAAACCCACTCTAAAACAATGTGTTTCCTCTGTTAACAATGCAAGTGTACCCTACACAGGAAATGTTACTGCTCTTGAGATTTCTGTTTCTCCTACCTCCTGCAACTAACTGTTCTGTGCAGCTGAAACTCATAATTCGGGTGGATACCCAACAGACTAATCCTCAACAGAAAAACTCAGGAGCAAACCCAGTGCCTGAGAATCGCTTTTGTTGAAGTCTCCCTCCCAAAATCTCTGTTCACTGGAACAATCTGAAATTACAGCACTACTTCCCGAGACTCAAAGGCAGAGACTCATTTATTGAAACACTTATGCTGGCTTGCTACAAGCTGGTGAAATACCTACCTTCAGGGAAAGCACTGTACTGGCCAGATTTGTTCTCTGGATTTCAGGCACATTGGTGGTTAGCATCTCATCTCGATATGCACGTTCTGTGTACAACCTGTAGCATTTTCCTGGGCCCGTTCTCCCAGCCCTTCCTGCACGCTGCTTGGCTTGAGCCTAAAGATAACAAGGCATCTCAGTGAATAAGTACAAATTGGTGTAGGTGAAAACAAGTAAAATAAAATGATTATTCACAGTTTTACTTGTTTTGATAGAAGAGTTTTCAATACAACATAGAAAAGTATGTATTCCATAGGCACAGCCTCAAGGAGCCTCATGGAGCTATCAAAAATGTGGTTTTATCATTGCCTCATTTTGCTCACATGTACTTGGATGCCACACTGACAAGATACACAACACCCATGGGGAGAGCCAAACACAGAATGTCTACCTGTGAAATCGGTGTCACCACCAGCTGGTCAATTCCAGTCTTGGAGTTATAAACCTTCTGCTTCACAAAGCCAGGATCGACCACATAATAAATCCCATCAATAGTCAAAGATGTCTCCGCAATGTTGGTGGCAATGACAACCTGCAAATCACAGTCTGAGTCAGCACCAGCTCTGTGTCAGGCTGCCAAGACAACCCCACCACTCAGCTTCATCCATTGGTATCATATGAGCAGCTTGTTAGAAATGCAACCACTGTCACCTAATGTTGAAAGGAGAAGGTCACAGAGAACTGAAGGAGATGTTCTCTACAAAGACGGACAGGTTTTAAGTATCTACCTTTGTTCAAAGTTTGGGCAAAAAGGGAAAAGAGTGTGATAAAATCCACAATTAAAAGCAAGAGAAAGCTTGTAAGCAGAGTGCACTGACTTCAGGGAGATTTTTTACCTATCACTCAGATACAGCCTGTATTTAGAGAAAAATCTTCCTGAGAATGTATCTCTAGATATTCACTAGTTGATTGGTAGGAAATTTACCTCCACCCAACAGGAACTGCATTTAGATTTTAGATTTTTAGATTAACTGAAGTTAATATCCTTTAAAGACAGCATTAAATAACATACCAAGAACATTCCACACAGAGGTTTGCTACACCAGATGTTTTTATACATGTTTTCAAAGGCTTAGGTAACTTGACATGTATACAACCAAAATGCTCTAAGCTGTAAATCACCTTTTCTCCAAAAACCGTATCCTTCCAGCAGTGTAACACACCCCACTATTAAAATGTATCAGCAGAAGACAAAGGTGCACATAGATGAAATCACCTTTCTGCTCCCTGGTGGGGCTGGGTCAAAGATCCTGGTCTGCATTTCACTGGGTAAAGCTGAATATACTGGTAGGATAATTAACTCTGGAACATCAGGTCCTAGGGATTTCATCCTTTCATAGAGGATTTCACAAGCAGTGTCAATCTCTTCCTGGCCAGTTAGAAAGACCAAAATGTCACCTATACAGGAAGTAAATTAAAACATTCACAGAATCAATTCCGTTTAGTAAAACTCCTCATTACCTTATTTCCATTCCACATCTTTTTCACCGATGAGGATCCCCAATTTTGCTAGCCTCTGAGCAGCAACTCTTAGCCAGAGGCAACATACTTCAGTCTTTCACCCAACTTTTTCAGCACTTTAGTTACTGTATTTGCAAACAAGAAAGAATAGTCCTGATAGCATTTTGCTCCCATTAGTAACATGATCCATGACTTATAGAAAGACCCTGCTCAGAGGGCTTTAAATCACCAACAACCCAAGACCATTCTCTACTCACCTGGTGGCTCTGTTAAATGGATCTGCATTACTGTGATCAGACTGGCATCCAAATAATCTGTCTCTGGCTCTTTTGTGTACAGAATTTCTACTGGGTATGTTCTGCCAGGAATTGTGAAGATTGGTGCTTCATAGAAATACTGAGAGAATTTCACAGCATCCAGCGTTGCTGATGTCACTATCAACTTCATGTCCTGCCGTTTCTGCACCGTCTGGAGGAGGACAAAGTTCTCAAGTCATTTACTACCTTGACTAAAGTCAGAGGAATACAACCAGTAATACGAGGTGTTTTAATGTCTGAGTAGAGGGGCAGCTCATCCCAGTACCCAGAATTTCAGAAAACTGACCACTGAGGTCCCATGTGAAGCCTCTGTTAGCAACATTATCACAAGAAAGTTTTTGGCAGAGAAGGATGAGCCAAGTAAGAACACTCCCAGGCTCATCCAAGATGGCCAATTCTCATTGTTTCTGCTGCATTTTGCTTGCTCTGCCTTCACACTGAGGCTCATTTCACCAAGATTCAGCCCACAAATGCTTAAGAGCATTTGCTGTGCTTCAGGAGAGACTCTTGAAGCACATGTATGAACCTGACCTGTGTGACTTCATCTTTGCCTGTGCTCTCCTACCCATACAGAGGACACTGAAGCAGTAAAAATCCAATGCCACACTACCTTCTTCAGGAGCCCAAAGAGCACATCTGTGTGTATGGTCCTCTCGTGGGCTTCATCCAGCATGATAATGGCATACTGGGTCAGATCTGGATCTATCAAACACTCTCTCAGTAACATCCCATCTGTCATGTATTTGATGACAGTTTCAGGGCTGGTGCAGTCTTCAAACCGAATGGTGTAACCAACCTGGAAGGAAGAGTTGCACAGGAATGGAAGTTACACAATTATCAGCCTCATTAACTCCCGGTTTGATTATTCCACAAACTCATTTTACAGCCTACAAGGGAACAGACACATGGACACACAACAAAAATAGCTCCAGCACTGATTTTTCCTACTTTTCCTCATGCTTATTTTGGCATGTTCTTCAACATTCACCTCTTGTCCCAAGCAGCAACCAAATTCCTCTGACACCCTCTTCGCAACAGACATTGCAGCCACTCTGCGAGGCTGAGTACATCCAATCTTTCCTCTTGAGGTATATCCTGCCTCAGCCAGGTATTGGGTAATCTGTGTTGTTTTCCCAGATCCTGTCTCTCCAATAACAATCAGAATCTGGTTGTCATGCACAGCCTAGAAAAGGTCAGAAAAGATACACCTGTCAAAATTTTTAAAAAGCAAAACAAACCAAACAAAATCAGCATGGTTTATCTAGGACTAGATAGAGCACCTATTGTTCTTGCTTCATTGACCCAGACCAAAAATCATATAAGTATTCCTACTGATCAAGTCAGCAACCTGCTCAACTGCTCAGCTGACTTATCCTTTGCCCACATGATCCTAGTACAATTCTGACTTACATCAATAAATATCTGGAATTTTATTAAAATATACATATATATATAATATAATACCTATAATATTGTAATACTTTAAAATACATATTGTGAACTAAAGCTCTGCACTTAAAATTAACAGCTGGCTATTCACCTGTCAAAAAGCTAAACCAAGAATGTTTACTTTAAATTAATGCTTGCTCAAACCAGAATGCCTTTTCAAGAGTCTTACTTGTATCAGCTGCTCCTTCAGTCTGAAGATTGGGAGACTCTCTCTCTGTTCAATGATGGAAAGTTGGGTCTTCTTACCATAAGAAGCTTTGTTGCCACCAAATGCATGTTTCTTCCACTCTGGGATATCATTTGGCATCATCCCAATACCTCGCATGTTTGCAGCTATTTGTCTTCCATCCACTAGAAAAGAGACAGATTCATCATTACATCCAGGTTCACACAGCACAGACCCTGGTGATCCTGCTCCAACTGCTCCATCATCCAGGCCTTCTATTCTGCGTGTTTAAATGGTTTTTAAGTTCCTACATGTATACCCCCACTATTACAGGATATACCTGTACACTTCCCTTGACATTCCTATTTCCATTTCCGTGGAAAAGCATTTCTTCTTTGACTCACTTTTAAAGTGTGGCAGACAAACACAGAATCAAGACGTTTCTCCTGGGTTGCCCAACTAGCACAAAAAAGGCACAGTTTACTTGTGCTCAGACATACCATCAGGGAGAGGATCCACCCAGTGTGTGTTGAGGCCCATGGGGATAGAATCCATCTCTGCTTCTCTCTGGGCTTGTTTAAGTTCTCGCCTCTCTTTAGCTAAAGCACTTTGCATCATTGCAGCCTGGGACAAGGAACCATCTGGATTCTGGAAAGCAAGAAGAAAAGACTTCAAGCACTACCATTCCTTCAATTATCCTTCTGTTGTCACTGTCCTTTAGAAGCATCTTCAGAAGATGCTTTAAAAAATGTTAAATTTTGTTTATTAGATTTCCAGGATATTTCCACAAGGCTAGCCTCATGAACTTTCACAGTCAAAACTAATATGGAGTATTCTTACACTGCCCAGTCAGAAGGATTATAGGCACAATCAATGACAAGCATTTCTCTACTACCTTCTACTTTCAAAAGATAAGAAAAAGCAGAACAGAGAAAGCATGTTCTAACACACTTATGTAAAATAGCATTTCAGTTCCATTATTCCACTTCACAGTCACCAGTTAAGTTACGACCCAGCTTTATTAGGAAGGAGCTTCAGTTCAGTGGTTGCTTTTCAGGGCTCTCAGTAATGTGCAGGTGGGAAACTGGTTGTTAAATTCCCCAAATATTTATTTAATTAAATCAAGTACCTTGGTTTTAGCCCTGGAAATCTCTTACCTTTACTATTTTAATGGGACTCATATCCATGCTCTGTTTAGTATGACCTCGAAGAAATGGTGGCTCTTCTTCAACTAGCTCAATCTCAAGATCCTCATCTAAAATCCACAAGTGACAACTGTTATGGAAAAGTTAAACATCTTTTGGGTACATAAAATTGTCTCTTCAAATAATGCTTCCTATGTATTCTTGATTATGAGGTTCTTAAGAGTTTTGAAAGTGAAAATACTGCAAATAAAAATGCAGAGACAGGGCACATCCAAATGCCACTAATAATATAGCCAGAGGAACCCTAGCTCCAAATGTAAGAGATGACAGCAAATTGTGAGATGCTTTATAGTTACTTCTGTCATCAAAATCTTTTTGAATCAAAATACATCCAGAAAGACAAGGAATTTACAACAATAAGACTACTGGGAGACAGTACCTTCTTCATCATCAACTTTAGGAAGAATCCCAGTCTCCTCATCAAAGTCAGGAAACTCTTCCTTGGAAAGCACATTAGCTGCAATCATCTGGGAACAGAATGAGTACAGTATGAGTATGTCCCCATGAACGAACACAACTCATGCCTATGACTCAGTTCTAACACTATTCCTGCAAAACAGGAACAAAGGAATGGTCCTATATCCTGGCACACCTGTCCCCAAGTCACCCAGCCTCTGCCCAAACAGTCCTTTTGTTATACCAAATAGCACCAAAACAGTCCCATATCAGCAATTCAGAGTTAAGGACTAAGCTACACAGTCAATTAATCCAAGAGCTGCATTCTAGTTCATGAAACTCCCTGGCAACTCTATTGGCTGACATCCTATTTCCCTGAATGCAGCACACACCTGTTTTATTTCCCATTTCTCTGGGTCTGAAATGCGGGTGAGGCGTTTCCGTTCCAGGCTGTCGTCCTCCACCTCCGGGGCGTTCACCAGGGACAAGTGACTGGGTCTGTCTGGGTTCCTCATTGAGGTTTCCTCATTGGTTTCTCCAACCAGGTTCCTCCTACGGTTTGGGTTCAAGTCTTCCCCAGTGTCTTGATCAACATCCTACATCAGATGAGTTGAAATGATTCATCAATCAGCTCTACACTTCTCCTTATCTGTTATCTCTGGTGCTTTCTAATGCCAGTAACAGCCCATTCACAGAAAATGCTGTTCTGTAGGCTTTTCATTTTTTTCAGCTGGCACTGCCAGGTAAGAACACTCCTCAGGTATGGAACACTCTACCCTGTCTTAGCAATAGTAGTGATTTGGTTTAAAATTAAAAGTTTCTCTCCTACTGAAAAAGGAAGACAAACAGCAACAGCTTGAGGTTTGCCTTGCCTCTCTGCTATCATATCAAGCCAAGAAATTGTTAGGAACACTACATCAAAACTAAGACCCTAGAGAAAAAGATTAAAAAAGTAATAGGCCACTTAAATACAGAACAGTAACTTAATTTTTAACTCCCACTTGAATGGTTATGTATAAGTTTCCATCAAAAAGAGTAAAAAATAGCAAAAAGAGGCATAATTTTAAGAATTTTGGCACCTCTGTACCTTCATGCTCAGGCTGGTTTTGGATCCAGTAAAGGATAACACTTTGACTTTCACTCTTTGTCCTTTGCTCACAACATCAGCAACGTTGGCAACCCGTCCTTCTCTTCGCAGCTCTGAGATGTGGACCAAGCCTTCCCAACGTTTCCTGGGAGTGAAGCAGAGGGGCATGAGAGGGGCCCATTAGTACACTGACAGAATCTAGATTAAAATATTTTGCTGTCAACTGATCGTTTGTGTATGTCCACAAACTGGTTTTTGTAATAAGAATTTTATAATTCTCCGCTATCAAATTTATTTTTCTGAAACAGTCCTTCAGTTTGACATCAAAGTCCAGCATACCTTCTGGAAGCCTCATAACATCTTTAAGGTACTAGCAGGAAAGAGAACTCAGCTGCAATAGTACCAGATCTGTTGTGGACATCAGAATGTACCTTAGTCCTTCCAGCTGCACAAAGCATCCAAACTGCATTATACTGGTGACTTTGCCGTTGTAGATGTCTCCGATGGAAGGCTCCTCAGCCGGCGGACGGTCTATGTGCTTGTCTCTCCATCTCTCATGGCTCTTTTCACTGTACTTTTCTCGATCCCTGCGGTCCTTACTGGGACTCCAACTTCTGCTCCTTGATCGGTATCTGGATTTTCCCCTGTTTTTATCCCAAGTCCTGGAACGAGACCTGGAGCGAGATCTGTGCCTTCGCTTCCTGTCCCTGCTACGACTTCGGCTCCTCTTCCTTTTCTTTGCCCTAATGAACAAACATTACACCTTTGCAGTGAATTTCCACCTCAGGCAATGACAGCAGCCAAGACCTTGCCCCCACACATACCAGGCACCTACCGATGGTCGCTGCCCCTCTGCTTGCCCTGCTTGTCTGCACTGGGCATCAGAGCTTCCAGTTCTTTCAGGGCATCAGCTGCCACTTTCACATCATCTTCATCCAGCATATTCTGCAAGAACAGAAAACTGTTCTGCAAAAGGGCTGATAAAAAGCCTGTCACAAAGAATTAATCTACAGAATGACCATCATACATGTATCCATTGAGAAAGAATGCAAGATAAAAAAAGATCAGATTCAATATGCGATACAGAAAAAAAGTAATAAAGCTCTCTCCCTTGTTTGGCCACAATATTGAGACAATTCTGCTTTTATACAAAGGAAAGTTCCATCTCAATGCCCCAAATTATTACAGAAATAGAAAATGGAAGTGTCTCATAACACCGAAATATACTAAATTTTTAACAAGTTTATAACACATCATTACTTTGAACATTCTATAAGGAAGGCCAGGCTACAAATTTCATGTCACAAGAGTCTCATCTTCCACATATTCTGCAGAACAGTATCAACATGGCAATTGCTAACAGCTATTCTTTGGAACGATGTATAGCAACACCAGCCTTGTACCTGTTCCACATTTCATCTCTCATAGTTCACATTTACCCATGCATTAGACAGAGAGAAAAGGTTGAAACCAACTGGGAAAAAACCAGTTTTCACACAGTCACAAAAGAAATCTGAAATGACCACCTTACCCTGATGTTGGGATTGTCTGGCCTGCAAAGGGCTGGATACAATTCCCTCAACTTTTCTTTCTCTGATTTGGGTTTGACAACTGCCTCTGATTTTGAGATTAAAAAAAAAAAAAAAAAAAGGCGCAATGAAACACAAAACTTCGAAGTGCCACAACAATTCACTCTTGATTTTTCTATAACTGAATATAAAGTTTAACTTTCATCTGAATGCTAAGGCTGATAGAGCTTCTACAGAGATTCAATTCAAGGAATACTGTGTTACCTTCCTTCAAATAAAATTCTGGTTACTAGTGAATATGTGAAAGACTGAATACTCTGAGCAGTATACTCAGAATAACAACAGCAGGATGCATGGTGCAATAGGATTTGCTTTACAAGACTAGAACAGTAACTGTATCAATCCCACCACACGCTGAGCCACTGGCTCCACGTACCTTTGCTCGTGGATGGTTTTGCTGGAGGCCGCATTGTCTGTATGAGACGTAGCAAGTTACTGATGAGGGAATCCTGAAAAAATTAATAAAATACTTTAAGAATGACTGCAGCACTTTTATTATTAGAATGCACAAATGAGGGTTTATTCGCAGGACAAAAAAAATCCCTCAATTCTTAAGATGCAGGTTGATTTTCAGAAACTATCGCTGGACTTTGTGTACATCCTAAAAAGGCATAAGTTGAACTCAAAAATAATTACGATCATTTCATCTGACTTTTCCGTTACTCATTTTTAATCACCTATTTAATCCAACTACAGTTATTTCTGAGGAATTGATAAACACAGCATATAAGCATCATAAGAAGACTTATGACAACATTTGCCTTCATGAAAAGTTGTTTCTTCCATATTTGATATGCTCAACATAACAATAAGTAGCCTGAGTCCTCAGGAAGATGCTTCTGAAAAACTACAAAAGTTTTAAAAAACATGAGGGAGGGGGAGGCAGGGGAGACAGGAATACCAGAAGCTGATCAGTATATAGTTTTCCAAGTGAAGAAAACCAATAGTCACTCCTCACAACTCTATCCTTAAAACCGAACGCTCTATAAAATATACCACAACAAAAAGTGTACATAAACAACGTTCAGGTCTCACTTACAGTGAACTCGGCACCGTTCTTCAGAAGAATTGCTTTAAATGTGTCAAACGTGGTATTTTTCTCGGCAAGGCTTATCACAAACTCGGCTGTGAGGAAAAACCATAAAGTAAATTAAAACAATTAGGTAAAAAGCAGTGCAAGGACTGCACGTGGGGCCAGAAGCTGCTGTGGCAGCGCGGGGTCCAGCCAGGCCCCTGTGCCTGGTGCTTCGGGCCCGAGGGAGCTTCTCCTCAGCTCCCTCCCTGGCAGCCCCGACCGAAGCGTTCCCTCAGGCTCACGACAAGGTTTTTTTGAGGAAAAACAATCCGCTTTATCGTCTAAATTCGAAAAGCACCTTCACAAAACGCGTCCGGCCCCACGGAAAGGGCTACAAGGGCCCTCCCCAAGCTGCCGTCCGGCCGGGAACGCGATACCCACGGGCCGCCGTGTCCGGAGGTGCCCAAAGGCCGCCCCGCTTACCCAGGTCCTTGTCGTTGATGCCCAGGTGGTTGTCGAGCTCGGTGCAGACCTTGGAGACCAGCGACAGGTACTCGAGCTTGGCGAGCTCCTCCGCCGCCGCCAGCTCCGCCATGGCCGCCATGGCCGCGTCCGGGGCGCGCCGGAAGCGGCGCCGTGACGAGACCGGGGGCGGGACCTGCCGGGGACCTG
>VZRV01004344.1:540367-613626 GCA_013398115.1 Falcunculus frontatus | reverse complement strand
TGCCGCGGGCCCGGGACCTGCCGGGGGCCGGGGACCTGCCGGGGACCTGCCGCGGGCCTGCCGCGGGCCGGGGACCTGCCGGGGACCTACCGGGGGCCGGGACCTGCCGCGGGCCGGGGAGCTGCCGGGCAGAGAGGCTTGATGGGCTACCAGCCTGGACGAATCGGCGCGGTCGTGTAAAGGCTTTCCTTAACGAAAACGGAAAGGTGCTTTCCTTCTCCAGCAAAGGACGATGAGGTGAGGGCACCCCGACTGTTGTGTTCGGGAGCCACGTACTGAGTACAGCGTAGAACGGCGTGGGGAGCTCATCCCGGGCCTTGCGGTAGAAGTCTCAGCGCGGGCCCCGCTTCTGTCCCCGGCTGCCCCCGGGCCCGCCCTGCTCAGCCCCTGCCCGCCGTGGGCACGGCCGAACCCCTGGCCGAAGGAGCTGAGGCCGTGTGCTCCTGGCAGTGGCGAGGGGAAGGGGCTGCGGTGCCCAGCGCTGGTCCCAGAGCCTGTGGCAGGAGCAGGGGTAGGAGCCCCATCCCAACCCCCCAGTCCCAGACGCCTGTGCTCACCCGAAATAAGATACAGAGGTCACATCTGCTCTATAGAATATATTATAAATTATATCATGCATCCATTAACAAAATATACAAAGCCAACAGAAATATTATCTATCTTAAGCCTGAGCATACAGCATCTAAACTCTAGTAAAAAGTAACCTAAAGAGAACAGCATCTCACACTTGCCATTTCAATCTGCAATGAAGTGTTCCTCCTCAAATGTTTTAGTTTTGTGATTTATAGAACACATTAACATTCCAAGTACAAAGGTACACGCAGCGAACATGGGTCCTGCTGGGCCTGACAGACCCGAGCGAATAACCACACCATGCTTCAAAGTGTCATCAGCTTCTGCATTTCACCCCTGTCCTTTCCTCCTCCTTGTTCTAGAGTTGGCATTAGTCAAAAGATACTCAAAACAACACACCCAAGTTAAGGTGGAAAGTTACAGAAGGATTTTTAACTGGTCCACAGCACACAGTTGTACTGGTGTACAGAGAGATGGGAAACACTGCAAAATACTTCTACTGTATTTCAAAATAAACATTTAAGAGTATATCTTCCACAATCTATAAAAATAGGTTTAAAACGAAAGTGGTATGATACATTTGTTTTCTTGAACTATTTTAATGGTATTTTATCTCTATGGGTTACTAAGTCTTTTAAAAAATTACTGATAACCTGGTCAGTCACAATACTGACACTGCTTCAGCTATATTGTGACAAAACAGAACACTAGTTTAAAGCAGGAGTAATATAAAATATTTTAGATTCAATGGTCTCTTACTGCAGCAAGGAAAAATGTTTACTTGAAAGAACATAGCCAACACTGTCACCTGCTGAGGGACTGAACTCTGAGGAGTTATCTATGGATACCCCACTGCACAGCAGTGTCTGGTGCTCATTTCTCATCATTCTTCAGAGTCAAATCTCTCAGCATATTTAGAAGGGAATTCTTAGTTTTCCAAATTAAATATGGGCATCTAAAACAAAATCTTGTGAGGAAAATGAATTCTACAGGTGTGGCTATGGAAACACAGGACCAGCTAGAACCATCAGAGGAGACTGTACACTTGAAAGTGCTTAACACATTTTTCAAACTCTGATGTAAAGTTATGTGATCCCTGCTTCAAGCATTCTTTCCATTCCTAAACATTACCAAAATGTGTACTCCAGTTCAGGTCTGGGTTCCTACACATTCTTGAACTTTTAATGTGGTATTAACAGAGTAAAATGTTTGCACTATAGTGAAAAAAGGTAATGGTCAAATTTTTAATATTTTTACAAAGAGCCTGTAAAGATTCCTAGAAAGGCCTTTCCTACCCTTACACTCCATTTTTAACAAAATATTTTATGTAGGTTATAGTTCTACTGTTAGAGATCTGGTATGCACTATCATTACGGGTTCAATTGCTGGTGGTAATTCTCCTGCTTCCTTCTGCTACAACAAGCAACAACTTTACTGGTACTCATCAGTTTAACTGCAGTTACACTTTCAGACTTTTCAAAAGTCGTTTGATGATTCAAGATGGCTTTCTTCTATGAGTGACTTCTTTTTCTTAGAATAATTTATAAGATTTAAATGTGTCACAATACCATCACACATTGGAAAATCCATTACTAAATCATCAGAAGAAACAAAGAAACTACTAGTTTCGGGCATCTCTTGTAAATTAAGCAGGACTACATTTTATAGCAGCATTTTACACTGGTTCCTATTCCAAAGCTAATTAAGCCAACAAAAAATTTCCAGCTGCCAAAAAAAAAAAAGTGTATACACAATAAAATGGGAAGTTCTCATCTGGGTACATTTAGTTCTACATGATTCCCTGGTAAAAGGATTTGATCTGAAATCAGAGATTTAAAGACTACTCATTTAACTATGAAGTCCAAGTAATAACTGAAATTCAGGTATCTATTTCAAGAGATGCCACAACAAGGGTTGTTTGACATTTCCATGAGGGTAAAAAAAAAAAAAGTCAAATGCTCAAAGGAAAGCCAAAGCTTTAAGTCAAACCTCCAAACAGAGAGCAGCTGAGGAGCAGCCCGCTACTCTTGCCATGTTTAATTAGAGTTTACTCAATGAAGACTATTCCTCTCTCCACCAGGCAGGTTTAGCATCTACTGTACCAGTCTCTGCTACTGATCTGAAGCAATTCAGTTACCACTTCAATCATATTATTGTTGTGTTTCTTCAGCAGCCTCAAGTTCAACTGCCTGTCACAGAACCCCATCTCACACAGACTGGACAGCAGAGTGGCAGTCTGCTCTTCTGTAGCTGCAGGCTGCTGAAAACAAAAGATAGCAAGATAAGCTAAAACACGTAATTTATTTTTTGCCATTTGAACTAGGGGCCCTGCATTACACTAGAATCAAACTGAGGTACAGAAACTCTTCTGGCCCCATTTAAGCCATTTATATTCCCTTTCATTGCTCCCTTACAAAGGTGAGTTACTACTCTTAACATGATGCTACAAGAGACATGCTTCCATCCCTATGGCACAGATTTCCCAGTCTGCTGAGAGCAGCATACCTCAAAGGGACACCATCAAGCTTAACATTTTACTCTTACATGAAGTTCAATATGAAATATTGATACCCTTCTAAAACACACAACTATAAATTTAAGGTTGTCATTCTATGAAATTGACACAGCATACAGGAAAGACATTTACCTGTTCAATAATGGGTGGTCCAGCAAATAATGCTTTGTAGGCAGAAGCAGCAACTGACAAAGCTCCTTTCACGAGTTCTCCTGCAATGCTGCTTCCCTGAGGGTACCTGTGAAGAGACCAGGTGCTGCTTTAGGGTCAGTAAAGCCGAGGGTTTGTTTCAGTGAAATGCAAGTCGCTGCCTGTTGATGTGAGGACTGTTGGAGACAACAGCCTATGATCCAAAGGAATCAGCAATTTTTGAGAACTGAGCTATACAAGAAGCTCATTCCTTTTTTCCTGATACCTTCTACTAAATTGCTTTCCATGAAGTGACCTTTAGTAAAGAGTTTAGTATTCTCACCTAGAAGAGAACATACCTACATGAAAGCTGTGCACTGACACATATCCATTCAGGGTAGGGTAACTTCCATTTGTTTTCTATGAATACTTAAGTTACTTAATGTTCTGCTCAGCGTTTTGACTTACTCCTCCACTTTCAGTACTTTAAGACACCTTTATAGCGAACTTGTAAAATCATCATTCTAATAATCCTGAGATTTTCCAGGAAAAAACCCCACAGAACTTTAGAAGCATTCAACTTGAGCTTTTCATTAATTTTGGCTTGCCAGTTCTGCATCCTTTAGATTTGTGTCCAAGCAGAAACCAAGATATTATGAAAACATAGCATGTTTCCTTTAAGAAGGGAAGCCTCTCTCCAAAATAATGACTACGTGAAATCTGTAAGCCAGAGCTTTTTCCTAGGTGTCTAATTAAGTAGTTCTCAGTCTAAAATAATGTTTGTGAAGTCACAGCTTCAGCTTCATTACCTCGGGTATTCTGAGAACTTAGTGAGAAATGCAGAAGATCCTGGCCCGTGATTATCTTCACCACTGGGTTCTGGAAAAGGAAGAAAAAATGTCAACGTGTCCAGTTAATGACGGTTACGCTGGAGAAATGCAACACATACATAAACAGAAAAAAGTAATACTCGAAGTTTAGTCATGCAGACCAGGTATCCAGGATTCTCACAGCAGTGAAAGCAGCCAGAAGATTTTCAGAACCACATGACTGATTCATCAGTGGGTGTTTAACATGACAGGAACTGCTGTCTCAGTGACTGTAACAGCAGCTTAAATACATAGCTCATTAATTCCAGAGCAAGGTAATTTTCCAGATGCCTGTAAGTACATTTGAGTATCCTCTTACCATTTCCTATAATAGATGCTCTTAGCTAATCCACAAAGCCAATTATTTCTTTATTTGCAACATCCATATAGCAAAAGTTCAACACCCAGAGAAAAACTAAAATCTTTAGTTAGTAGATTTCTGCTCTCCTCAAGAGTAACAAGACATCAAATTCAATATTAGGCATAAGGAATAGGTGATAACAATAGTCTGCACCCTGCATTAAATACTGTCAATACCTTCTCTTTGTGTTTGATTATGAGGAGCAGAAGAGAGATTCTCTGAAGCTGGTGTGTTTGGTTCTTGGAAGATAGGATTCTGAAGAGATGAAAGATTCCTGAGAACATAAGGCAAAAACATTACTACTTTTATTCTACATGTACACAGGTAAATAAGTCAGAAAAAGAAAAAAGATCACATGCTCCCTTCTCTCCCTCCCTTGCACTCACCTATATCAGTGAGTACAGGCTCCATAAAAAGTTCCAGGATTTAAGAACATTTACCTCAGTATACGATAAAACTTTTACAAAGTTACAAAAATTCCTGTTTGGAAGTACCAGACCTTGCAGACTCTACAGCATCACCATTTTGTTCTTGTCCCCAAAGCATACCTTTGTGTCTGGGGCAAGGTGTCCACAGTCGCTGGGGTTAATGGTACTGCAGCCAGTGTTTGTGAAGCTGTCAAAGTATCACTGACCCTAAGGATCTGTGGCTGGCTTCCCCCTTCTGGGTTCTCTGCTACTGTTTCAGGTTCTCCTGTCTTTTCTAAACCAGGCTGAGAAAGAGCTGAACTATACATGGAGTCGCCTAAAGGTCGACTGGTGTCAAAGCACTCAGGGAGAATAATGATATAATCCTCTGATGAAGCAGAGGAACATTGACTCTGAGCATCATCTTTATCATCTTCTTCTTCGTCACAATTGCCAACACCACTACAGGGGCTTGTGCTCTCATCAGACAGTGGAAGGTCCCCTAGTAGGAAAAGAAGTGAAGTATTAACCATTGTCCATTTTGTATGGACAACAGCAGAGACAGTGTTGTCCCAGTTGTAAGAGACAAGACTTAGAAACAACTGTAAACCTTTTATTAATGGTGTAATTTGCCCTATTGTGGGGAGGGTGTAGTGTGAAAGAGTAATAGATCTTAATGTTAAGCCTATGCAAATATGCTGCTGGTATTAATGCTTATAGTAAAAACAAGAGTAAGAGCTATACAGAGAACCTAAACTGTAGTTTTCAGCTCCTAAATTACACACATTAGAAACAGGTCAGAAACATTTCAAGCTACATGTACAAAATATGGAGGCACCAGTCAAGCATAACATATGAGCCCTTATTTGAATAACCAACTGAAACCTTTTGGTCTCAATTTCACTTCTTTAAAAAACAGCTGTTAAACTAGCTGCTTGTTAAAGTACTGACACCAATTTTTTGATTCTTACAACTGGGATAATCTAATGATTCTCTTCAGCATCAGATCTTTTTACACGTGATTTTTTTACAGCTTTATCTTACATTCAAACCCATTTTACTCACCATGGGAATTTTCTGTCATCAGCTCTGACTGATGAAGCTTTGCTTCCTTTTTGGAAGGGGAATTACTATTTATCATAGGAGATTCTTCGTTTATCATATTGCAGCTGAAGGTGTCTTGTAGTGTTTGTAAAGAGTCTAATAAAACCAATCAGGAAAAACAATTAAATGGCATCAACCACCTGAGCTGAGCAATTTGTGTCTCATGTCTGACTGTGAACAAGTCAAGCCAGAGAAGGCAGCTAATGCCAGTACTTACTCTGGAGGATTTTGGGGGTTTTTTGTGGGGGCTTGTGGTCAGGTGCAGCATCCAGGGTCAGAGATCGAATTACAGTTTCACAGACAAACTGAGTCCCACTCATATCTTCTTCCCCTTCCTCCTGGTTCAATGCATGTTCAGTTTTCACTTTCACCACAGAAGAGTCCACAGAAAGGCAGGCTTCTGCCATGCCTTGGAGGGGGAAACATAACAGATTTTACCACCACAACAAGGAAATGTAACTATAATAAGAATTTTTTAGACCAGCCACAGCTAATATTGACTCTGTGTGTTAATTCTTTCTAAAAAGATTTTTTAATTCAGCTCAAGTTGAATGTAAAAGTGATTGAGAAGCATGGGGACCACGCCTGGAGTGTTTTGAGTATAACCTAGTCTATAAAGGGGAGATTGTTAATTCTCCCAACAATTCTAGTGGTCAGACAAATCCAAAGAAGCATTTGAAAGGACTTTATACAAGGGCATGCAGTAATAGGACAGCAGGGAATGACTTTAAGGTGGAGGAGGATACATTCAGATTAGTTATTAGGCAGAAATTCCTCCCTGTGAGGGTGGGGAGGCCCTGGCACAGGTTGCCCAGAGAAGCTGTGGCTGCTCCATCCCTGGAAGTATCCAAGGCTGGGATGGACAGGGCTTGGAGCAACCTGGGATAGGGGAAGCTGTCCCTGCTCATGGCAGGGGGCATGGAACTGGATAATATTTAAGGTTCCTTCCAACCCAAACCATTCTGTGATTCTATGATTTCTATTTCCAAATCCACATATATTATGCTCCAACCTCTACAATCGCTAATGTAGTGTCAGACTCCAGGTTTATGAGCCAAACAACCTTTTTTTTTTTTTTTTTCCAAAGAAGGGGAAGACAGTAGTTAGAATTCCTTTTAAACATCAGGTTTGCTGACTACACAGAAGTGACAATATCCTCCCTTCACCCCCAAGCTCCTCAGGACTACTGCTTACCAGGCACTAGTTTAAATCCACTCCCCTCGTTCTCCTCCTCTATCTGACCTAAGCCAGGTTTCTCCAGCAAGGGGCTGTCACGTGGCAAAGGGGACATGCATGGAGTCATGTCTGGAAAACACAGGGAGCAAAGATAATTGGCACTAACGGAGAAGGAGCCTCCACAAGGTAACATTTTAAAAAGTTATTCTTTTTAAGGGACATTCTTTCAAGACTGAAGAAAGTTATTTTGCAAGGTAATGTGGTGGAATAAACAACTAGCTTTGCATTACACTGCCACTGGCTGTGCAAAGAAAATGGCAGCATTCCTCAACATCTGGAATGTTATGCTCTTGGAGATATGAAGGTGGAAAGAAGCCAAGACTGAGAAACACAAAGGATAGCTGTGCTCGAGAGAGCACACAGAATACAGGAGCCTTACCAACAGGAGTATTGTGTGGCACTCGCTCCAGTTCCTGCACAATATTAATGTCCAACAGCTCAAAGGACAGCAAATCCTACAGGAAGAAACACCACAGTTTCCATGAGCAAACTCTGAAACTGAATCATATCTATACTTGGCAGCACAGATCCCACTGACATACAAATAACACTTTGTTCCTCAACACGACCTCAGAGGGCAGTTTTCCCACAACATATATTTACATCATTGAATATGGTGCACAAATCAGGGCAGCAAGAGACAAGGCTAAGAACTCCCTTGTTAGGGGCCAGAGAAAGACTCAATGCTGACTCTTTTTTGAGAATCTTAATCTGTCCTGCACATGCCTTCCACATGACAGTCCCTGATACCAGTTCAAGAAAACAGCTCTGCTATACAAAACGCAATATACTCTCTGAAAATAGAGTGGCCATTTTTAGAGCTCAGAAGCTTTATTCTTACAGATGTCTATGTACCTAGATATCAAACCCAAGGTGGTCTGCTTTATACCTACCCGAATTTTAGCACTTTACCTGTGCAGTGAGGAGATCAACAGATGGGATATAAAATTCTCTCTCACTTGGCAGATTTTTGATCTTTAAAGGAATAGTTGGCAGAGATATTTCAGCCTGCTCTGCGATTTCACCCATCAGTTGAGCACCTGTTTCTGTCTTTAAGGAAGCATCCTGCAAAAACAAAAAAACAGTGTCCCAGAAGCCCTTCAGCCACAGTAAATAAAACATCATATGAAATCTAAAGCCTGAATTTTGTGTAAACACACAAGTAATTTGAAAGAGATTTAAATCAACTCATTACAGAGCCAAAAGGAAAAGACCTAACAAAGAGAAATTCTGCAGTGTTTCAGTTCAACCAAAGAACTGAATAGCTTAGTTCAGACAAATAGCTGCAACAGACTGATAGCTAATCTCACGCCTGCCAAAAAGAACAACTGCTTTAGAACTTAAAAGTGCAATATATGTTGTGTTTCTTTCCTATTAAAAATAAAATTTAGAAGCAAATGGCTAAAAGAATCCCCTTGAATAGTTAGTTAGGAATACTATGCCAAAAAATACACAATGCTCCTTCTCCTAGGCAATTCAGAACTGCACCAAATACCACGTGAGTGACTTGCCTGCTTGGTTCTGGAAGCTCTACTCTTCTGACAGGAGTCAGAATCCTTCCAATCACTTTCTACGTAGTCAGCAGCTGGAGAGGGATCCACAACAATACTGCACCAGATCCTTGGCCCAAACTGTTCCCCTCTGTGTGACAGTCTCCAGTGAGAAGTGTAAGTTCCTTCTATGTTGGGAGCTACAAACTCAACTGAAACAGTTCCTACTTGTCCAGATGGAAGGGATGGCACTAACACATCCTTCTTCTCAGAAGATGCCAAGGTCAGATTTCCCCACATAAGTTTCAACTGAAATATACAACAGAAAAAGCCAAAAATTAACTTCACAAGCTTCTCTGCAAAGTGTGGGCAGTAGGAAGCAAAGTTTCCCTGCTGAAAGGCCTTGGAGGTACCAGGCATGGAGAAGGCAGGCTGCTAGTACACATTCTCACACTGGTCACTATCAACACAAAGACACCCCCATCTTTCCACACCAATGCAGCCACTCACAGAACAAAGGAGTTTGGAGGTCAGAAAAGCAACAGACCAGTTGTAAACAGGGTCAAACTGTACCATTGTAACACAGGGGACATATTAATGGGAAACATGTTCAGTGATGGTACTCTGAATTGCTTTCTTCCTATAGTCTACACTTGTAAAGAGTACCCAGACAGCTTATTGCCCCAGAATTCTCAGCTGTGAATCAACAGGCCAAAGGAAATCTTAAATGGGTCCTAATAGAGAATTCACATACAAATGTTATCTTCCAGAATGATTTTAGTGTGTAGAAGTAAGAGCAAAGGCAAGATACCTTTGTGTCTGAGCTCCATTCCACATTGCCAGTATTCTTCATTCGCCAGTGTTTGATAAACTTTGTTCCTGGTTTCAAGTGAGTGCCATCAGGCAAATTCTCATCCACAAATACTGCACTTAGAGTTGGGACAATAGCTTGGAAGGGTTGATTAGAACTCCTGGGATTGGGGAGAGGAAACAAAAAAAACAAACCATACATCAAAACTGAAGAAGTTCTGATTAATGTTAATTTGGCTTTTAAATGCCCTAAGTGGAAGGGATGAATTAAACTATACAAGTTTTACACTGCACATTCATAAACTCAAAGGGATTGGGAAATGCAAAGCAGTTGCCTGCAAAAGCTGCTGTCTAATGAACCTCAGCTTAAGATCACATAAAAAAATAAAGAAAAAATAGCACGGAACATAAATATACAGAATGTACTTGACTTTATGCAGACACAATAAAACAGGAAGATACAGACTTTTGTAAAACTGGCAGCAATGTTAATTTACGCTGTATGGGCATGCATGTGTATGTATAATCCTAGGCACTCCCCTTCCTCCTAAATCTACATAAATCACCAAGTTTCTGGTAATAACCATCAGCCACATTTTTTTCTTTCTCCTACACACCTCTCAATTAAAAACACTCTACCTTACAAATGCCATTTAGACAAAATTCTCACATAGTCAAATGACAAATCATACTTCAAATTAGCAATTTCATAACCTTCTTCCTGTTACTTTAACTTGGTCTCATAACAAAAGGTCAGACAGCACAACTACAAATGCTCAGTTAACAACAAGCCTTACAGGAAGGTATTAGGCTGGAGACTCTCAGATTTCAGAGCAGGTGAGCCATTTGTTTCCAATACATGGATAGAGTTCCACAGATGAATTTTCCTGTGCAATTTTAGCTGCTTTTTGAGCTCTCGGACCTCTGCTTTTCGCTGTTTCTTTTCTGCTCGCAATCTTTGCTTCTCTGCCTTCAGAAATCTTTTGTCCATCTGTTTCTGGAGCCTGCAGAGCGATTAGGACACCTTATTACATTAAACTAATTTATCTTTAACCAACACAGTCTCAGTCTCAAGAGAGCCCTTCAGGAAATGTCCCATGCTTCTAGACTGGATACCAAATGATTTTAAAAGAAGATCCTCACAGTTGCTTGTGGAACTATTTTGAATGGTCTCTGAAAGACTAAAAAAAGGCAGACACAGAGTACTCAAAGAAAAAGCAAGCTCTCAAAGTTTACTACCCATCTATGACACAAAAGTCTGTCTTTTCTACTTTGTTACTAGAAACACTGTAAGATTTATGACTTAGGCCCTTTATAGGTATGTAGCTATTTTTAGTTACTCACAATAAAGTTTGAGTATCATTTCCGTTTCTTGTTATCTCTAAAATAAAAGCTGAACCTCAACTCCAATACAGGTGTTTCCACTTGCTATCAGGACAATCCTGTCAGGTATTGACAGGTGCCAGCATTTACCTGACTTGTTCCAGAGTAGCAGGCAGGCGTGGTGAGAGCTCTGCAAGGCTGTAATTGTCAGCAACACAGAGGATGGGTCTGCGCAGCTTTAACAACACGTGGTTGGGATCGTGTGCGTATGTTCCTGCTTCACACTCCTCACAGATATTGTAGGCTGGACAAAGGCTGCAAAGCAGAAAAGACAGAAAGTTACCAAGAAAGAATTTCTGCAGAGAAACAACTCTGTATCAAGCTACCACTGTAAGCAGCTCCCAAGTGACAGCAGCTGGTTGTCTCATTTGTATATCAGAATTTGGAGCCATGTGGAATACCTAGGTGATTCTCTCTCTCCTTGGCAAAACTGCAACACACTTCCCACTTCTTTGAACACACATTGAAAAAAATTGATGCTTCCTTTAGCACAAGTGACTAAAATTGTTGCTACCAAGGGCAGAACATTTTACCAAAGTGCAGTGCCAGAAACAGCACCACACTTATGAAAATACAGACGCTAAGTCAACAAGCATTCAGGGATGCAAAGCAGATTGCTCCTGCAGGAACACGGCTGATAAAAACCAGACTGTCATCTCCTGCCAGCAAGGAAAAAAAAATATAAAGAAAAACTCCTGCTGGCATTTCATCCACTGCTTCTGCCTAGCCCCAAAATGCTGATCTTTACAGCAATTGCCTCATTCAAATAAAACTCTCACTTTTAACACCTCACTTAAGACATTCACCAAAACCTGTTTCATATTATTACACTGACAACAGTGCAATCATTTAAAAAAAGTATGACCTGCCTTAGTCTCACTGACTCTCAGAACCAAACAACTATTATAGACTAGTGGTTCTAAGTGTTGCTTTTTTATTTCGTTAACCAAACAAAACACTTTCCTTTACAATTAGTGCATGTTATATGCAGATAAAGTAAAGAGTCATTGAGAATACAGCACTATGAAGTCCTCTCACTTTTAACAATCGCCTTTTCTCAAAATAATACTAATCTTGCTTTTATGCAGATGAAATCTAGTCACCACAGGAGAGAACACCAGCTGTTGGTGAGACATAGTAGACATTCTGAAAAGTACAGCAGGCTGCACATTAGCAACCTAGAAGTCTGTGACCCCAAGATAGTTTCTCAGACTCACTCACGCCATGAATATCAGGTTCCCCACACTCCCAGCTCCCACCAGACTCTACCTGCACTGGTAGCGAACCCCAACAATCCGAGCCTGGCAGTTGCAGCAGGAGATCAGCCAGTCACACTGGCTGCTGTTCCCCAACGGGCTCTCCGAAGGTGGAGGTGCTGCTGTAATTGAGCTCTCAGAAAAATCTGGAGGCTGATTGTGATGAACAAGCTTCTCATACAGCTTCTGCTCCAGCCTCTCAACAGTCTCCTTAACTACTTGTTCCCTGAACTGGAAAGAAATTAAAGCAGTCATGGATGAGACCTACACATGAAGTTTGAAAAGCTGAGTTACATTGTCACGATTCTTCCAATCTGTAAGTCATAGACTACTTCAGAATCATTTCCCCTACCCCCCCACACACTCTACACAAAATTAAACAAATACCACATTCCTCAGAGAGGACTTTTATTTCAAAAAATACCAACCCAGAGCTTTTAATAAAGCAAGTTAAAAACCACATATTTGTGCTTACAATATTGTTTTTCTTCCACAACCTTGCATGAAGGGAAGGAAACTCATCTCCAAAACAATTACCACAAGTCCCAAATCCCTCTGGAGTCTCTACCCTTAAGTTCTGATTTGCCCACTAAGGATGTTTTAAACACAACCACGAACTTCCCTATTTTTAGTTTGTATAAACAGGTGGCAAAGAAAAGGAGACTCTAGAAAAAATAGCTTAAAGATAAATGCACATGGTTTCAAGAACTCGCTAGCTAATGAACTCTTTGCAGCAGTATCAAACTGTTTTTTAGTTTATTCACTGTTCAAAACAAGTTAACATCCACATCTTAACCTGTAGCTTATTATCAACGACTTCCTGAAAGTATTTTTTAAAGTGAACAGTCAAGAAAAGAAAGGTCATCAAATGCTCTGCTTTCAATCACAAGAAACCAAAAGTACTGCCCTGCTGAAACTGGGCAATCAAGAGTCTACAAGAGCAACACTAGTCCATGCTCTCCCACAATGAGTGGTCTGGAATTCCTATGGCTGTCTGCAGTGCCACAAGGATTCTATTACAGGAGCTACTTAAAACTACACTCAAACTAATCAAATGCATAAACTAAACAATCCACTTTTCACAAGTAGCATGGATCAAGTTTATGGTTGTGGGGTTTTTTTAAGGTATCCCCTACACTGTAGACATAGTCAGACATCTAGTTCCCATTAAGATCCTGGTCACAAGTGCTGATGTCAAGTGTGTTCAGATGTCTAGAGTTAGGTATCACATAGATCTCTCCCATCCACAACTTCTTATGTATTTCTTCAAGTACACCAGTACTGGCAAAACAATACACTTACTGTTTCCAAGTAGCTCGTAAACCATTCTGGAGGATTTTCATTTGTGCTTTCTGTTCCGGTCTGATTTAACTTTTGCTGGGGGAAAAAAACCAAAACAAACAAAAAGTATGCAAAGTTTTAAAAAAAACCCTCAACACAGCAAGTTAACTGCTGAAACAGCTTTGAAGTGTCTTTATAGAAAAATATTTAAAGTTCTTCATAAAACAGTGGAGAAGCAACACAAGGTAGCCACTGACATTTTCCTGAAACATTTCTGCCTCATTTGCATTTGAGTGTAATTACACACCAAAGCCACAGAAGTCAAGTCAACCAGAAGTTACTAGATGGCAATGAAGGCTTCAGGAGATGAACTGCTCTGTTTATCAAAATACTTAAGAATGGCCAACATGAAAGCATCTGTATTTCTAAAGACAGCATCCAATTATCTTCTTGAAGACATTTAAACTATTTGGTGAGCTTCAACAAGTGCAGGTAACTGAAAACAGAGACCAGCTTCTGAAGTCAGTTTTTATATATGGCTAAACAGGACAATCAATCTACAAAGTGAATTACATTTATTAATTCTTTGTTTTAATGCAGCTTGGCTCCTTACCTGAATGGTCAGTTCCTTGTCATTTTTTAATTCTTCCTCTAATCCCTGAGCTAGCATGGAGTAGTGCAAAAGTGGTTTCTTCTCATCTTTAAGAAGCACCAGCTTTTCGGTCACAATTTTTTCACGTAGTTGCAAAGCACGAGAAGAGGTTTTTTCATAGGCATTCATCTGAAGTTGATTTCCTTGTTTAACTGCAATCTAAATGAACAGTACATACATACACCACATTTTCCATTTACAGTCAGCATACAAAATCCATAAAAATACAATATCACACTACATTGGAGAGTTTGGGGAAAGAGTGGGGAAAGACTAACAGACACAAAAACTGAGAGAGACACCAAGGTAGAGTCAGCTGGTATTCTGCTTCTTAAAGGTTACTAATATGCTTATTAAAATGTTTATTAAAAGCCAAAGGATAATCATACAAATATCCTACTGGAATTTTTCAGCCTACAATAAAGCATTCAGAGGAGCCAGTAAACAATAGATTGTGTCCAGGAATTTATGATTATTTTGAAATTATCAGATTTGAAATTCAAACCATGAGAAAAAAGTTCTGAAAAACTTAATAATGTAAAACAGAAACATAAAGGAATGCAATTCTTATTCTGTCTAACTGCTTATAAAGTAACTCAGCATTGAGTCTAATAAGTTTTAATTATATACTCTGGCAGTAGGGTTTATGTGGCAGGATTTTTGAAGGGATTCACTGAAGCCCAATATTTCCAAATTCAGGATTACTGTTGAAGTGTTTGAGAAAGTCAGTCTCTTAACCAACCCACTGCTGCTCAGGGTCCTGAATCATAACTGCCTATTCAACTAATTTATAAAAACAAAGACCAACCAGGATGGAAAAAACAATGTCTTAAGACATTCAAGCTACTGTGCAAAGCTAGAACACAGCTATTCTGATATTCTGGGCCAGGTAATGCTGGGTTTCTTTCTCAGCTATACCAATTTTAACTGGAGAAGGATGAATATATTGAAAAAAGTCAAAGAGCACATTTACCTTCAGAGCTTCTTCATATTCCTCTAAAGAAAAATAGAAAGAAGTGTGAATGGCCCCTATCTCACACAACAGATGTACTTTTAGCACACAGTATTTAGAAACCCTTACACGACAAGGGGCCTCCCTTACCTTCTGTAAATTCTCTTAAAATAGTGCAAGAAATTGTATATACAGCAACCAGCACACATTTTCACAGCTAAAAGCCACAACATTCCATTAGTTTAGTCACTTCCAATTTGTTCCTACGGATCAAGAACTATTTCCTTTGAGAAGAATTTGATGCCAAATCATATACAAAACACAAAAATCAAAAAGCAAGCATTCTCAACTCCGTCTCCAAAAAACATGAGCAACAGTTGGGGTGTCTTTCTTGATTTCACCTCAATAAAGCAGCAGCTCACCTTTGCTGTTCACAGAGACCTGCAAAGAGAAGTAACAGTGAGCAAAAGCCACAGACACATTTTTGCAATTCTCTTAAAATTAACACACTTCAGAATAAACGTACTTTTATTCACAGCTTCTGAAACACCACTCCTTTAGATATTTGTTATTGCTGCCGTGTTTAATCATTACCCAGAGTTGTGGTGCTTTGAAGCAGCCCATGTTTGTCACTGGATTGGCACAGGAAGCAGGTCTGCACTGCTGGCACCCAGGACAAGCATGCTCTCCTCAGAAAGCTGGTGCCTGTACCACTGGGCTCACTACACAAGTCCAGAGCTTGGCCCCAGTCGCTTTAAATGCCCAGCAAAAGACCAGTTAAGTGTTTCATAAGCCCATTCTTCTACAGATACTCATTTATCAATTCTGCACATACAAGTCACTAATACAAGAACCTATTTAATCCCTACAGCTTGCAGGATTCTGAACAATGTTCACCCAGTATTTCAGAAAAAGCTTTCACAGATGCAGCTATATATTTATACATTACACAGGCTAGAAAATAAGGGGAGAATCTTTCCCTGAAAGGTTGTTGGAAGCTTCTTGACATTTCCCCTTAGGGAAAAAAATAAGAACAAGAACCCCTATTTAATTCAGTAGAGCTATAATCCAAGCAGTAGAACACTGTGTTTGCAAAAGGTCTGTTCTGTGTGAGAGTTACATTCTCCTCTGAATCTCTAGATAAACAAAAATAATATGAGAGACTGTGCCAAGCAGGAAGTTACTCAACAAGGACAACTAGAAGTAACCAATTTGTTTTCTGAGTCA
This sequence comes from Falcunculus frontatus, assembly GCA_013398115.1. Classification (NCBI taxonomy): domain Eukaryota; kingdom Metazoa; phylum Chordata; class Aves; order Passeriformes; genus Falcunculus; species Falcunculus frontatus. The sequence continues at coordinate 597,381 of VZRV01004344.1, read as the reverse complement.
GTAATCTGCTTGGAGATTACAGCAATTGCATAAAGCAAGCAGAGGATTTGAGTACACCAGATCACTGAAGCAAACATATGCTAATGACAGGGGACCTACATTTTCCAGAGGAAGGAGTCTAGATTGAAGAGACAGGGCTTTACCACGGCTGCAAACACAAATAGTTACAACTACCTTATTCTCATTAAAAAAAAAAAAAAAAGTTCCTCAACACAAACATTCCTACCTCAGAGCACAGAGAACCACTGGCTGTTTCAATAGGGTGGGAAAGAGAAAGGAAGCAGCTCCTTAAAAAAGTATTTTAAAATCTGTATGCTGCATTAAGAGTAAAAGCACAAGACCATCAGCTATTTTCTTATTAAAGGGGCAAACATTCCCTCACCCCAAACTGCTTAACACACACTCCTGAAGGACCCACTACAAATTATCACAAGGCAGAAAGACTCCCACCAGTTGACTTATTGAGAGGGTGGGGTGGCAGGTATTTTACCTCATCATTATCCTCATCAATGTATTTGATCTGAATGTTGTCCAGGTCAAATGAAACCTTAACCTGAAATGAAAAAAAAGAACACAAAACCATAGTGAGGCAGGATGACCAGTGTCCTCAGTTAATAATGATTATTAATTGGGAATAACATTAAAACCCTTCCATCCCTCCCTTCATCTTCTCAGTTGAAGCAAACACTGTTTTACCAAATCCATTCCTCTGGAGCTGAATTCTTCCCAGTGCCTTACCTCCAACCTTTACTAACTTCCCCTAATGAAAAGGATAAGCACGTTTCTTTTCTGTTGCACCTTGTCTGGTTAATGTTTACTCCAAAATAAATAATAATAACCTTCCCAGCCTAAGAGTACAAGCTCAGGGATAACAAACTCACTCATGGTAAACACTGCAAAATATGAAGACTAAGGCAAACAACTCCTAAACTCTATCTTTTACATTAAAAAAGTACCTGGAATTCAGCTCACATAGGTGATCAGCCTTTTTTCAGCCTATCGGTATTTGGAGAATTAAGTTATTTTATTCTGAGCAGTTATTTTGCATTTTACATTAACAAGGCAGAATGAGCAGCACCAAATGAACCATAAAATGAGAGTGGTTGTTTCCACATGCTGAGTCTTTGAGTCTCCTGTACACCAGGATACACATTTTTACACCAGGTATCTACAAAAGCTGTGTTTTTCCCAACAGAAACTCTCTGAAACAACTGACCCATGTCCTGCTAGCCCAGACCTAACAGAACAACACCAGCAGCCTCAGCCAACAGTGGCTGCCTGGGGCTTACACAGCACCACTGGAGCACATGGACACGGTGGACACGTGGACACGTTCTGCAGTGAACGTGCTTCAGGCAGGCTCCTCCAGCAACATATCCCGAATTTTGTGAGTGCAGTGAGAGAACCAACTCGTCCTGTCAAGAAGAAACTGTGGTCTGTACTTAAGTTGTCTAGTACCACAGATTGTTGCCCTAAACTCAGGGTAGAACAGCAGCTCACGTTACCCCTTATAAACATCAAACTCATTTAATAAAATACTAAAACATAAGAAAGACACAAGTTTAACCGATACGCCCTTGAAACAGTCATTCACACAACAGAGACAACCCGTGGTACTGCCCTGATTAGGGAAACATTGAAATAGAACACCACACCTTGAACAAACACACCCTGGCTCTCAGACTACCTAAGATTAAGGGCAACACAGTGCTTACACAGTAATCTGCTTCCAGCTTTGATGCAAGCAGGATTCTGACTAGCTCAGACATTCCTGCAGGCTCTACTTGCCACTAAGTATTTTAAGACTGAACTAGTGCCTCTTTCAGAGGACTGAAATACAACAAGCAAAGATGATGCAGTTCCAGCTTTGAACTTGAGTAACTCATAAAGCAAAACCCTTCTGTATGTGTACTGGAATATATTAGCCAGAAAAAAGAGCTGAGAGAGAGAAATTAAAATAGTGACAAGATCTCTTCAGATGCGACTTTGAAAGCAAGCTAAAAAAAACCAGAACAGTGGCTATAGAATTAATAACAATAATAACAATAATAATAATAGTAACAATAATAACGTTAGTTTCATCATAGCCAAGGGAATCCTTACAACACAATTTCAACCTCAGCCAATACAAGAAATTTCACTAAACAGCCCTGAAAACAAGCACCCAAACTCTTAACTATACCAGGTGCACGATACACAGACCTTCATAAGCAACTGCCTGCGAATGCACGGCCCAGTGAGATGCTGCTCTATCCAAACCAGCACACACAAAGCTCCAGTAACCAAGGGACCAAACAGAAATGTATTAGTGACCCAGTATCCCAAAGAGCACAGACAAATCTTCAGAAAAACAACAGACGCGTTACTTCACCATAACTACTTCAATAAGTAAAAGAATGGGAGATGGGAGGAACAGAATGGACTTTACAGAGGGATACAGAGCCAAACCAAGTGTCCATACCCGTGGAAAAGGGCAAAGAACACAGCTAAGACCACCTGCTCACACAGAAAAAAAAAGACCCTTAAGAATCTTCTTCCAAAACAGGCTTTTCACGTCACTCTAAGCACACAGCAGGACTCAACCACACTATTAAGAAAAAAAGAAAAACCGAGATCGTAGCCGTATGAACCACCAGTTCTAACAGTCTGGGAAATAGGGGACACTGCTTTGGAAGGCGCGGGCGGAGATGCTGGGCCCTCGAAGACTCGAGGTTCTGACAGAACTGCGCTGCACAGCCAGCACCTCACCGAGCCGGCTCCCCACAGCTGCGGCCCCGCGGCGGACACCCCGCTCCGCCTCCCGCGGCCAGCCTGCGCTCACCATGGCCTCCACATCGGCCCACGTCGTGTGCGCCGGGTCGGACACGACGAAGCTCCGTGTGTCGCCCCGGCAGGTGACGCGGAGGGTCACCCCCGGCTCCATGGCGCGCTCCCGCGGGGCCGGGGCCAGCGGCGCCAGCCGTCCGGACCAGCACAACATGGCGGCCCGAGGGCGGCCAGCCCCGCGCCCTCTGCGCGCGGCCATTGGCTGCGCCGCCTGTCACTCATCTCGCTCGCCGCTCTGGTTGGTCGGGGGGCGGAGCCAGGGGCCGCGGAACCACAACAATAAACAGAGCCGGGCGCGCGCGCGCGGTGGGCGGCCACGCACGTCCGGGGCTGCGCCTACGGGATCACGTGACAACAGCAGGGCCAATCAGGTTCGCCCGGCCCCGCCCCGCCGAGGCGGAAGGAGCCCATAAGAGAGCGCTGCAGGGGCGCGTGGCGGTGCCGCGGCCTCGGATTGGCTGCGCGCGGCGGGGCGGAAAGGGCGCGAAGCGCGGAGCGGCGCTGAGGCGGGAACGGGAACGGCCCTGACCGCGCTCCCTCCGCCCCTGCTCCTGGGACTCTGCGCCTCGGCCTGCGGACTGGCCTCGCTGCAGGGCCCGGCCGGACCGGAGCTGCCGCCGCGGAAAGCTCAAGTGGTTTCTCTTTGTTTTCAGGATTTGCGACGTTTGCTTTGAGGTCTTACCTGTGCTGGCTCGTGTGGGTACGCCCAGGGTCCTTTACATAAGCACGTCTGCTGTCTTCTTTGTGTGCTTTTCCACCTAGCAAGCTGGTTTTTTTGCTGTTCTGTGCTCTGCGCACGTGCCGAGTTTCTCAGCTGCTGCTGTTAACCCTTTCTGGGCGCTCCTTTGGCTACAAAACACTCGAGAGGTTTTAGCTGTCAATATTCAGTCAGAACTTCTCTGTACTGTAAAGTCCTGCTCAATTAATAACAGCAACGTATTTGATACTATTCTGCAGGTTAGAGCAGAGCCGTGCGGGAGGAAGCATAGTCATGGGATGCAGCAGAATTTTTTTCAGAAACAAAGCTGATATTGGTTTTTTTCTGTATTTTTGGATGTGAAGGATGGACTTCTCAGTGAGTACTGGTGGACACGTACAAAATGTGCTTTCAGCTATGCAGAAGAACTTGGAGTGCCCAATATGGTATGTCGGGGAATAATATCAGCATAGTTAATTAATCTTTTGGAGTTTTGGTTGGGTTTTTTTTCCCCTTTCTTTGAAAATGCTTTGTCAGCTCTATGGTTTACCAGAAAGCAGAGATTTGTGCTTAGAGCTAAACATACTGATGTTTCATAAGGCTCAAATAAGAAAGTGCAAGAAAAAAAACTTACATTTTGCTCTTATGCTCTAGTAAATTTTGCTTTTCTATTAGAACCTAAATGTGTCAGTCCTCTCTTCAGTGAGGGAAAAAAATATATCTGATTGGATTAGAGTATTGTTTGTAAAGCAGTGTGGGTTTTTGTCCCTTGTCTCTAAAAGGTAAATGAGGTCTGTAGTTCTTTGATGCAAACAAATGCTGAAATAGCAAAAGTTCTGGTTGAAGTCTGGCCCCCTGGTGTCTATAACCTCTGTGCTCTTGTTTTTGTTTCTGTAGCTTGGATGTGGTACAAGAGCCTGTTTCAACAAAATGTGATCACATATTCTGCAGGTAGGTTTGAAAACTTGCAAGTGCAATGCAGTTTTTAATTTCCATATGTGATGTTTTTGTTTTATAATTTTTTATTCCATATATACGGGTTTTAATTTCCATATGTATTTCTTCAGTGCTGATCATGGATGGATACTGTGGTTTGACAACTTCACGTGTAGCTACTTTAGGGGGAAAAGTCAATTCTGTAGAAGAGAGAACTGCAGCTTCACAAATGTGTCAGAGGGGATCAATTAACTCCCTGTAACACCAGAACAACAATACATCCTTGATTACTACTAAGTGGTGAATGTGCATACTCATTTTAGGGGAAACAAAATCATCCTTTTGTTACCATCACAAGTGTTCTTTTTTCCTAGGTTCTGCATGTTCAAACTTATTAGCAAAAAGAAAAAAGGAGTGGCAGAGTGTCCTCTGTGTAAGACTGAAGTTACCAAGAGGTGAGGAATGCGTCTTTGTGAGGGGGATGAGATGTTTGAACTCTGAGGAAAGGCTCACAATAGTCTTAAAATATATTAGTGTAAGGCTGAAATACAGAAGAAAAAGTGGTTATTAAGTAAAGTGTCTATTTCTAGAGGAGTAAATTTAGTACCTTACCTCAATGTGAGCTTTTTCTGGGTGATCACAGGTGAACACACCTCTCTTAACAAATGTCTGTGCTATAGCAGTGTTTAATCCTTGCAACTGATTTCTCTCTACTAAACCTCCAGGAGGAAAAATATGATATGTTGCTTTTGTGATGTTTTTATTCCCATAGAAATGGTTGTTTGGGGGAATTGTGTTGTTATTCCTTAGCAACAATTTCTTACTGTCTTATCTTCCAAGATGGAGTTTTACTCCTTTTTTTTGTTCAGCCAAAATTCTAGAAGTATTTATAGTTAACCTGTTTGTTGGTCTTTAAATAACTGAAGTATTGATGTTATTTTAGAAGTCTGAAAGAAAATTCCAGATTTAAGCAACTAATTGAAGGATTGTTGGAGACTATCCGTGCTTTTGAGCTTGACACTGGAGTGAAGTGTAAGTGTTGTGAATGTGTGCCTGCAATCTTTTTTAAAAAAAGGTTTTGGTATATCATGATTATTTATAAGGTATCCCAATTACTGTAATAAATAGAGGAAGAATTAATAAAAGGGTTTTTTTCTTGGATGTAGAAGCATAAGTTCCATTAAGTTTCCAAGATTTTCTTAGAAAAACCTTTGGAACACTTTTACTGTATCTTTGATGACTCCAGCCAATCTTATGTTCAGTTCCTGAAACATGGCTGAATGTTTATCAAATAATATTTAATCTGTAACTATGCCCAGCATTGCAGTTTTAATGTGTTAAACAGTCTCAGAGCCTGCATTAGCAGGTGATGTAGCAGTGTTTGTTAACTCATCCCATTGAGTTAGATCCTCAAGGAATCCAAATTTACCCTTTCCAGAACTCAGTGCCTTGTTAAGGGTATTGTTAGGGGATTGGCAAGTCAGACATGTGCCTGTTCATATTTTGGTGAACAAGACATTGTGGTTGGGGGCAGATGGTTGTGTTTTGTATATTGCGCTATAAAAAACAGACCTTATTTTTTAAATTCTTTTTAACTTGCTCAGCCACTAGAATTAGTTCCTGTTCTTACTAGGTTATCTGTATAACCAAAATTGGTTGAGAAAATTAGTTGGCTTTTTACTTATTACTTGAAGAGTACTCAGAATGATCAGACTAGTAATTCAACAAGATTTCTTTCTTGGATAAACATGCACTAAGTACATAGGGTCTACACAAGTCTATTTCATTAATACATAGTACTTGAGTCATACTCAGTGTAAAGAAAACATTTCTTTTTAACCTAATAACATTTTTTAGTTTTAAAGAGTCATCACTTTCCTAAAACACCCACGGAAGCCACTGCTGCTGAGTCCCTGTGTAAAGAAAGTTCTGTCATCCAAAGTAAAGGCTTCAGAAACAGAAGAAAAAGTTCTAAAGGAAATGGACAAGAAAACTGCACCTTGGTAACTGTTTTTTCCTGTTTTATTTTTGTGGGTTGTGTAAAATATATTTGGAATGTGTATACATGCATATACATAAAAGAATGAAGTAGGAGATTTTGGGTTGATCTCAGATTGCTCTTTGACTTGAGTAATATTCTGGGCAAGGACATCTATATATTTTTGTCTTCCTGACTTACTTGAGAAAGATGTTTGACCTGAATTTATACATAATATTGCCATAGTACAGCCTGTTACTGAAACTAGGATTGAAAACTTGTTCAACCTGCTTGTTTCATGAGGCTGCCTATTTATTTGTAGGGATTTTACCTTTTTAGGGGTAAGATCATAACTATGTCTTAGGATCCAAAAGGCATTACCCAGCTTGGGGTAATTGCTGTGTGTGTGACTGTCCATGACATGTTGGTTCTGTTTGCATCTGCTTAATGCTGAGTACAATGTTAAACAAAACAGAATGTAAGATCAAACTTGCAATGATTTGGTCTGCTAAATGCATGACACATTGTTTCTATTGACACATTTCATTACTGATATCAATGTGATAAATTATTTGTACTGTATTGTGCATAAGAGCTACCAATGCATATGAACTAAGTATTTATATCAGCCTCCCGTTAAAGTTTAAATAGCTATGATTTTTTTTAATACCCCACTGTTATAAATAACTATTCCTTTCTGTTTTCCTGTCAGCAGGAAGCTAGTGTGAATATTCAGCTTACGGATACCAAAATGTGTCACCCAAGGAACAAACCCCAGAAATGTGACTCTCAAAAGGGTATTTATGTGGAGTTTGGTAAGATCTGTTGTAAATCCACACTAATTGATCTTATGTACAATGCTTGCAAAGTAATGAAAGGTGATTATGTTCAAAGTCTTTATAAATACTAATTTCTCCTCAACACCCAAGATGACAACAAAGGGACAAATAATGGACAATTCCAAGTTGGTAAATCAAAAGGCATTTTTACATAATTTATTATATCATTGTGAATAATGCTGCTGTAGTGAACCCTTAGGCCTTGGTGTACAAGATGCAGAGAAGATGTTTACAGATGTGCAAAAAATTATAGCTGCTATAGCTGAAGGTAGCTACTGTTTTCTGAACAATACTAAGCCTTGTCACCAATGCTTGAGATGAGAATGAAACCTATTTGAGAAATGAATATTTTATTGCTATCTGTCCTAGCTTTTCAGAATTTTATTTTATCTGGTGTTGACTGCTATGAGAAACAAGACAGGTGCCATGCACAGCTTATTTTTTATGCTGTTCCTTCAAGGAATTGCTGCTTTTAACGGGTAGAATTTGTTTCCTCACTTTTTTCCTTATTGCATCTGCCAGGATCAAAGGATCTGAGACAGACATTTGAATATATTTCTCAGACTTCCAGTTCAAAATTCTAAATACTAGTAGCTGTTTTGTGTATAAATTTAGAAATTAGAAACTAACTTTTAGCTAATTAACTGTTAGTTACCAGTCTGTTACCAGTCACTATATTTAAACACAATTTTATGCTGGAGCCATGGAAATAGTTATACATAGAAATCATTATTATTAGGTAAAATTATTCACAATTGAACTTGATTTCATCTGCTAAAAGTTGAAACAATCTAGCTCTAGAAAGGACTAGTCAGGCATGTATGTGATAAGCACTGAATCTGGCAAGTCACCTTTCTCTGGATCATTCCAACCGGAGTAACAGCTGATTTGTTTTCAGGCTCTGAATCATCTGAAGAGTTTTTTAAACAGGCAAGCAAAACCGGGTAAGTAAAGGTGATTAAGGAATTCATTCATGTTTTCTAAAGACAGTAGTTCAATATTCTCATTTCCTATGTTCTAGTTTCTTAGCATAGGACTGACATAATTCTTAAGCTGACAAATTATTGTCAGCTTTGAGGGCATTAGGTTAGAATGGGTAGCTGAATTCCAACAGTTTGCCATATGACATGCTGTAAAAGTGTTTTCTAAATGTTTTGTTGCTTACAAAGATCTTCCGTAGAAAATTAGGTAGTGTGCTTTAGAAAGTAAATATTAAATTCAGGATTGTGAGAGAGATCTTTTAAAGAAATAGCCTGAAACTCTGAAGGGATGTAGTTGTGGTGAGTGTCAGTCATGCAGCTTGACTTCTCCAGAAACTATTTCAGAGAGCAAAAAGGGGAAAAATTGATATCATCTTCTATTCAGTCTGTTGTGGTTTTATCTGTAATGAAAGTAGATTTCCTTTCCCAACAGGTTTGAAGACAAAGGAGCAGTTCAGACTTCTTCTCAAGTGAGGCTAGAAGAACTTGAGAGTGCTGAGAAAGGGAATGAAAATTCTTGCAATGCACAGCCTGACAAGTTGTGTGCCAAAGAAATAACACTACCGAATATCATAGGTGTGTTGTTGTTTTGGTGACAAAGATGATGAAGCTTGAAAGAGACCACAAGTTAACATTTTTATTTTGCCTGATTATGCATGTGTATATATATATATATTTATATGCTTGCAGTCTTGTATAATGTAGTTCTGTTGATGCCTACACCTAGTGACAGTATAATACAAGACTATTCCTGTAGACTAGACATTTAAAATGTGGATATTCTATGCACAGGAACAGAAAGAAAGGAAAAATAAGTGACTTTGTCAAAGTACAAAAGTTAATCTATTCTACATGAGCCATATTATAACTTATAGTAGAAATGGAGAGGACTGGCTGGTAATTCATCTAAAAATTTAGAAGAACATGTAATATGATCTTTCTGCCTTTCTCTAGAGGGAGATTTGTACGGTGTAATATTCTGGTTTGGGGGGAAATAACAGTTCTTTTAAAACAAAGTAGCCATTAAGCCTGTTATTGTGCTTGTGTGTGTAGAGCTTAATAATTTATAAAACCTATAAATCTAACAGGTGGAAGTGATTTCTCAAAGGAAGGCTTGAGTGAGAAAAGCACTCAGAGCATCACTGAATGTGCCAAACTTGACCAAGTGAATGTGACTGAATGCCAGAGTTCTCCTTTAAATGTTCTTGCTGCAGACCTGCTCCCAGAGCAGTGTGACAGAATAGGTGATGCCAGTCCCACAGTGGATGGGGACACATCATTCTTTAAGAAGTCAGAAGAAATGGATGAAAAGCAAACGCAGTGCAACAGTAAAAACCAAGAGTTGGATTCAGAAGACAGCTCAGAAAGCAGGCTGGATAAAAGCAAGGAAATTGATACTGATGTACAAAGTGTGGAAGCTGGAGAAGCGCGTGAACCTGAGAGTGACTCTTTCCGTGACAAAGAACTTCCTCTGGAGAAGGTACTTCAGCCAGAGGCACTTCACTCTGCCACCCTGAATAAAGTCTCCAAGAAGAGACTGAAGCGGAGCATTCAGAAAGTCAATGAATGGTTTTCAAAAAGCAATGAGATTTTGTCCTCCAGTTCTTCCTTGGACGAATCTGCTGTATCAGCTGATGTTTCAGGTGAAGGAGATCTGTGTTTATCAGATAAAGAGTCCTGTATTTCAGAAAAGACTGACCCTATGGTAAATTCCATGGACATTGCAGCAGCTGAAGGAAACAAGAAGTGGTCAAAAGAAACAGCAGATGACATCAGAGACAAAATATTTGGAAAAACATACAAGAGAGGGAGGAAATCAAATCCCCCTTCTACCTTAAAAGACACTTTGCCTACTACAAGAAAGGAAGATGTGGCTGTTGATAAGTGCCTGAATAATTTCAGCAAAGACAGACTCAAACGAAAAAGGAAGACTGCCTGTGTCCTGCAACCTGAGGATTTCATCAAGAAAAAAGATACAGAAGAGGCAGATGGGGGCCCTGAAAGTGTCAATTGCTGTCTTGGAGATGCTGAAAAGAAAAGATGTGATGAAAGTGTTGCTGTTAATGAGACTCATCTCTCTCAGAATAGAGCAAATAATACACTAACAGAACTTGAGGAAGGAGGAGGATCCACATGGAAGAAAGCTACTGAGAAGGTCACTAGCAAGGACTGTGATGGGGAGCTAGAAATGTATAACTGTGATCAGAAAAGCACCAAAAAAAGTTCTGCAGCAAAAAGATGCAGGCATTCTAATAGAACTATGTGTGCTCTACAGTTAGTAGTGGATAGAAGCTCTGTTTTCCTTGATCCAGGTGAGCCACAGATTGATAGCTATCCGAGCAGTGGAGAGCCCAGGCAAGTTGATTCTGAGCAAAAGCAAGTCAGACGCAGCAGAAGGCTTCAGTTACTTTCTGAAGAAATGACAAAAGAAACAAGAAAAGAAGTAAAGGGAGCAAGAAAAAGTAACAGTGATTGTGAGAGGTCTGTCTCTGGAGACCAAAAGAATGTGGCAACTGACTCTGCTGAATGCAAAGACCTGTGTGAGCCTCAAGATATGTTGAGTTACAAGCCAGCCACTAATTTGAAGGGAGGTGATCCAGAAACAAATGAAATGCAGGTTATTCTGAAGAATTTATCTGACACTGCAGAAACTGGAAAAAGTCTGTTCAATCCTTCATGTCAGCCTTCAAACTGTGGTTCCAGTGCACCTCATACAAGTTCTCAAGACAGTGAAATACAAGGTAGCCCTCTCCTCCTACAACCTCCTTCAGTGTCTACTGTGCAAACTGCTTCTCACCAGACTGAAGAGATGACTGAATCACCTACTGCCGTTCCCCAGGAGTGTGGGCATGATTCACAAAGTGTTCCAGGAGACTTCATAACTGACAAGTTGGCAACGGCTAAAAATGTTTTGGAATTAACTAAGGAAGCTGAAGACAGTGAATTAGACACTCAGTATCTGCGAAATATATTTAGGCATTCAAAGCGCTCATCCTTTAGCCTTTTTCGGACTCCCAGGCAGGCACACGCAGTGGAAGGTCCTGCTTCTGAAACTTCAAATCTATCATGTGCTGCTCAGGGAGAAAATAAGCATAGCAAACAATTACAACCAGAAAGCTTGCAAGAAGAGAAAACAGCTGCTCAAAGCTTGAGCAGGGTTTGTGAGCAAGAGAAGCTTAAGACCTGTGAGTCTGCCCATGTTGATTCTGTGTCTTCCTGTGTCGTCAGCACAGGAGAACACAGGGATGATATTTCACAGGCTGCAGGGGAAGGGACTCTGACACCAGAGAGAACAGGGACTGCTCAGACTGAGGACAAAACCAGATTGCTACGAGAAGAGCATGGCCATGAAAAGCCAGTGTCAACTGAGATAGGGATAGAAAGTGAGTTGAGACAGAATCCCATCAAAAGTAATAGAAGCCAAAGTGATCAGAGTAACACAGAGAAGCATGACTCCAAAGAAACTGATTTAAACACAGGCCAGGAAATAGGCTTCAGTTCAGAAAGCAATCAAGCAGGAAAGACTGAAGTTGTTGATTGCAAAGGACCAATTCTACGTTGTCGGTCCAGATCAATGATTTGTCCTGCAACTTGTCAGCAAAGCCCTGCTGAATTCAGCTGTGAAGTCACTAGGACAAAAAGCAGCAAAGGAGAAAGAAAATGTGTAGAGGGGAATGAAGAACAAGCAGCCCAAACTGTTAGCACAGCAATGCCTGAGTGTTTAGCTGCAGAGGCTCTAGAAGAACCTCTTGGAGGGAACAATGATCTTACAGGTTTGTCTGACACCCCTGATGGCTTACTGTGCTCTGATACTGATATTGGAGAGAACAGCTTATGTGAAACTGATAGGAAAGAGCAATCTGCAGTGTTTGTAAAAAGTGACAATGCCCTGGGAAAAGAACTGCTCAACAGAAATTCAAGTTCTAAGCCAAGATCTCGAGGTGTTCACAAGTCTCGAAGACGAGTGCAGAAACTGCCATCTTCAGATGAAGAGTCCTGTGAGGATGAAGACTTACCATGCTTTCAGACATTAATCTTCAGCAAAATAGCAAGCACACCTTTGCAGACTGATAAACAAATGATATCTGCAGTAGAGTCTCCAGAGAGTCCCAACATGTTGCCTCACAGTGTGAGTAATGATGGCAATACTGTGCAGGAAGTGCCTGAAGCTGCCCTAAGTAACGTGTGTGTTTCACCAAGCCAGGAGTCAGAATGCTCTGTCAACTTATTCTCTTCCCAGTCCAATATGTCTGAAGAATCAGTTAATGGAGCACAAGAGCTGAAGAAACACTTAGCAGAAGCTCATGTATCCAAACAAATGAGCAGTGTGAATGACAGTAAAGAAACTTCCCAAAACTGTAATGGAGGGCTGGAGAGAACTGAAGATGAGTGCCGAGAAGACCCAGACACGGGAGCAAACCTAGGTACAAACCAAGATTTTTATCTCTGCAGCTGCATTTATAATATATAAATTTATATATTATATAATATATATATTATTATTACATATATCAGTATTTTATATATATATATTATATATATAAGTATACCAATTTCTCTCTTATAACTGTGGTCCTTACACCACAGTTTTTTGGTGTTTGCATGGGAACTTTGTTCTGTGTTTATGGGGTGCTTGCTCTTCTAGAGGAATGTATCTACCTAGAGCAATCAAACAAAAAACCTTCAGTGGTTTATTTCCTGAAAATTATGTTCTTCCAGTGTTCTTTGTTCAGAGCACAAATGAACAGACTGGGCATTAGAGACTGGCTGTCTAATAGGAATTCATTTTTGAGGGAAATGCTAGTTCTTTTACTGCAATGTAAAACTTGCATCATCAGCAAAATTCCACAGCCTATCCAAGCTTTTTCCCCAGATGAAATGTTTGCTGAAATTGGCTGTAGGATTTTGTAGTGAATATTTTGACCTTTAAATGGCTTTTGTAAATGTTTAGGACTCTTTCATAACTGTTGAAACACTGAATTCTGTTTACTTTGTCATGTGTGTGACACAGTATTCTTTTAAATGTTCACTTTAAGTAGATCTGTCCTTCTGACTTCAACATTTTCAAAACTTGTCACTTCAGTGTTGTAGTTATTAGTTCTCTAAAACCTCTGTGTGGTAAGAGATTATGGATAATATTGGTTGGTTTGTTGTTATTTGCTGGGGTTTTTTCTTTAACCCAGGGTTGGTTTTTTTCCCACCTTCTTCAAGGTGAAGCATCTGGATACGACAGTGAAATAAGTATTGTGGAAGATTCATGTGGACCATTCTCTCAGGGTGAAATCCTCACTACACAGGTGAGTTTATGCACTGAATGCTTGTATTCTAGGAGATAAGCCAGCACGTGAAAGCTGTGAAGTCAATACAGTGGAAAACTTCTTTCATCATAGTTCTTTGTCACTAAATTACTTCCAAAAGCATAATTAATGAAGAACTATAGAGTTGTTTCTCTGCCGTTATTTTTCCAGCTTTGCCTTGCCTGGTGACCTTACACTGCAAGGGCCACAGCTTGTTATGTATTGGTTACAGGGCTTAATTGTGGGAGATGCTAATGAATGCATCTCCACACTTAGCCAGTGCTGGAAATGTCAGCTCCCTGTATTTAAAAGCTTTAATGATAGGAATTTATAAGAATTTAGTGATAAGGATTAGATCTGTTGCAGTAGATATTTAGAAGCAGAGAGACATGTCTTCTATGTGTAAAGATTAAATCAAATATTTCTGTATTAGAACATTATAGATACAAGTCCCAGCAGGCAGTGTCTAATGAAAGGTGTGTCTAGCAGTGTATTTTCTGTCAGCTGTTAATATCCTGAATGCTGCTCAGTGGCCTGACTTTATGCATTGGGTGATTTGGGGTGGGGTTTCAGTTGAGGGGTAGGGGCTTGGGTTTTTTTGTTTTGCTTTGAGTTTGTTTTTTTTTTTTTTTTGTCCTATGTGTCTTTAAGGTAAGTCTTATGCCAAGTCTCTCTTCAGCATTATCAGCCCTATGGGTTTTATGTATGTCAAAGAAGAGTGAATTTGAATTTAAATTTTGTGCTTTATGGGTGCTTCTGTTTACAGCATCAGTGTAAAATGTAGTCAGCTGGCAGGACATTGCTTCCTAATGTATCTTCATGGGTGCAGATACTGGGATGTGTCTGGGCTGAATGGATTAATGGCAGTATGGGTGGGGAATTTAGGTTTGTGGTGTGGTGATGGTTTTCTCTTTGCTTGGGGCTTTTTATGGGTTCAGTAACAAAGAGGCTCCACATGGTGCCAGTGCTGGAGCTCCAAATGGAATATTCAGTTCTGTGGAAATTGCTTCATCATGTAAGGTGAAGGGTTTGGGTTTTTAAAAAGGTCCTTTGAAACCCTGAGCTATTCTTATGAGGACCTGCCTCTGGCATGTTTTTAATTATGTGATTTTTGAGGGGGAACATAAGGAAGAATGTTATGAAATATTTTAGTCCTTTAAATGATCTTTGGGGCTTTTAGTAATAGTGGAAAATGAAGAATCAATTTAAAATGTAGTAATTAATATCATGTATTGAACTACCAATGCAGTTTGGACAAAATTACTTTTAAATAAATTTTTGCGGGAGTCGGGTTGTTTTCTTTTCTGATTGATTAAACTCTGAGACAGCTAAACTGAAATAACATGACTGGCAAAATGAGTGTGTGGTTGTTTGTGTGTTTTTGCTTCTGATGTGGGGTGTGTGCACAGTTTGTTCCAGTAAAAGCACCATAGTCACCTTTTGAACACATGGCAAAAACTAATTCAAAACTTTAGCCATTTCTGATTTTCAAGTGCTTGTTAAAGAAATTCATCCTGAGTTTGCTAATGCTGGCATTTCTTGTGCCTCCTTTGCAGCAAAAGAATGCTATGCAAAATAGCCTGAAGAAACTTCAGCAAGAAATGGCTGCACTTGAAGCAGTGCTAAAGCAGCATGGAAGTGAGAACTGTGAAGTTTCACCTGTCCATGGGGAACTGCCACATGCTGGTACTGAAGGAACATTTGAAATGGATCAAGTGAGAGAAGAAAAAAGGTCAATGGTTTTGTTCAGAGTTTGGGGGTTTTCATGTTTATTTCTAAATTTTTATTTTTAAAAAGTCTTAAAATATCTCTGAGCTTCTGAGAAATTACAATAGTTTCACTGTTGCTGCATTTTTCTGATACTTAGAGCGAAAAAGGTATTAAAAATCAATTTCTCTCTCTCAAGGTCTCCAGAATTGTTGCTTCCATCTTCTACATCCTCTTTAACAAAGACAGCAGATCTGGAGAAAGGCCTTGAGTGTGATGATGTTCTAAAGAATGAGACTCCCTCTGAAAAGACAAAACCTGTACAGGAAGCAGTGCAAGAAAACAGGCAGTGTCAGCTTGAAGCAGGTAACATTTAAGAGAAACCCAGTGCATTTTTATTTCTGGTGGTTTTCTCCTGTTCTTTTCATGTTTTTATACATCAGCGAGGTACAGCTTTTTCCTGTAAATCAAGGATTTTATTTATATGTTCCTGGTCATTTTAAAGAGGTGTTAGTGCTTTGTTTTGGTAGCCCAGCTGTATGGCTGCCCATCAAATGCAGTGTGACAGCATTTTGACAGTAATAGGAGTTTTTCTGTCTCACTTCTAAATTCAGATGCTTCGACAAATACACTGCTAGAAGTTTCACAGGTACTCTAGTGTCTTGCCAATAGATCAGGAAAAAGTAATGACAGAGGCAAAGATGAAGTAATAAACACATGAGATGAGGAAGTAACTGCAGAATTTAAATCTAAAAGAGAGAGCAACAGCCTTCTACCATGACTACAAGAAAGAGATGCAGTTTTCTCAAGGAGTAATTTCTCTTTTCCTTCAGAAAATGCAGAGGAGCCAAAGTCTGGGACCAGGCAAAACAGTGCATCTGTCTCATCAGATCTTTTTGGAAACATGACCCAGAGTCCAGATAACTCTTCCTCTTCTGTAAGGCTTTTTACCCATCTAACTGCAGAAGCCACAGATGGGCCTGTCATAGCTCAGAACTCTGATAAAAGCAGTGGCCCAGGACACAAACTGAAGAGAAGTGGTTTTCCTGCACCTATTCTGCACACTGCAGCTGGGAAAGAAAATGTTTCAAGTCCAGTTGTGACTAAGAGGAAAGAAATGTCAATTGTGGCATCAGGTCTGAATCACAGTGAGCATGTAAGTAAATTTCAGAGTTTTGAGATCACTAGTTAATGATTCCTGATTACCACTATAGTCCTCAACAGAGAGATCTCTAAGTATGATAAAACTAATCTTGTAGGAATTGCAGGTGAGTAATGCAGCAACTTAAGTCAAACTTTATCACTCCTAAGACTGTGAGAATGCTGCCTGTAATGGCACTGTTAAGCTTAGTGAAGTTTGAACTTTTTAAATGATCTGTGATGTCTGGGGCAAGAACACATGATTCCAAAGCCAGAGGACTTCTAGAAAGCCTTGGGGCTGGGGAGGGGCTCTGTGGGTGTTTGGTTCAGTTACTGTTCCCAGGTGATGCTGCTTCACCCAAGTTCTGAGCATTTCTGTAAGTAATAATTCTGAGTTGCTAATAAACCTGGTTTTGCACTCAGCTTCCAGACGGATTTGGCTTTTGGGTTATAAAACACATGCCAAGGGCTCTGCTTTAGTTTGTTGAATGGTGCCAAACCTGACTTAAGGACGTGTGCATTCTGTGTGCCAACACATAAAACTGTTACTTTAAAGTAACTATCCTGTTACATTATGCTCCTACAAAATGGGGCTGCTGGGAGGGGTTAAAACTCTTGCTAAGTATTAATTTTCTTACCTACTTTTCAGTTGGTGGTCCAGAAGTTTGTGAAAAAGACTCAGAGCACTTTATCTAATCACATTACTGAAGGAACAACCCATGTCATAATGAAAACAGGTTTGTTGGGAGCTGGGTGACCAAATCCTGTATTGCCCATATAGGATTTTGCCTTTAGTCTAACCAACAAGCAGACAGGTCAGCAATAAATTTCAGTAAGTGTGAGGAAAAGGTGGTGATTGTTTTCTCTATTGTAAGTTTTTTGTTTAAGCTTGTGAATCTATTTCAAAGCATCAGTGTGAGGGCATATTTTTCCTTGTGTAATTCAGGGTTAATGTTACTTCATATTTGTTTCTCCAGCTGCTTGGTCATAATTTCCATAACTACAGCAGCCTAGTGTGAAGTAGTTCAGAACCAACCAAAAGGAAACAAAGATAGTTCCCAAAGAAATCATGCTTTTTCTTGTCTCTTATCTTTATTGAATAATTTTTAAAAGGGTTCACAAGTGGTACATGTGATTTGTTTCTGCTCATTTCCTTCAGTTTAGTAGGATCATGACCCTGGATAGTTGGAACCTTTGTATAGTTTTGATATTTTGCTGCTGCACTTGGCAAAAAATGTTTGTCTTTATATACAAATAACCTGACCTGTGGCTTTTTGCTAATGGCAAAACTAAAAGAGCTTTTACTCTTGTTTGCTCTGCAGATGAGGAGCTGGTGTGTGAACGGACTCTGAAATACTTCCTGGGCATTGCAGGAAGAAAATGGGTAGTGAGTTATCAGTGTATGTATAATTTATTTTGGAGCTAAATAGTCCTTGCCCTTCTACCATGAATGCAGTCTTCACTTGTTACAGTAAAGAAAAAGGATCTCTTCATGTCTTGCCATCTGATGTTTGGCAGTGTTTCTTCTAAATACTTTAAAAGAAATTAAAATTAAAACAAACAGCAGCATCAAGCTTTTTACTCTTGTGAATACTTTACCTGCTTTCAGATAGTCACATTGGATGGCTCCCCGCAGTGGCAAAAGCCTTTTGTCCCTCTTAATTTAAATCTTTGCGATGCATGGCATCAATTAGTGTAAAATTAGTATTATTTATAAAAGGTAAAAAAGTTCTTTAAGTTCTTTCAGTGTTACACTGTACTCCTTTAGTACAAATACCTTCAGTTTAATATAGCAGTGAAGTCAGACCACTGGTAGTGGAAGAACCATTTTGCTGGATAAAATGACTTTTCTTGTTCTGATCTTTTTATTTAGGGATAATTCAGTCTTTTAAAGAAGGAAGGGTACTGGATGAGGTAGGTCTTGTATCTTGAGTGAACTGTCAAATGGTTAAGTAATGCTGTTACATGATGGACTTATCAGTTACCTCAGATATTGTCTAAACATTTAATATGGAGTTTTAGCCCTGAAACCTGGGATTCTAATTTTACCGAATGCTAGGACCAAAAGCCACGCTTAGGCCATATGTGTTCATTGCTACTGAAGACATAATGAGTCACTATTATTTTTTTAACAGGTTACAGATGTATTTTTTAGTATTCTTACTGATATTAATAGATTATGGCATAGAGCAAAAGATCTATTCTTTGCTTAAGGAAATAATGTTATGTACAGATAATTTCTCTCACGTAAGACTTTACTGATGAGACAATTATAGTCATGGAGTGTGCTGCTGCTTTATTTAGTTTGCTAGACTACTATACAGTTTGACTATAATTTTCTTTAAAAATTGCCTGATGCTGCAGGGATTCCATTACTCCAGCATTTCTTTTGCAAAGCCTTTTAATTCATATTCTGAACATACTCATAGATATTCAGTTCTGAAATCTGACATCTTGTTTTGATGCAGAACTTTGACAGGAAAGTGTTCTCAGTCTCTCTAACTTCTGATTCCTTGCTTTTGCTATATTCCAGGAGAACTTTGAAGTTCGAGGAGATGTAATCAATGGGCGAAACCATCAAGGTCCTAAGAGGGCCAGGCAGGCTCTGACTGAAAAGGTACAAGCACATCAGGGATGCAAACTCTGTCCTGCTCTGGCTCTTTCAGATATGAGGCTGTGCTGGCTGAGTATCTGGAGCTTCTTCCACTTTCTCTGCTATTCTGTATACCCAGAGTTGTACAAATTAAGTGTTTTTATACATGAAAGGTGAGCTCTGTCAGCAGCAGAGCAGATATTCTGAAGTGACTCACCAAGCTTGGAGTGAGTGCTATCTTTTTATAACATAGGGTTAGTGGTCTTTAATATTCTTTTGGTTTGGAGGTTACAAAGAGCTTTGGATGTGCTTTGTGAAATAGTTATAACTTGATAACAAGCCCTGGAAGTGCAATGAAAACAGCATATTAAGCATTGTCCTTTAAAAACCCCCGTGAACTTTAACATGTTCCTTGCTTTTCAGATCTTTAAAGAGTTTGAGATCTGTTGCTATGGACCTTTCACTGATATGACTACAGGTGTGTCATTTTAGCAGAATTGGATGAATGGTTAACATAAAAAGTATTTGGAGCTGTGCATTCACCAGAACTTTACATTTGACCTCTTCTTGGATAATTTTTTACCTCTTTTCCTCTGGAAATTTTAAAATACCTACATGGGGTAAAGTGTAGGTAAAGAACTTTATCCAGTTATATCTCCAAATGGAGTGGAAATGGTGTTCTCTTCTCTTTGGATGTCCTCAGACAACCCCCTGGCAATTTTGCTGCATTTCTAACTAGGCCTTTTATCTACTTTCTCTCTGATTCTCTTGTGCTGAAGGAAAAGCATTAATGTCATGCTGTCTGGTAATTGGTATTGATGCTCTTGAACACTGGTATTTGAGCATTTTTCCTTCTGTCTTAGTAAACAGTTCCTAAGTATTCTTTTTCTAGCAGTTTGACACATCCTTATCGTAGCCTTCTGTCTGTAGGAGCAGGTGTTAAAAGTGAAACACAACAAAGCCAGAAGTTGATATACAAAGAAAAAGCTGTTCAGGAGAGCTTCATTTTTTCACTTCTAAAATTTAATAAAGTGTGTTACATGTTTTAAAAATTTAAGCTATAAGTTTTTTACTTAAAATATTTGTACCTGACTTCCTGGTTTTGTGGCTTAGTCAGCAGATACTTTCTGATTTTTCCAATATAATTTTATTTTTGGCTGGGTGAAATATGCTCACATGTCTTGACATTTACAGTAATTGCTACAAAGGCTGCAGTGCTTTCACCTGCTGCAGTGATCCTCAGTTGTGGCTCTTATACTTGAGAGACTTAATCTTCTTCACTACTTATTCAACGAATTGGTGGAAATTAATTGGCTACTTTTGTTAATGAGAGATGATAATCGCAGTTCTAACTTCTGACTTTTAATTTTCATTGCATATCTTGCATCCTTATGATAAGGGGAAATAAATGGTGACTTTAAGTTTTGGGCATGTGTTCCATTGCTCTTTTAGGGTTTTGTTTTGTGCAGACCTGACTAGGGGGGTGAGGGAGGAGGGAGTTGGTGTTCCCTAGCAGACTTGAAAGTGAAAGGACTTATTTTCTATCGAGGCTGACATCTCTTTCAAGTGATAGGGGTTTGTGAATTGGAACAAACACAGGAGGGCTTAGGGAATAGTGTCAGCTTCAATGTGATATAGAACACTGAAGTAACTGACTGTTCATCTGATTTCTTCAGAACATCTGGAGTGGATGGTGGAGCTGTGTGGTGCCTCTGTGGTGAAGCAGCCTGATCTGTTCACACACACAGCAGTAAGTGCTGATGGATGTTGCCCTCCCACAGTTTTGAGAGCTGTCTGCACAGCCTGGCATTGTCCCTTGGTTCCAGGCCTGGCCAACCTTCACTAGAAGACAGGCTCCTTGTAGTGGAGAAATGATTGATGTTGGCCAGATAACTAATTTGTCTTGAAAATAAGCACTGAGCCTCCCTTTCCAGCACAAAAAGCCTTTTAGTGCCTGTAGTCACAGCATTTCTGGAGAGAAATCACAGAAGAATCTTAGGAGCTAATGTCTTTCTCCCTCTACTACTTCTTAAATTCCTCTCTGAAGTGATGCTCTGAAGCAGAGTTAGCCTAGTTATTGCTCTCTGTAGATAGATATGAGAATGAGAATTTATGTAAGGACAGAAAACAGTAGCATTTTTATTTTTTAATCTTAAATTCCTAGAATTCTACTGCTGTTGTGGTTGTGCAGCCGGATGCTTGGAAGGAAAACGCGGATTACAGAGGTAAAGCAACCCTGTCATGAGCTGCTTTCTGCTACACATTGAGTGTCTTTATCACATTTGTCCTTTTAATAGCTAAATATCAGAGGTTTGTAGAGGAATCAAAAATCTACTGCATCTGGAGATGGAAGTATATCTTGAAAGAAAAACCCAGAAGGACAAAGTATATTGTCTAAAGAACCAGCAATAGTCTTAAAAGCTACTCTGGCAGATGAAAGCTATTGCCTCAGCTGTCCTCTGTGTATCATCAGCTTTATAGAAACTTTTCTAATTGAATAGTTTTTAAAAGGTGGGGAAGGGTGTCCTTGGAGGACTAGTAAGATCTAGGAGAAAGCCTCAGATGGAACACAGTTCCCTTGGTCTGGAAAAGTTGTGTTTAAAAGCCTTAACAGATACAGTTTTGCATTTTTTCTTTTAAGCAAAATGCTGGGGAGAAACCTTGAGACTTTGAAAGTGCAGGTGTTCCAGACTGACTGAGATAGTGGGGTTCTGCAGTGAATGGGAGCTAGGTAGTCTACAGTGAAAGTCCAACAAAACTGTGGAGCAGGACAGTGGTGCAAAAAACCCAGCTGTTTCCATGGCACTGGAAAAATGAGAAAAATAAAAAGATCCCTGAATGAGGAAGAACTGAAAGCACTTCAGTAATTTTCTGTTGCTGCTGTCTTAATGAGACTCGTTGCTTGTCACATACTCAGTATGTCTGGGCAGACAGGAACCGAAGCTCCATCACTGAGATCCTAAATTAAAACATAACAACTGCATTCTTTGTTTTTAGTGTGTATGTTGTGTTCACTGCTGCCTGCTTGCCCAGTTGGCAAACAGCTCCTCTTTGGAGCAGCAGTGTTACCTGCCTTGCTAAAGGGAGTGGGAGTGCCACATCGCTGGTTTTAGACTTCTGCTTTTTATCAAGGCTTTTAAAATGTGGCAGATAGAGCAAACAGCTTTTTCTGAGAGACATTAGTAGACTCACCTTAAGCTTGTTTGGACTCCTTGATAACAGCTGTATCATTTGTGTCTTTGTCTTGCAGCAATCCACCAGCAGAGCAACGTTGCCCTGGTAACTCGGGAATGGGTCTTGGACAGTGTGGCTTGCTATGAGCGCCAGGAGTTCAGTGCTTACCTCATGTCCTGAGGGTGAACAGCAGTTCTTATTAGTAAAATTACTTAAACAACATCACCATCTGAAGATGGAATTACCCACTGTTCTTTAAAGCTCTACATTAAGAACTATGAAACTGTAGATGTTAAACAAATTTTAAAAGTTAGAAAATGTAGCATATGGCCTCCTCAGAGAACTGGTGATATTTGCCACTGCAGCCTGTTCCTGTTTAGTTACTTGAGGACATGTTGGAGTCAGTCATTTAAAAGAGGAATATTGGGTTCAGGGCTTGAATTAAAACATACCTGCACTCGGGAGTAACCTTCATATTTTCATTTTGCTTAAATACAAACCCTGGATACTGTTTTGTGATTATAATGCATCAGCCTTGGCCATTGATGGATTATGGTGGTGTTGTAAACTCTACAAACAGCTTTCCTGTTGTATATCAAAGTGCCAGCTCACCCTAACCAGGCAAGTCTTAAAACCAGAAACCTGTACCAGTGCTGTCAGTCTGATTTCTGACAAGTGTGTGTGGCACTGTGAAAGGACAATGAATAGATGCATTTTAGTATCCTGGTGACCCATCATAAGCCCAATTAGAATGTGCTTCTAATAGTCCCTGCTTGCAAAATGAGGCTGCAAAGAAATTGGTTTTTTATGAAAGTATCTCACTTGTTTCTGTTGCCAAGCAATTCAACTACATACTTAATTTTGTACTTTGAGAGTAGAAAGAGAACCTGGTCTCATGATCTGGTTGCTTAAAAAGTGTAGCTAAGTTCAGAAAATTGTTTTGTGATAAGATGCTGCTGTCTTGGAAAGTTTAAGAATCTATGTTTATGTATATTTGAATGCACAAAGGAAATATAATTATTTTGGCAAGTATTTTACCTAATTGTTTAGCTTTTCTTACGTGAACTAGCCCCTCAGTCCCTGCATTGGGGCATATGTGAAAAAATACCCAAGTCCAACCTCCTGAAACGGGGAAGTGGAGACTTACTAGAGAAAGTAAAAAATGTAAATGAGAATTTCAGAGATGCAAACAGAATTGCAATTGCTATCAACCTGAGAAGTGAATGTGTTACCAGCTGCTTTGCAGCTGCCACGTGCAGGTAGGCTGATCAAGCACTGCTGCTGGCACTGAGAGTGCTGGAAGCACTTGCTCAGCTGACACACACGGCTGTTTCCTTCTATGTGACAATATTCCATAACTACCACGCTGTTCAACACAGCCTCACTTTTCAGCCTGATGCACCTCTTATCTCTACAGCCCATGCTGGCAGTGGGTATTTTATAATCTGCATTTCAAAGGATAGCTGGAGGCAGCGACTAAATACTGCTTGTTAGAGGAAAGGAAAAGGCCAAGCAAAACTGTTTTGCTTTGGCCATTGTGAAATTGTCCCCCACATCTTGATGCAAAGGCTCTTTCTCTCGGGTCAGGTGCTAGCTCCAGGTAGATAATTGTCTGCAGGAATGACACCCATGGTGCTGCCATTCCTCCTCGGAGGTGACTGGATCTGTGGAAACTCGGCTTCTGTAAAGTGTTACCTGAACTTTTGTAGTGATCTCCATCTCGTGTAAGGTTTGACTGAAGTGAAATGATTACCAAACAGCTAAAGCCAAGGAATGCTTCCAGAGGAGCAGGCACTGTCAGGGGAGCTGATGAGGCCTCTGTATTGGACTCCATATGGACTCTCTAATCAGATTTCCAGCTTTGGTACTGAAGCCCCAGCACCTGGAGCTTTAGAGCACTCTGTGGGTCACTCTGTACGTCCAGATCAAGCTCCGTGTCTTCCCTGTTTGCTCAAATCTGCCAGAGCAGATTTGTGATGCTTTGCAGGATAGGAAGCCTGAGGTAAATGCAGTTTTCAGGCGTGGCTGGGCTGCACACTGCCCTCAGCAGCGAGCTTCTGATCCTGTTCACTGCAGGGAGGGACGGAGGAAACACAGCAAAGGTCGGTGCCTGCTGCAGCTTTGCCTGAGGCTTTGCAATCAGATAAGCACCACATTTGTATTTAAAACTGCTCTGGGTTTGCAACTCACCGGAAGCTTTTCTCGATGCAGCTGCACCAGGGTGAAATTGAAGTGAAATTGAAGACGCCTGAGTTCTGCTGCTGTTTGATGCAGTGGCTGGGGGGGAATGTGGTGGACACAGAGTTCGGAGCTCTCCTTTCCTGACATCCTGGGGGGGCCGTGCTCCCTCTGCCTCTGCAGGAGCCAGCGCCTCACGGCCGTGCTTCACTGTGCCCAAGCTTTCAAAACTACACCAGGGGACAGGACACTGAATTCTTTCCTCCCCCTTCTCTCTAACTCTTAATTTCTGAAGCAAAGGAGAGGAATTTGCTACTTTGGGGCAACAAAGTGATAGGAAAGACGTGTGCTAATGTCTTTACAAACACTTCCATGGGGGAGGGGATGGGTGTCAATGTCCTTACCCCCTTCAAGCCGCAGGTTTGTTACAGAACCCGGACAGTTTGGCTCCCGACACACACAAGTGGGTCAGCACAAGCCTGAGTTTCTGAACTCTGAGGAAAAATGACAGGTTCAAGGGGGGATAGGGGGTAGGAGGTTCAGGAAGGCTGCACCTTCCCAGTACCTCAGCCAAAGGGGAAAGGAAGAAGCCGGGCGTTGGGGATAAAAGGAGGCTGCGCCCTCCAAAACCTCGAGAGAGAAAACCCTGCGGGCTGTGCCCCAGTGGCCTCTCTCCCTTTATTCCGATAAAGTTGCAGGACTTCTCTGTCTCCTTTATGGACACCGACTTTTCACAGCGTGCTTTTTCCGGGCAAAAGTGCATCCTGAGCTAATGCCAGTGCCCCTTGCACAGGGTGAGGCTGCCTTTGCCCGGCAGCCCTGCGCTGGCATTGTCTCTCCTTCCCCTCAAGGTGTTGGTGAGAATCCCCAGTTTTGCCAGTACATTTTGCCTGATGCCTGGCTGGGCCCGTGCCCCTTTTCTGTTGTCCTTTACTTCACCAAGCCTTCAGCTAAGCAGAGTAACAATCACAGCTGTAGTACCAGGCAGGCTCTTCACAGGTATTTATCCTGGATCCTGTCTGCCGTAGCACCTGAGTTCTGGCACAGCCCAAAGCTTCGGAGATGTTCTGCGGCTCTATTTCTGCCTTTTCACCAGCACAAATGAGTTGAAATGTTGCTGTGGGTCTGTCTTACCCTACCAGACACTGTTAACAAGCTGTGGGGACAAGGAGGCAGGAGATGTCCACAACTTTTTTCCAATGTGTGTTAATTAGGCATAACTTTGTCTTGCATTCTGGTCAGCTGTGATGCTGTGGAGGTCAGCAGCCTGTTCCCAGTTCAGATTGTCCTTTACGTTTTGCTGCTGAGCATTGACAGAGTTCACTCAGGTTGCAGTTGTGTCGTTGGGATAAATTTGTAATTGATTTTGCTTCATAACTATCGTGAAGGCTACAGACTGAAGCAACGAGGAGAAGCTTGTGGGCTGAGGGGGGATTAAACAGCAAAGTAAAAATAATTTGATAGTTAATGGCCCTTTGCCTTTGGCAATATTGAATTTTGTCACAGGCTTTTAGTGCTTCTCAAGGGGAGTTTCTGACCTTTAAAAGGACAAACAGCAGGCTCTCTCCTGGACCCTGGTGGAGCACAT
Organism: Falcunculus frontatus; assembly: GCA_013398115.1. Lineage (NCBI taxonomy): Eukaryota > Metazoa > Chordata > Aves > Passeriformes > Falcunculus > Falcunculus frontatus. The sequence continues at coordinate 571,448 of VZRV01004344.1, read as the reverse complement.
CTGCATCTAAAATGTTTGAGCAGTGCCTCTGCTGCCTTTCTCCTTGCTCTGCCCGACATTGAACCATATTGTTGCTTCTCTTTTGCCCTCCTTGTTCCGGTTCCTTGCTCAGAGCTCTCAAACTTGCAGCCACAGCTGCTGCTACTGGAAACACCTGCATGGCATGGCACGGATGTGCTGGAAGAATCCACATGCTAGAAATTCCAGCTGGGTTTACCTAGCCTGAAAAAGGATAAAGCAGTAGGGGGTGGGGGATAACTGAGAATCTTTAATACATCTGCCAAATTATGACAGTTTTTTATACAACCTGAACATGCAGGATGCTACCAGCACACTTTTCCCCACTCTGCATCCTGATTTGTTGACTCAGTACACAAGGTAGGGATATTTGTGGTGGTGGATTGCCAGGAAACACCCTTTACATCCCTAACAGGTTATGGAGAGCAGCTTCTGCTCAAAAGGAGGTGCAGAGGGGCTTGGTCTCTGTGCTGGAATGGAGAGATTTTAAACGCATCTACTCGTCATTAGGCATGGTAAATGAGCTGCTTCGAGACTTGCTCTAAAAGAATATTAAAGTGGCAAATCCATTTATCATGTGGGAAGGAAAGGCAGAAAACGGCAGCTGGGATTCCCACAGCAGGCTCTCCTTCCTGCTTAGGGATTTGGTGGGGAAGCTCTTTAGGCTCCACTCCCTGCTGTGACACTTCACAGGCCATTATGGTTTGAAAGGGGACTTTCAAGGTGCAAAAGTGCATCTTTAATGCATTGAAACTCAACTCTCCTACCTCCATCCCTTAGAGGAGCGAGTGGGAGCTCCCTGCTCGTGGGATGGATGGCAGAATTTGGGATGTGTGCTTGGTATGGCACAGAACTCCCAGAAGGGCAGCTGGATTCCAGCAGGGCTGCAGCGTTGTGTGGTTGGGGTCTTTCTCTACACAGCCCCACAGTGGAGCACAGATTCATGAGACTTCCCTGATTTATGGAGTGCCTGAGCCATTCCTGCCCTGGGAATTGGTGCAAGCTGACTAAAGATCAGGATGCTGGCAGGTGAGTTGTGCTGGCACTGCCCAGATTGTGAGGGTCAGCCATGCAGCAACCCCAGTAAATGGTGGGTATTAAAACACTTTACGGGTGGGATTGATCATTCTCTCCTGACTGAGATTAGGTGTGACTGCCCCTGCTTTATGAGTTCTATTGTTTCTGTAGGATTGTTTTCATCTTGGTTCTGGTGTCAGTTTTATTTTGCTGCTGTTACAGATAAAAACCTTGTGCATAATCTATAATGATCCCTCTTGGTAGGAAATGCCCCTGAACTCAGCTGGCTCACAGGAGAGAGGGTGTCATCTGAGGCCAAGTGGTGAAGCTGCCACCCAGCCCCTTATTAAGCCTCAGCTGAGACTGGAAAAGCATCAATTCTTGTTTGCTTGTTTATTTAATGCAAAGAGCACTTCTGCAGAGCAGTTCCTTGCTCTGCTGTGAAACAAAGGCATTCCAAACCCATCAGGCTCTGAGCTTTTAATGTTGAGAATGCTGGTAAGATTTGGAAAGCAACAGGTACTTGTCTTCACAGGCACCTGAGGGAGGGCATGTTCCACAGGCTGTGGTTTATTCATGTGTCAAGTGCTGCTGTAACGTCTAATTTAAAGAAAAAAAAGCCTTTGGGAGGTGATTTACTGTAAAGTTCAGATTTTCAGCAGAACACAAAGTGCTTTTCCCTAGAGCAGGATGTGACACAATCATACCTTCAGATCAGCAGCCAGGCTCTCTCTTCCTCATTGTTCACTACCATTCCTTCTAAATCCCTGCAGCACTCAGCCTTTGGAGAGGTTGAAGGCCTGAGTAGAATTCAAGGCACTCATCTGTCTTGACGTGGGCTTTGGGTGTTAGGGTGACATCCTTATGCCTTAACCCAGCTGCAGAGGAGCAATTCCAGTACTGAAGTTGTTGGAAGTCAAAAGGTTGCAAGAGAAACACTCGATAGCAATTTTTGTGGTGTTTTTTTTTTTTTTAATGACTTACAAGTCTGGTTATTGCAACCTTTGGTCTTACTGGATTTTTTTTCTCTTCCCCTGGTCAGTACCTAATTCTTGGGTGAACAGCCCAAAAGAAAGGCTATGCTTAGTCAGATCAAGCTGTACAGAGAAACAGCTCTTTCCTTCTGCTCCCTGTGGAGATGATACCCTACTGTGTGAGAGCTGGCTTCCCTGCAGCTACTGGTCAGCAAAAAATTGTTTAGGTGCACAGCTAATTCTTCTGCCCCTCTGGAGAGCCAGCTGTCCCAGCTCCCTGCGCTGTGCTCTCATCAGACAGGACGCACTCACTGCGCTCACCTCATTTATAGTCTGTTCTGTCAGGTCACGATCCAGCAGCCTGGATCAGGGAATGAAATCTGAGACTGTGCCCAAACAACCTCTAAATTCTCTTCCCTGTGAACCAGAAAGTCCAGAAATACGAAGGCTGCTTCATTACCAAAGCATTTCCGTGCATGTACCTTGCAGGTGTGTGCAGTGCAATCCCCCGTGTCCACAGGTACCTGCCAGGGGTTTCCAAGCTGCCTGCTGAAGGCACATCTCCAAAACAGGCTCCCAGCCCCAGAGCAGTGCCCTGCAGTGGGGAGGATTGAAGGGGTATCATTAAACCTACAGCAAACACAAGTTGTGGAGTGCTGTGGGGAGTCTGTGTCAGGCTGGAGAGTCAGATGTGTCTCACTGTGCCAGAAAACCTTCATAAGCTGAAGGGCAAGCCAGAGACAGAAAAGCCACCAGCCTGTGGCTGTGTCCTGCCAGTGACTGCTGCTAAAATGCCGTGTATAAGCCAGAGAAGCCCATTTCAGCTCCAGCTGGTGGCAGTGCTCAGCGTGGGGCGCTCACTGCTCGGAGAGATCTCTTCTGCACAGTGCAGGGCTGCAGCAGCCTGAGCTGTGCCCGGGGCTGGCTGAGGGCTGCCAGCCACACCGAGCTCCAGGAACCCCCTTGGTGGAAAGGTGCAGGAAAGGAAGAATTCCCAGAGTTAAGAATGAGCCTCTCTTGAAGCCGGCAGAGCTGCTGCCAGGATCCTTTTCAAGCATTTACCAGGCAAGATTTGACAGAGGGCGGGCTGGTCCAAAGGGAATGCAGTGAATCAGGGCAGCTATTTATACTCCTGCAGGGATGCTGGGTCAGCCATTTCCCACGAGCTCTTAATTCCTTTGTTCATTTTCCCCTATTCATAAGAACCTCTCCAGAAACTTTCTTAGGAGGTGTTTGGAGGCTTTCCTCCCCTACTTGCACTCTCACTTGTTTCTCGTTCCTGGCTTGAAAGACTTTGATTCACTGAGGCTTTGTTTCAGTTTAAGAAATCTCTTGCAGAAAAATCATCGGTACTGGTGAGAGAAACACCTCAAACCAGTTCAGGATTAGACAAACATAGATCAAAAGTTTTACTTTAGAGGAAGAGGAAGCCTCACCAGGAACCAAGTACTGACAGACTGTCATCGTGGCTGGAACTGAGTGTGGGTGAGGGAAAACATCAAAGAATTTTCTATAACCTGTTTCTCACCTGATGATTGTAATTATTTGTTATGGCAGAGAACTGGAGCCTTTCCTTGGACTGGTGGACTGTGACACACGCAACTTCAGAGGTTGATTGTGGTCCAGCTGCCTTCCCAGTGCTGCTCTGGGGAACTCAGTTTTTATAGCTCATGCACCCAATCCCATCGCCCACTGGGATGCCCTTTTTCCTTGCTAGACTTCTTCTCTAGATTAGCAAGTGAAGAAAACCTATTTTCCCTTGTTGCAGAGAGAAAGCTCAGTGCCATTTCCTAGAAGGGGTGCAGACCTCAGGCTGTTCAGTGCCATCATGCAGAGCTCTGTACCCATTCCTCGAGAACAGCTAAGCACAGAAATATTAATCTAAACTTTTAAATTATTAATTAATTTAAGTTTCTGTGTGGCCAGTGAAATTAAGAGAGATTTGTGTGGTGAGTCTTGCAGCTAATATTTCTCTTGGGAGCTGCAGAGAAGGGGGGGAGAGGAGGCTGAATTGTCTCTGCCCTTAGCCCAGCAACCAGCCGTGCATCTGTGCAAGTGTGTGCTGGCAATACTAATAAAGCACTGCTGGCAGAGCCCTGCTGAGAACTCGGGGTTATGGGAGCAGCTCATTAATTTGCTGATCACCATTGCAGTTTTCTAAAAACCACTGACCCCTTCTTAATCCTAATTTGACTCTAGCACTCAGACTGCAGGGGTTGAGTTTCCCCTGCCCCGGTCCCATAACAAGTAAAATGCTTTCTGCTGTTACAGAGGAGAGCCGAGGAGCTGGGAATCTGAGTGGCTGTGGGGAAAACAGACACGGGTAAATACAGACTTACCCTGACCTATGGAGCATTTCTTTAACTCTCCACAGTTCGAGAGGATTATAACAAAAGCAGCCCAAGCCTGTGTTGCTCCTCTCACCCTGGGAGCACTGCAGGCTGCAGTGGAAGCGTCACACCAGAGCCCAGGAGGACTCTTGTGGGGAAAGTGCTCCAAGCCCAGTCCTGCTGACTTCAGCTGGGCGAGACTTTGCTTGGAAAGGGTCCCCCAGGGTGTGCTGCAGAGGGCTGGAGGCTGCTCTGCCTCCTGCTCACAGCCAGACCGTGTCCATGAACACCACAACTACAGGCAGCAGGAACGATGTTTCAGGCTCAATTACAATTTCAAAGCACCGTGCTGGGCTTGTTCCACGACCTTGATATTAACAAGCACAGTCAAAACGAAGGCGGAAATTTCATCTGTGTCTTGCACATGACTGTCTTTCCTAATGATGGCCTTTGTGCCTCTCCTTCCCACCTTTCTGTGGATATAAATCAAGGGCCAAGAATATATTCCTGCAATGCAGGCAAGAGCAGGAGACTCAGGGAGGAGGTTCTGTTCATGGAGCCTCTCCAGGCCAGGGCCTGGCATGAAGTCATCTGCCAGAAAAAAACCCATGTTTAATTACCTGCATTAATATTCAAGTCCTGAAGTCCTCAGCGTATGTATTTATTCGCTCATATAAATGAAACAAGCTTTCCAGAGCATGGCTGCTGACAGCACGTTCCCTCGAGGCCCTTTCTGAGAGAAGCATTTGCCATTTTGCATACATACATACATTTCAATTGATTACAATGGGTTGATTGATTCAATGAAATAAGGTGATTCATTGACAGCTGTACAAATCAGCCAGGGTCAGAGTAAACACGTGGAAAAGACACCTGGTTCACTTTCAGTTCTGTTTCGCCTTAGATCAGTGGTTCTTTGTCATTTCTTACATAGGGGGTTTGAGCACTTGATTGGAACTGACCTAACAGAGGAAAGAACTTCATGGCAGAGGCAGACACTGGTCACTGAAGAAAAAAGCAGGGCCTTTGTCAGGCACCCCAGTGTCTCCTCTGGCCTCAGATCCACTCTGAACTGGGCAGGTCTGCCTGACTTTCTCTATTGCTCACGACTGTGGAAGGTTGATGGTCAGAGCTGGGAATGGTGCTGGATTCCTGCACTGCTCTCTGCCCATCCACAAGCAGATGGAAATTGCAGCCCCACCCTGCAGTAGCAACACTGCTCCCACCCACCGAAACCATCTGCTGCCACAATTCCTTCTTCCCACAGCACCTCCCAGAGCTCTGAACCCGGTCTTCATCAGAGCACTAAACAGGTGAAACTGGTGCTGTGCTTTGTATCCCCCATTCCTGCGACTGGCAGCTGCCATGGAATCTCTGTGCTTGCCATTTTCCACCAGAAGGCACTGGCTGCCAGGGGATACAGACTGGGGGAACTGCCCTGCACTCAAGGAGCCCCTGAGAAGAATTGTCTGAGTAGGAACCTCGACCTGGTTTGGTCTGCAGAGCTTTCTTGCTGGTCTTTCTTTCTGAAAGAGAATTTGGCATCTTTAATATAAATTCCAAATGACTTCTGGCTAATTAGAGACTTTAACCCCAGAATTGAGTCCTAGGCTAGGCCAGGTGGAAAGGGAAAAGCCCAGCTTGGGAAGCTGTACAGAGCAAACATGCACTGCCAGACATGAACTGAGAGGGTGTAGGTAGGGCAATAGGGCAGATGGAAATAAGCATGGAAAAGATATCTAGAGTGGTTTTAAGGATAAATTCATGGCTCTGCAATGGTCAAAGGGTGTATCAGCAGCACTGACACACTCAGGAGAAAGCTGCCTCTTTTGTAGCTGTCAGCATTCTCTGTTTTCCAGTCCATGGGGTTTCTGCAGCCCTCTGCTCTCCACTTGTTCCAGCCACTCAGATGTGCCAGTGCTGCTCTTCACATCGCCCTTGGAGTTAATCCTGACTCGTGGTCCATGGAAACACATCCTGGCTTAACAATGTTCATAAATTATCACCCAGCTGCCTTTAAGGATGACTACAAAGTCCTAGAATTTTAATGTCCTTAAAACCCACTTGGCAACACCAGGAGCTGAAGGAGGTTCCTCATGGAGGCATTTAATGAGCTAAACCACCTCTGGCAGCAATTACACAGCATCTCACACTGATATTCCTTCTTCAGACAAACACCATGGTCAGATCTGTATCTGGAGCTGATGGGGGAGCCCAGATGAGCTGGATGCAGGGAGAGACTTGCCTTCAGCTTTATTTTCTTGCATTTTGACCAGGGCACACTATCAATGTGTTTTACACTTGAAAACTGCTAAAAAGGCTGTTCTGCCACGAAGTGAAGAGCAACAAATCACGGGCAAATAATCCTGAGTCCTTAGTCTGTGATTTTTGCTGTCTGACTGCTCCTGCACATGCTTTGAGAATCAGCAATAATTAATATCCACCTCTGGATGGATGGTGTGTTTTCAGCTCTGCACAGGGCCATCCTCTTGCCCCAGTGGCACTACGAAATTATGTTATGAAGATTTTTTCAGAGGTTTAAAACAATTTTTAGGTATATATTGCTAAAATTATTAAATACTGTGATTTTTATGCCAAGTGACACTAGGTGTGATAAAACTCTTTTCTTTTTTCTTCCACTCCCAAGGGAAAATAAAGACAGAACACAAATCAAATATTTTGAGTTTTGCTTGGAATTTCTGGTACACATGACAAACTTCTTTTTGTGAGAACATTTAATTGTTCTGGGAAAAAATTTTTATTCTGTTCATCGCTGGACTTTCTTGGACATAACAGCATTCCAGTAACCCAAATCAAAGCGGAAGCTGTGACCTCTGAAGGTCACAATTAGTGAGAAACCTGGCACAACCATCACTCTGAGAAGGCTGAAACCCTGGTAATGGACTCAGGGGCTGCTAAATAGACCTTTCTTCACTAGTCACTCATCACAGTGGCCACAGTGGAAGCCAGACCAGGAACATTTGGTTTTCCAAGGCTCACAGACTCAGTGATGTCACCCAGCTGTGTGATTCTGCGGTTATACCCTTTCCTAGATCGCTGTGCCCACCTCTGTCTGCACTGTCCTGCTTTGCCTGAAATTACTGCCAATAATTTAACCACTTCTGAGCTTTCAACAACAGAGCTGCACTGAGTTCATCCTCAGGAAGTTGTGGGAACAGGCAAGGACAGGCTCCCTGCAGTCAGTTCAGGCTGTGGTGTGGCTGTCTTGGTGCAATTGCAGAGGAGATGCTGAACTCAGTGAGAATGAATAAGCTATTTATTAAAGAATAGTCAGTCTGTGGACTGAGAAAGTAAAGGATTAACCTGACAGCTGCTGCTGAACTTAGCAGAGGCCAGGCCTTGCCATGGGCTCCTGTCTTTGCATCCTAGTGCCATGGTGAGTGAGTGGAGCAATGAGGCAGCCATCCAGCAACACTCTGTCACGTGCTGCCTGGGAAAACAATTTCCACATCCTTGTTCCCCTTCCATTGCTCGTCACAGGCTGACTGACACTAATGGAAAATGTTCATTGATCCACATGGGATGTTGCTGCTGGCCCATTGGCTCGAGAGGCTCTCCATCCCCTCCTCTCCACAGGTATCTGCCTTGTTGGATAATTTTCTTGTGGTGGGTTGAGAAATGCCAATGAAATACAAACTGAGAGACTGACAGGGAGGAAATGCCATGGCTCAGCTGTTTTCTGCTTGTGTGAGGGAGACTGGAACACGCCTGCTGGGTGTGAAGGCTTGCATCAGTGCCACTCTGTGGAATTTCACTGAGGTCTATTTGTCTTTGAATGGAGATGGAAACCCTGTTAGAGACAATGTGTTTATCTGTGCACTGTGGATGCAGAGGGCATTAAAGTTTTGCACACATCTGATTCAAAAAGTCCAGACAAAAGTAGCAACTATTTCCAGTTTGGGAACAACATTTCATTCCTGCCTGTAAATGTGCAACAAGGGAGATGTATTTTCTTGGCAGGAAAAGAGAATGGCTTGTTGGCTGTTTGCTGTGCTCACCCTTTGAATTCAGGTAGAAAATCAGGACCTCAGGTGAGCTGCTCTGAGCGTGCAGCCTGGCCCAGGGGCATGATGAAAGCTGGATGGAGAGGCTGGAGAGCACATCCCTGCCTCTGTGCCAGCATCTTCTCTGGCCAGACAGGTGGGTGGTTGGCTCTGGTCTCCTTGGGGTCTCATCTGCTGTGGGTTCTGGGGTTTCTCTTACATTTCTCATCTGTGTTGGGATCACTTTCAAATTTGCTTCCATTAGCAAGTCTAAACACAGATTGATCATCTTGGAAAAGACTCTGCCTAAATGTGTTTAATGCAAACATTTACTAAACAGAATAGATCCTGCAGTCACCTCAAAACTGTCCAGGTATTGTAATAATTGGAATAATGAAATCAAAATTACAGTAATGCATTGTATTGGGTTTGCATGGCCTGGTTTTTGGGAGCAAGGGGGGCTTCTGTGAGAAGCTGCTGGAAGCTTCTACCATGTCTGATAGAGCCAACCTCTGATGGCTCCAAAGTCAGACGTGCTGCTGGCCAAGGCTGGGCCAACTAGAGATGGTGGTAACACCTCTGTGATAACAGATTTAAGAAGAAATCAAAATAAAAGTAGTGGCATAGTTTTGTGACTAGAGAAGAGCAGGAGTGAGAACACGTGAGAGGAAAAACCTGCAGACACCAAGGGCAGTGGAGAAGGAGGGGCAGGAGGTGCTCCAGGCACCAGAGCTGTGATTTCTCTGCAGGCTGGGGTGAGGACCATGGTGAGGCAGCTGTGCCCCTGCAGCCCATGGGGATCCATGGGGGATGCAGAGATCCACCCACAGCCCGTGGGGGATGCAGAGATCCACCCACAGGCCCTGGGGATCCAGAGGGGATGCAGAGATCCACCCACAGCCCTGGGGATCCACAGGGATGCAGAGATCCATCCACAGCCCCTGGGGATCCACGGGGAATACAGAGATCCATCCACAGCCCCTGGGGATCTACAGGGGATGCAGAGATCCACCCACAGCCCCTGGGGATCCACAGGGGATGCAGAGATCCACCCACAGCCCCTGGGGAAGGTGCTCACACCAGAGCGGGTGGATGCCTGGAGGAGGCTGTGATCCAGTGGGAGACCCAGAGCAGAGAGAGGGCCCTGTTCCAGGCTGGAGCAGCCTGTCCTTGGAGGGCTGCACCCTGTGGGAAGAGAAACCCACGGCACAGCAGTTTTCAGAGGACTTTTGCCCATGGGAAGGACTCGTGCTGTAGCAGTTTTGGGAGGACTGCTGCTCGTGAGATTGGACTCACATTGGAGGAGTTCCTGGAGAACTGTGTCCTGTGGGAGGGACAGCAGGGGAACAACTCCTCTCCCAGAGAGTGGGAGAAGGTGATGAACTGACCATAACTCCCACTCCCTGACTCCTTGTGCTGCTGGGGGAGGAGGGAGGGGTGGAGGGAAGGCATTTTTAAGTGCTTCTTTTACTTCTCATTATCCTGGTCTGATTTTGTTAGCAATAAAGTCACTTTATATCTCTGAGTTGAGTCTGTTTTGCCCTGGATGGTCTTTGATGAGTGATCTCTCCCAGTCCTTATCTCAGCTCATGAACCCTTTGTTATATTGTCTCTCTTCTGTCCACCTGCTGAGGGTAGTGAGTCAGAGAGTGAGTGGCTTTCGTGAGTGCCTGGCATTCTGTCCCAGGTCAACCCACGACATGCATCTATCCAGAGGTATAGGGACACCTGCCATTACTAAAAAGTGCATAATTAAATAATAGAGTTTGGAAATTGCAAGGTCAAATCAGAACAAAAATTGTGAGGCTGATAGTTTTGGAACAAATGATCTCATTTCATTCCTGGAAGGGAGGAAGTCTAAACAGTCTGGAAGTGGATATAAACATTACAAAATATACTGAAGAAAGATGCATTCTAATACTGGGAGAATAGCACGCCTAAAAACATCAGATCTGCAATAAAGAGCTAATGGGTGAAGTCAGAGGGATGACTTACATTTGGTTACATGAGTATCAGGATATAGATCTATAGATACAGATATATTGATATAGATATATAGATACAGAGATATAGGTATCTAGATATATAGAGATATAGAGATATATAGATGCTATAGATAGATATAGATATAGATATATAGATATAGATATAGATATAGATATAGATATAGATATAGATATAGATATAGATATAGATATAGATACATACATACATGTATCAAACATTCAGTCCTAGACCCCTGTTGCTGCAGCTGCAGAAGAAGTGAACTCTTAGCTGCTTTTGATTTCTTTCTATTTGATCACCCATTCTCCTTCCTTTTCCCTTGGGTCCTCTGATTGGTAATCTTACAGGTCATGGAGCTTTATTAAAATAACACACCAGGAAGACATTATTAATTATTAATAAAGGCTTTATATATTTCTTTTCAATAATTTAAACTCATTATAGTCAAAGCTATTACATTAAACACCAGACCAGTTAGTACAGATGGGATTGCTGACAGGGAATTGCTGCTGTAATGTTATCCTGACTTGGAAAGTGTCCATTAATTAACACTTAAAGCCCAACTTGGAATCGTAAGAGTTTTTTTCTTGCCATCTCACATATAGTGATTATCTCTCATTAGCAGCCTTTCTGAAAGGATTGTTGGAGAGTTGGTGACCTTTCCCGAGCTGGGCCAGGAGATCCCTCAGCCCCTGTCCTGCCCTTGCCTTTGCCAGGACACCCCCTCCCCTAGCAGGGCAGTGCCCACTGGGGCACAGACTGCTGCATCCATCCCCACACCCTGCTGCATCCATCCCCACACCCTGCTGCATCCATCCCCACACCCTGCTGCATCCATCCCCACACCCTGCTGCCCCCCTCCCCCCACCCTCCTGCATCCATCCCCACACCCTGCTGCATCCATCCCCACACCCTGCTGCATTCATCCCCACACCCTGCTGCATCCATCCCCACACCCTGCTGCATTCATCCCCACACCCTGCTGCATTCAGACCCTGCTGCCCTGCTGTGGGGCTGCACAGAGACTGGGGCTGTAAAAGGGTTAACAAGTCACCACTCTCGGGAGCAGAACAATTCCTGCAGTGCCCCAGACCGAAGGGGCAGTCTGTCCCTGGCAGCGAGCTGCTCAGTGGACCCACAGATAGGGAATGCTTTCTTTGGCATCAGGACACCTGCACTGCCAGTGTTGCTCATTAATTTTTCTGTAGGCACTAATTAGGAGGTTCAAGTCCTCCTCACTTGCTGTGTCTTTCATGTGTCAGTTCCATTTCTTCCATCTGCTTGTTTTTGTTTCTCTCTTTCCTGTGCTGACTCATCTGCCCAAGACAGGCAGCTCCTTGGCTGTGCCTCTGGGTATGGATATGAAAAAGGCCTCAGCAGGGAATTTCTTTAGCCTTTGCAGCATTTTGTGAAAGCTCTGTCTTTCTCATGTAAAGAATTTAAAACAATGTTACAGTTTTGTAAACTTCTACACCTGCAGTTGTTTGTCAAGGATTGTTATGGTTTTAACTAGAAAAACATCTAGAAACGGATGGTTCAGAACTTGGCCAATCACCTCGAGGGGTGGATGGCCAAGAGACCAATTACTTTATGCCATTCAACCCGCTTCTGCATATTAACATATAAAAGCTGTTCCATTTTCCATTAAACTTCCTTCCTTACTTCGGATCATCTTTGGCGCTTGGACTGTGTTGTTCTTACCCGTTCGGGAGCTACAGCGACATCTGGGGAGCTCTGCAGCAGCGCTGCTCCATCCCGTGCCTGTGAGGCCAAGGCTTGCGCCATGCCAGGGCAGGCAGGCACAGCTGGGAGGGAGCAGGGATTGCACCATGCCAGGGCAGGCAGGCACAGCTGGGAGGGAGCAGGGATTGCCCACCGTGTAAGCCAGAGACAGCCCTCACCAGCTCCAGCTCTCCCAGCTGACCAAGGCTGGAACTGAGACCAGCAGCTGGTTTTGGCTATTTGAGTCATTCTTTTGGGGAGCCTGGTTCCCCCCTCTGGCGATGCAGGAGTCCAGGGTATCCAGTCTCCCAAGCAAACTCCATCCCCAGCTGACCATGAAGTCGCCCACTCACAACCAGGACAGTTCCTGTCCCCTCTGTGTGGGCTGGATCCTGCCCAGGCACAGAGGAGGTGCACTGATGGTGCCTTCCCTGCACCCACCGGGCACAGCACACACTGAGGGGGGCCCACGAGCCTTTCCCATGGCAGCAGAAGCTGCCAGAATGAATCCCACGCCCTGGGATCCAGTGTAAGCCCCGGATGGCATTGCTGGGTTACCTGGTGCTTTTTAACAGGAGCTCTGATGCTCGGGAGTGAGGGCCACAGCCACATCCCACACACACGAGCTGCTGCTTTTTCTATCCCAAATTACCTGCCATTAACTTCAGCGGGTTCATTGGAGCTGTTCCCAAGCTGACAAGGGGAAAATCCCAACACTTTCATTGATTACTTTTCTATCTACTCCTATATATACATACATACATACATACATACATACAAACATACATACATACATACATACATACACATACATATATATATATATATATATATATGAGTAGATAGAAAGACTCCCAGACTCCTCCCAGCAGGCTCTGGCTTGGTTTGGATGAGAAGGGACCCAAAATTGGGTTCATTTGGTCTGTTCTGTGGTTGTGGCTCTCCTTTCCTGCTTCAGACTTTTAAAATTTTTTTTGCTTTTTCTATTCTTCTTTTGATTTTGTTTCCTGTTTTGTCTTGTTTATTCCTCTGTAGAGAGGGAGAGTGAGGGAGAGGAACTCCTTTGAAAAGTCTGGTTAAATGAGCTACTGTGGGAGTCCAAACACTCTTTATAGACAAGAAAGCTGGTGGAGAAGCAAGTGCCAGAATATTAAGCTGCTCACTGAATTGTGGCTGCAGAGAGGAGCCTTGGAGTCCTCTGAGGAGGGGCAGAGAAGGAGACAGGGACACTCATTTGCCCAGAATTCAATCCCACTCTGAAGCCACAAGCCCAAGCCTTCAAAGAAGGCTTCAAACAGTCCATGTCTGGGTTGCATACAAGTGTGACAGCTGCATGCTCTGGGTTCAGCTCAGCTGGGGCAGTATTTGCATTTTGGCTCTCATTGGCTTCTCGTGGGCTGCACATCTCTGTGTCCAATTCTACTCTGGTCAGGTCAGCATCTGAGTCTGGTCCTGCTCCCTCTGGCAGAATGCACATTTTTTGGCTGCTATAATTTTTTTGTCTTTTGGTGGGTTTTTTGGCTGTTCTAGAAGCAGCTGGGCACAAATTACTTTCCCTCCAGTATCACTATTTTCATACCACGGGCCTCCAGCTAGTTAGAGTTGTGCTGAGGGGGGTGGGAGGTGGGTAGAAATGACATTTCCCTCCAGTACAGAAAACAAATTAGCAAAACCAGAACAAGATGTTTTCTAGAAAGATCCCATCCTTTTTGTGTGTAACCCCAAACAGCAGCTGCTTTTCTGGCACTGCAGCTTCACCTGAATGTGTATGGGAGATGTCACGAGGCCGTGGAAAGCAGAGGAAAGACCATGGGGAATGCAGCTGCCTCCTCATAGAGGCAATTTGGAGTTTCCATGTCCTACTTCCCTTACTCTTGTGGGAGTGGGTACTGTAGATTCCCCTGACTGTAACTGACCTTGTTCATGAAGCCCTTACTGAGCTGCAAGTCTCAATGAACTCATCTGTTCTGCCTTCCCTACACTGCCAGCACTGTGCCTCCCCCAGCACAACACAGGAACAGCTCCAGACGCTGGAACGGGCGGTGCTGAGGCTCCCACACCTCCCTGAGCTGTGCCTTGGGAGGTTTAGTCTGATGTGCTGTGCCCACACTGCAGCAGTGCATGTGGTGAAAGCCCTCGGGGAGGGGGTGCTGCCCTGCACAGCCCCTCAGGGTGGATCCTGGAACTCAGCATTTGCTTATAGGGTGAGCTAACAAGTTAATGTAGAGCCACTGCAAGCTTAAACTAATCAGTGACCCAGAAACTGCTTCTGTAGAGACTGCCACATTAAATTCAAAAGTCTAAAAGATGCTAGAGCACAGTAAAAGGGAATGCACTTGCCAAACACTGCTGTGAGTATGTGCAAAGAAGGAAGTCGCAGCGACTGTGTGACACGAGGATGGTGAGAACAACTGCAGACAGGTTATGAGGAGTGGCAATGACACTTAAGTGCCACTGACTGCTACGATCCAAGCAGGGATTTGTTTTTGTTCAACAACATTTGCAAAGCCTCAGGGGACCCTAGAGAGTGCAAAAAAAGCATCAACATGCTGAGGGTTGTTCTTGACATACTGCCTTGCTCAGTTCCTCCTCCTCCCAGACTGCAGACAGGCATTTTCATGCTCTTGCAACCTGCACACAGCACAAGTGTCCAGTCACTGATGGAGCTTTTCTTGTCCTGGTAAATCAGCAGCTCCAATTCCCCAAAATGCCTTCACCGTGCAGCTGCAGTCTAAGACCTGGGTGTGAGAGCAGACACAAAATATTGAGTCAAAAGCTATTGCTGTAGTGAGGGCAGATGCAGCTCATGTTAGCTCAGACTGCTGGATCAGGCACAACCTGCAAATGCTCCACAGAATTTAAAGAGTCAGGACAGAGGGAGAGGTTATTCAAGGCAGGTGTTTCAGCTCCAGAATGAATACATGCAGATAAGTCCTCTGGGTTTTTCACTGAAGGATATGGCACAAGCATATTTCAAGAGCTAGAGAGAGACATTAGGATACAAAGAGAAGTTGGGCAGTAAGAGATTTTGAGGGGATGCGTGGTTTGACTATTAAAAACGAACACAGTCGAGCACTATGAATTTTCCAATGATGTTTATTTTTCCCGTAGCCCACAGACACAGTCAGATCTGGCAACAGAGCAGATTCTTTTTTTCCATAAAGTGTCCATGTGACATTAAGCCCAGGCTAATACTGTCATCAAAGGCGTTCAGAGAGGGCAGCAGCAGAAGCAATGGGAGATGCTGGGAGGAGGCCAGACAGCAAGGCACAAGGGCAGGGAGCACCTCCTCTACCACTGCCACAGCAGGGACAGGGTGCAGATAGGCATAAAATCATTTTTCTCATCTATACCAGACAAACACAGCACCATGCAACACAATCTGCAGCTGGAAGTGGGTGGAGAGCAGGATATGGATCGTTATTGCAGTTGTTGTGGGGAGCCGTGCGCGGACACGCGGCCGCCGGCAGCAGGGAGAGCCCGGGGAGTGCCCGGGTGGCGGCAGCTCACACAAAGCTCCCCAGGGGCATTTGCTTGCCGAAGGGAACCACGATTCTCAGGATGCAACTACTGGGACAGACCTCTCCCCTGGAGCCAGATCCACTCGGCTGCATTTCAAATGCAGTTCAAGTATCTAAAATACTGTGGAAAGAGACATCTGTCTATTTTCTTTGCAGAAGGTGGACTACTGTGGTGTCTCATCAGGTTAAGGTTCCTTCCCAGGGTGCCCTCCCTCCCAGCTCTGGCCCAGACCTGCACCTTCCATGGCACTTGCTGTCCAACCTGGCTGAGGGCAGCACCACCTCAAGTATCATTTCTCTCCTAAAGGAAGATTGGAGAGTACCTTCTCCTGATCCCTCCTCCACCCTCCAGCCCAGGTCCCACACAGCCCCCACCCCACTGTGTGTGCTGTACAGCTGCACGTGGGCAGGGCCAGGGCTGTGGGTACAGGAGGGTGGCACACACACGGCATCGCTCCCTTTTACTTTGTTTCACCCAGTCACAGACCTTCCAGCACCCGAATACTCCTCTGCCAAGTGGTTCCTTCATCCCAAGCAATCTGCACAGCAGCAGCCAGCCCAGAAGTCTCCACAGTGCAGGGCGACTCGTGCACCCCTGCTTGCAGCTGGGGCCTTTGCTCAGCCCTAGAGACTGAGAAAAAGGCTTTGGAAAGGCAGGCTAGCTCCTGCAGCCAGCACCGTGCCCTCGTCTCAGCCAGTTACTGTACAAATGGACAACACACACACATTATTTACAGCCCATTTTTCACATGATGGAGCAGCTCTTGGCTCGGTCTTTCCTGATCTCTGTGTCACTCAGTAAGTCTGTCCTGCCAGGCATCTGTGACGCCCGCTTCAGTCCCCGTTTGGAGTTGCTGCGCTTCAAGTTCTTGTGCACCCTGTTGACCGAGGCCAGCGTGGTCACATGAAACACGTCCCGTACGCTGTTCTCCGACACCTTGGAAGAGCACTCTGCATAGGCCACTGCCCCGATCTGCCGTGCCAGCGCGCTGCCCTGCAGGCCAGAGAGAGCAGGAGGAAGAGGGAACAAGGTTAAAACACCAGTGCTCTCCAAAGAGCAGCCTCTCATACAGCCAGCAGCCCTGCCTGTGCTGGCAGCCCTGCCTGTGTGGGTACCCCTACCTGTGTGGGTACCCCTACCTGTGTGGGTACCCCTACCTGTGTGGGTACCCCTGCCTGTGCTGGCAGCCCTGCCGGTGGGTACCCCTACCTGTGTGGGCAGCCCTGCCTGTGGCAACATGGGGACACAGCGGTTCCTCAGCACCTGCAAACACAGAGCAAGGCTCTGTGAGAGCTACAGAGGTGAGGGCAGTCTCCTGGGCTGCCAATCACTGGGCCCTGGGTTGCTGGCACTTTCTCATTCACACAGTGCCACCCTGGAACTGAGATACCTGGGCAGCCCCCTCACTTGGACAGTCGCCTGCTCTGCACAACACAGAGCCAGGCACGGCAGCAGCTCAGAGCCCCTGCACCAGAGTCTGGGTCTGTCACCAGCCTGCAGACACTGCTGGGTCCACTGGAAGCCACGGGCAGCAGCCCCTCAGCCCCCATCTGTGGCTTCCTTCCCCCCTGCAGTTTTGCCCGAACACAGAACCCAAGCAAGAGAGCCACTGGGAGCAGAAAGAGCTGCACTGAACTAGGAGATACAGAAGGACCAAAGACACCCCTTTAGCCAATCCAACTTGTCTAATCAGGCACTTCCACCTGCTTTGAGGAATGACTTTTTGGCTACTAACTGGGTGGCTGCTCAGCAGAGCATCAAGAATAAGTCAGGGTCTGCCAGAGCTGGGGACAAGAGTGCTGTAAACATGAGCAGCTCCAAGCCCCCGAGCCACGATCAAACCAGCTGCAGACCTAGACCTGGGTACAGTGGGTCACAGAGCACATACCTCTCCTCCCTGAGCCCTGGGGGGTCCCTGCCCAAACACACCTGCTCATGTGTCACAGGGATGAGGCGCTGCTTGGAGAGCTCCCGCAGAGTGTTGAGGTCTGTCCTCATGTCCAGCTTGCAGCCCACCAGCACGATCTTCGCGTTGGGGCAGAACTCCTGTGTTTCCCCTTGCCACTGCAGAGGAAACGAGAGGCTCTGCTGTGTTTGGCTTTTCCAAACAGGGTGTCACAACTATTCAGACACTGATTAGTGTATCAGGGCTCTTTAATGACTGCCACAGGCAAGGATGGGAATAGCCAGAGTCCCCCTTGGACAACTTTGTGCTCGCTTGTTCCAGATGATGCCCTGCAAACCTGCCCCATCCCAGCAGTGCTCCCCTGTGCGAGGCCACGGGAGGCCAGTCCTGGCTGTGGAAAAACAACAACCACACAGTCTGGTGCTCAGATCTGGGACCCCAAGGGTCAACAAGGCCAGTGGGGAGCTCTTTGCAAACTCACACACTATTTATTACTGGGAGCCACATGTTAAAGACATGATGATATTCAGAGCATAGCTATAGTCAGGGAAATTAAGAATTGAACTGATGAAAAGAGAAGGCCAGGGCAAACATCCATGTCCTTCATATAAACAGCTCCTTTCAGAGCTCCCAAAATGAATGCCTGATGTCAGCTGTGTCTGCAGCAGTAAATAAATCCATCACCTGTGACCTCCCCCGGGGGAGACCTGCACAGCTCCATCAGCATGTCAATGCCCCAGTTACTTATCTAGTGGTGCTGAAGTAGAAAGCAGATAATAAACGAAGATAAATAAATAGAGATTACCCCCAGCTGAAGTCGTCACTTGGAATTAGCAATTTCCTGCTATGCTAACTGGTGGTTAAGCATATACCCTGGGCAATTAGAAGCAGAAAGAAAATCAAGCCACAACTAAGCCATCAAGCCCAGTGTCCACAACCTCATGGGGAAGTGCCAAAATCGACCCAAATGTCATTCAACCAGTATCAGACCAAAGCAACTGCAAAATATGAAAAATCATATTTTCTACCAGATTGTCTTAGGTATCTTCAGGTATCTGCTTGCCAGGGACATTGGCTCCCCAGGACTCAGGCACCCCCAGCCCCTGAGCAGCATGTTGGAGATCATGGTGCTGCAGCCGCCCAGCACCAAAGGCCAACACACCCTCACAATGAACAGATCCAGTTCTTCTGGAGCTGCAATTCAAGCACCCTAATTTAGGTGAAGGGTTTGAGCTACAAGGTCTGTTCAGACCTGCAGAGGTCACAGCTGCTGTAGTGACACAGGGCTCCCTGGTCTGTGGAGAGAGCTGGGACCCTCCTCCTGCAGGACTGACACCTCTGGGAGCCCAAGACCTGCTGTGCTATCAACGCTCATCAGAACCAAGGCGCCACTCCATGAACACTTGCTCTGCATGAAAGGCAGAGCTGCTGGCTTGCATCCCCTCAGATGTCTCTGCCCCTTCAACTGCACATGCTGTACAGCAGCCCAGGCATCAGAAGGGTGGCATTAATAAAGATTTCCTCTGCTGAATTTTTGCCTGAGGCTTGAACAGGAAATGTTATTTTCCTTATTTGTCTGATATCACAAGCTAAAACCCATTTCAACTTCATGGTGTCTTAGGAATTTTCCTCACTGCCATAAGGCTGTGAGTCTGCACCAAAGGAAACAAGGCATCTACTCAGAGGCACTTGAGAAATCCCGTGGGATTTAGGGTTTATTTTAAGTTACCATATCAAAAAAACATTGCCTAACAGCACTCAAAACATCTGTGAGGCTGTACAGGGAAAGCCACGCACTGAGCAGGGTGGACTCACACAGCAGAGAGACAAGTAACTCCCAACCCCACCTAATTATGGAGGGGTTTGTATTTCATTAAGGTGTAAGTGATTCACTTGCATTATTATTCTGCTGACTCCCAAGCTGAGCAGTGAATTCTTTGAGTCCACATGAAACACCCTCCCTCCACCCAGCCTGCTTGGTACCCGGGACCTGCTCTGGAAGCCAACACTGAGCCATTGACCGATTTATCTGAAGGGTCTTTGTCCCCTCACCAGGACACTCCTGAGACAAAGACCCACTTCTCAGCCCTCCCAGCAGCTGAGTAAGAGGCACTTGCTTCGACACGACATTTGCCAAAACGTGGAGAGGCCAAGAGGCCAGCCAGTACAATGTGACATGTTCAGGCCGTGGCCATTCCAGCCCGAGCAGCCTGGGGCTCTCTGAGGAGAACAGCCACGGGAACCACTCCTCTGTGATGCTTTTCATGCCTCGGTGTCTCAGAGAGTGTCACAAATGAGATGCCAGCCAAGGCTCCCCCCAGGACAGGATGCAGCTGCCAGATGTTTTCCTGCACAGCGGAACCACAGCTCCTTGAATTTCATGGAAGGCAGCAGGGTACAGCCAGGACCAAGGGATGCAATTGACCAGGAAGCCACTTACCCTCACTCCTCTGAGCAGCATTCTGAGTTGCTGGACTTCATTCCATCTCAGAGGAAAGCCTTGTGTGGGACCTTCTGCCAGAAGTGACCCACTGGAGACCAGCCAGGGGTGCTCCACAGCAGATCCCCAGCCCTGTGAGGCTCTCTGGGACCTTTGCTGAAAGGCTCTAAGGTGCAGGTAGAAAACTCTCAGCTGCTCCCACAGAGCACAGCCACTCAGCTCTGCCGGGGCAGGCTCAGGGCCCTGCCTGCTCTCCAGGACAGTGGCATTGTGCCATCTCATTAATCCAGGGGCTTGAAATTCAGTGCTACAGCTCATTATTTTTGTTGACGAGCTATAGAGAACTGATTGCTGTCTTTTTTGCTATGCAGATGCTGAACTGAGGGGAGAGCCAAAAAACTGAGCACTCTGCTTGCTTGGAAACAGGCACCGGGGGCCACTTCTCAGCTGCTGCAGGCAATCCATAGTCATTGGTGGTTCTGCTAACAGAGATCCGTAACACCTTCCACAGTCTTAATGGAAAACAGAACAAATGCCCTACATTTCTCTCTGTCCCCACACTCATATGTATGAATACAGACAGACCCCACACACATGCTGCAAGCTACCATGAGCTTCACCATTCACTAGGCTCCTTTCAAATGGAAATACCTTGCATTCTGCACAGACCAAGCAGAGCACCTGACCGTCCTCTCCAGCCAAGGCCTGGCCACAGGGCCAGAGCTGTGAGCCCTGATGAGAGCCTCGGGGCACAGGGACCCCAGGGTGGGCCATAAGGTGCTGCAAAGGCACGGGGCACTCACCTTCTTGAGCACGCTGTCCAGGGTCTCGGGGCGGCTGATGTCAAAGCAGATGAGCACAGCGTCCGAGTCCGGGTAGGCCAAGGGCCGGACGTTGTCGTAATACGCTGAGCCTGCGGAGAGGAGTGGGAGGAGTGCGGTGAGCAGGTCCCATCCCACTGACTGCTTCTGGACCAAAGGGGCAGGCTGAGACCTCAGCCCTCTCCACCAGGCAGAGGTCTTTAATTCCAGTAAGAACTGGAGACACTGCCACATGATGCAGAACGCTCTGTTGAAGACAAAGGACATTAACCCGAGCGTTTGACCAGTGACCAGACACCATAAGGCTCGGCAGAGTTTGATTTGCAGAGGATTTTAGTTCCTTTGTTTAGGGATGGAAGTCAGAGGTTTTGTCCTTGTTTTCTTATATTTACCCCTTGATAGAGTGAAGAGGCAAGTTTTGCTATCCCTCTCCCTCCCGAGTGAGCATCTGGCAAGTCCTGGTGGAGCTGTGCTGCTGGGGATGCTGCTCACGCAGCAGGGAGCTCAGGAGGGCTGCGGTGCCACAGCACACTCACGCCTGGATTCCATCACTTGTCATGCCAGTGCTGCACCACTAACAGTGGAAAGGTGTGGCTGAGAGAAGACAGACAATGCTACTGCTAGCTTTTATCCTCTCTTGCTATCTTTATGCAGGAGAGCTTGCTCACACAGATTGTGAGAATTTGTGACAGGTAAAAATGAATTGCCTTTTTTTCTGGATCTGTGCTGGAAAAAGTCAGACAGATTGTTTTTGGTACATAAAAGAAGTGACGGGATTTGGTGAACAAGCTATTAATGGAAGGGGATGATTCTGCATTCCATAGGAATTCTGTGAGCGAAGAGCCCAGCCTGAATCCTGCACAGCTTCTACTACACACATGTGCACGCACACACCTTCAATGCAAATTTCAGGCATTAAAGTCATTGTGCCACAGGGTTTTTATCTGCAGTGCATTCTGTTGGTGAGTGCAGACACCTCAGCAAACAGTCATGGAGCAATCAGCTCACTGCTACTTAAAAACACTGGTTTGGTTTTATATTGCAAAGACAAATGACTTAAACTTCCTGGAGGGATGAGAAGCAGATGTTTATTTATGAAAAGAGGAAACGGAGACACCAGAGTCCTTGTTGAATCTGCCTCCTCCAAAAGCAGAACTGCCCACCCTAGGCCAAGGAAGCCGGACACGCTTCCTGCTGCAGCCCCTTGGGATGGCAGGACCCGGCACTTTCCCACCCCAGGAGAAGGGTGCAGCCCAGGTGTCAGGTGGCTCCTTGATGAAGTTCAGCACCTGATGAATTATGGATGACGGTGGCTTGTGTTTCCGGAAGGATGGAAATCTGCCTGGGCTAAGCACGAGAGGAGAATGGGCTGATTCTCTGCAGGAGCTCCAATCCTGTCCTGTGTGCACAGGGGCTGCCAGCTGAGGTGCAGCCCAGCGTGGGGCAGTCCCCCAGCACAGCACTGCACACCTGGGCTCTGCAAACACCCCGGGCCCCTGTGCAAGGCTAAACCTGGGGAGCAGAGCCCGACGCTCCTGCCCAGAGCCCACACGGGGCAGGCTGAGGGCTGTGTGGAGCCTTCTCAAACCCTGCCCAGTGCCAGAGACTGGCCATCCAGCTCAGAGCATGGTACCAAAAACAGCAGAGCTCTGGTGCTCCGACCAGCCCAGCCCCTGCCACTCCCAGGCAGCCAGGGGAAGGTGCCCTGGATTTGATGTGCTGCTGGATTCCCAGCAAAATTGGCTACAGGTGTCTCCAGCTCTTACAGCCAGCCCACAGGAGCAAAGGCACCTGCACCCCCTGCTCCCGTTGGGGAGAGATGGGTCTGTGTCCCTGCAAAGTCCCTGGGAAGGGAAGCAGTTGGGATCAGCACAGGAGAAACAGACCCTGATCTCTGCAGAGCCCAGCCCTCTTCCTAGAGGGAAAGTCACATTCCCTAATGGAAAGGAGCCAGTCCCTGTGGCATCTTGGACAGCTCTGGGGACAGGGATGCCAGACAGGCAGGCACGGTGAGCCAGGGTGACTCAGTGTCCCAAGCACAGAGATTTCTGACCTCACCTCAGGCTCACACTGCTGCAGTTCACAGCTGGCAGAGTCACACCATGCACCGCTCCCTCTCGTGCCCCCGTGGCACAGCGAGATGAGCCAGCCCTGCTCGGCACGAGGCTGCTTTCACAGGCAGCACCGAGCACAGCAGCGCTGAGCTCCCCTTTGAACGGGGTTTTCAGTCTCATGTCTGGCATGGGCCGACAGGACAGGATGGGATGGGAGATGCAGCGCTGATCTGCATGCCTGAATTAGCCTGGTCCTTTATCTGAGCCATGCCCTCTCCCCCATGCACACAGGGGTGTCTGCCTCCAGACAGGGGCCCTAGTGCTGGAGGAAACGTTCCCACGCACATCCTCTCCCTGCAGCTTCTCAGTTTTACATAAACACTTCAGATAAATCTGCCCCCTCCCAGCCAAGGAATGCTCCTTTTGTAGGGGTAGTTTTGGCTCATTCAGCACAGACATTGCCACAGCAAACTGTATCATAGCAACCTGCTGCTCCTCAGCAGCCAGCCAGCCCCTCAGGAGAGAGCTGACAGCGCTGCTGCAGCCCCCCATTATCCCACAAGACCCCCACCGGCTCATCCCAGTGCCAGGAATCATGCTGTCATCACCTCGGACCACAGGAGGAAAAACTCTCATACTGGCAGGAGGAGCTAAGGGAAGGGAAGCACAAGGTAGAGAACCTTATCATTTTAATGAGATCGAAATTGGCTTCACATTCATTAACTTTCTGCTCCAACTCCAAAGAGCAGGAGTCACCCCTGGCACCTCAGCTGGCAGTTCAGCTCACAGCCAGAAGCAGCAGCTTCTGCCCATCTCAGGAGACTGACAGAAACCCATGGGCACCCACAGCCAGTGCTGCCCTGTGAGGCAGGAGAGCTGCATTGCTCCCAGCCAAGGTAACCCCCAGTTTGCTCTGAAGACATCTCTACCGAATCAGGAAATTCTGTCTGGGTGATTAGTCTTCTGGGTTTTGCATCTATTACTTTTTCATTGTATATGACAATTTTTAAAAAACCAAAACAAAACACCCCCCCAAAAAAACCCCAAAAAACCCCCAGTGCCTTCAACTCTGGCTCTTCAGTTCTATTGATTATGAGCACTTGACACCTTTCAGATATTCCAGCAAGACACCCCAGAGACCCTCAGTCTGGCACTTCCAAACACATGCATGCACACAGGCGCCCAAGGCTGGTGTCTGCAGATTCAGCCTCCCTTCACTGCGTGAGTCATTCTCCCACTTGGCATCCAGGTTTGCAAGAAACAGGACCTGTGTGCATCTGTTCATGATTAAAGAGAGAATTGGAGCAAGCCAACAACCAGCTTAAAAATAAAATCCACACAGGGCTGGATACAAGCATGAGTAGCTTCTCTCTCCCCTTGGCTGGTAGGTCCTGGAATGCCCGGCACCTCAGCTCAGGGATGCCACTCTTGGGCAGGGGATGGAAATATGCTGTTTAATCTATACCAACGTTGTGCTAATCTTCATTTGTTCCTCATTAGCTGTTCTAGAGATAATGAGTTTCCTCACACACGCACCCTCCATCCACCAATAGGGCATTACAAACCAGGAAAGCCAGTCTACTTGCAGAGCCATGATCTGCTCTGCAAGGGGCTCCCACAGCCCTGCTCTGGCTTAAAACAAAGATGAGCACTGCCAAGACCTACATTTCTCAGCAGCACACTTGTCTTGGGGGGCTCACTGTAAACTCTCCCCAGAGAGTTTATGATGCTGAGGCACATGCTGCTTTCTGCAGGGGCTGCCAAGAACAGCCTTCATGGAATGAAACAGAAATTCATCCCAGCTTTCTGGAGGGCTGCACTGACAGAGCAAAGAGTTTTGGGTCACCTCCCCATACAGCCGTGCCAGATGAGCACCAGCCTTCAGAGATGACAGAGGATGTCCACTCTGCCAGACACATCCCACCCACAGTCCAGCCAAGCTCTGGGTAAGAGGACAAAGCTGCCAAAGCAGGACCAAGTCAACAACGCCAGGACTTCTACAACCTTCTGTCCTGGCTGGACTTTGACATTTGTCTTGCTTGTGCAACATCACTGCAAACCCCTGAAGTATAGGAAAGGATGAAACTGCTCCTTGACATAGAATAAACACTCTTCTGGGAAGTGCACGACTGAAAAAAAACAGCTCATCAGCTGGGACAATTAACCTCTGCTCCTAATTCTTACAATGCACGTATAAAAATTAGTGAATTACTAAAGAGCCCAGCTGGCATACCTTCAGGATGAAGGGAATGCTATTTGCGTAGGCTGAGGTGGCATTTCTGGGCCCCTCTCCAGATCTTATTACTGGAAGCCTGCCCCTCAGGAGGAGGCTGTTCTGCTGGATTTACCGGTGGAGGAATCCCCAGCTCAGGCAGGTACAGAGTGCTCCTGCCTCCTCCCAGTCCCATGTCCTGCCTCACATATGCAGCTACCAGCGGTCCAGAGAACCTTACTCAGATGCAAAGCTCCCTCCAGCAACTGTGAGGAGCCCCTGAAAGCTCCCTGCTGGCTCTTGGGGGAGCATCACAGTGTCTGGCATGGGAGGCCTGGGTCTGTGGATGCAGACGAGGAGCTCACCCAGCCTTTTCACAGCCATGCCTGCAGCAGCTGACCAGGGAGACAAATGGGGGTCAGAAGTCCCTTCCTGCCACGTCACAAGGACAGCTGGCACTGCCACAACCTGCCTGTCATGCTTTCTATGGGGTACAACAAGGACTGAGAGTGGCAACAGCTTCTTGCAGCCCAGCCAGCACACATTCTGCCCTTGGGGAACATGTCTGAGGGCTGAATGAACACAATTATCTTGATGCAATGCTGCACATTTCAGGTTTACTGTTCACAAGCATTAGATCCCTCCCCAACCACTCGGCTGCCAGATAAGGTTTCTTCCCACAGGGAAGGCTGGGCCTGTACCCTTGCAAAGTTTAATGGAGTGGAGATTTTATCTTCAGAATCTGGGCCAAAAGGAGCAGGGAGAGCAGAGCACAGGAGAGAGCAGATCACCTCCGAGCTGTGGGAAAGGGGTCTGCACCTGAGCTGGGAACAAACCCACTCCACAGAACACCCTTCCTTCTCCACGAGATCACAGCAGCCAGCAGGGTCAGCTGCTTGTCACTAAAGGCAATGTTCCTCAGCACCCCCATAACTCCCAGGACATCCCATGGCCCCACAGAGGCTGAGCCTCTCAGATCTGTAGGGGACAAAGGACAGATGATGCCACAGGACATGCTGCCCTTGATGCAGAAGAAGCAACCTCCATCCCTGAGCCACACAGCATTGCAGCACGCCCCCCACACTGTGCACAGCCCAGAGAGATGATCCTCCTGGGCACTGTCATGCCCTGTCATGTCCTGTCATGTCTTCTCAAAGTCCATCCTCCACCCACTTCAGTGTCAGCATTTCTGCTGCAACCCTTTAAAGTTCTGTCTGACTGGTTACTGACCTGCGTGAGAATGTGACCCACCTGCACGTATTTTTAGGATTAACTACGTATTTGTGCTGAGGCGCAACACAAGCGTGCTGGTTTTGGGCTCTCAATCTCAACAGGAAGCATGGGAGGAGCTCTTTTGGTATGGAAAGGGCAGCTCCACATTTTCTCTCTGCCTCAGAGTGCAAGTAGCATTGAACTCCTTCTGAGACAGAACTTGTTCTTACACTTTGGAAGAGGCAGCCATGGCAATCCTGGAGCTGCACACTGGGAATCCAGGCACAGACAGCCGCAGCATCCATGGAGATGCCATTGCTAAACTCAGCCCCTTTCAGCTCTCTAATCTCATCAACATTCCTCAGTAGTTCCCTTAAAAGAAGGATCTGTTATCACAGCCTGTGGGTTCCCACACAGGCCATTCCAAGGCAGACTGTTTGCTGAGTACAGGCAAAGAGGAAGGCGGAGGGGGATTTGCAATTCACAGTGTTATTCTTGTCTTGAAAGCACATCTGCTGAAGAGACAGCGGCTGTGGAGGGCTGGCAGCCACACAGCTCCTCTGCTGTGAGCTGAGCAGGGCGCTGCTGAACCTGTGAGCACCGACCTTTGCAGCACCGCAGGTTGTAGCAGACACTGCGACTCTCGACCACGCTGCATCCTGATGGTCCACAAAGGAAAGTCCCCTCCAGCAGCTTTCCAAGGCAACAATGACCTTGTGCAAGGCACAATGCCAGGCTGGCTCTCCCACTGAGCACTGGCAAAGATATCCCTACTGGAAGCAGGCGGCTCTACTCTGCAGCTGGATCTGCATCAGCAAAAGATGCATGGAGCAGCTCAATGGCCTCAGGTCACTCAGGCTCTACCTGCCTGCACTTTGAGGCCACAGGCACAGCAGGCAGGCAGAGCCTCCCAGCATGGGGAGGTGAACCAAAAGCAAAGAACTGCAAGGCACAGTTTAGGTTCCTTGCCGTTATTACTGAAAACAGAACAAAAAACCCACCTAGGTACAGGGTAAAGCCTCAGACCTGCCAGCATCAGTGCTGCAGCACCCTGCACTGGGCAGCAGCATGGCTTGAGCTCCTCCATCCCCTTGCTTGCACCCAGAGCCAGGGAAGCTCTGCAGAACAGGCAGGGCGTTGGGCCGGTCCAGTGTGGGCAGCGGGTTCACTGGCAATGCCAGAGTCACGGTGGGAAAAGCTCCAAGCACAGGTCCCCGGGAGGCAGCTCAGCCCCGGCCCCCCGGAGGCAGCTCAGCCTGCTCGCTGAAGGCTCTCGCTGCTGAGCACCGCAGTGGCTCCGCTTCAACCACGAGTCCTCCTGGAGCTGGGCAGACCCACGGACACTCCCTGATGCCACAGGGAAAGCAGTACTGCACTGCTGAGGAAAACCTCCCTGCCCGTGCACGCCTGGGGGTAACAGTGCTCCCTCCCAGACCTGACGCACTCAAACGAAACTCGCCCACTCCTTGCGGAGCATCGCTAACGATCACAAGCCATCCATCCTCCTCCACCTGCCGCAAGGAACAAAGCTCTTCCTGATGGGTCTGGGGCACAGGCACTCCGGGTCTGGGAGGCACCCAGCCCTTTGGGAACAGCACTCCCAAGCCATCAGACATCCGACTGAACAGGAGATTCCCCCACCACGAGACACCAGCACTGTGCAGAGGAGTTGTTTCTGTGCTGAGCATGTTCAGCCAACAGGCAGCCAAAGGAATTTGCCAGAACAGGAGCAAGAAGAGCTGCAAAGCACCGTGTCCTCCGCAAGGCTCATGAGCAGAGGTACCAGGGCATGGCCATATCTGCCCAGTCCAATCGGCAGGCTCTGCACCCCCTCCCTCACAGACAAGGACGTCAAACTGCTTTTTAATGGAGGCTTTAGCAAACAGCCTGTAGCACAGGCTTCTCGGGGAACAGGAGGGATGGGACGTTCCTGACATGCTGTGAAATGGCATCCGAAGCAATTTTACTCCCATGGTCTGTCCCGAGCTGGGACACAAATGGAAACAAACATGAAATGCAAGCAGCCACCTGCAGATGTTGGACAAGGGGATTTTCTCCCTGGTACGTTCCTAGATCTAAGGCATGTTTGAGACTCTGCAGAGTCCCAGCATTTGCCGTGTCACAGCACCACAGGTTTCATCCTTGCAAAGGATTCTCAGTGCTGGAAACTCTCTAGAGCCACCCTCCAGCCCCAGAAAACCTTATCAATGGACAAAGAGTTAAAAGACATTTAAAGAAAATCAGAGGCCCCAATACAATTTGGGAGCCATTCAGTTCTCCATCATTTCTGTCCACTCTATGTCAATATTCCTCTAATGAGAGTTCCTGCCTGCCAGCTGCCAGTGTCACAGCCTGTGTTTGCCACTTAGCAGGAGGAGTCAGTTCAGCCCAAAAGGCTGCATTTTCCAACACACTACAATCAGCCAGGATGAGAGGGCACAGGGAGCAGACAACACCCTGGGCTGTACAGGGCTTACCAGTGGGATGGCTGAGTGGCCAGGTATACTGCAGCAACACTCAGCCATCATAAAGGGAGTTTTCCAGGCCAGACTGCACTTTCCCCACCACCCACTGCTGAGGGATGCTCAGCTTACTCTGGGCAGCTTCCAGTCTCCAACTGCTTCCTTAACGAAGTATGGGGTGAGGGGAATTAACAAAAAAGTAAAAAACAAAATTCAGCTCCTCTCTCCAGGTCTCTGCTGATTTCTGGGGTTCCAATTACTTACCTAAGAGATGGAGAGCATTTAAAACAGAAAGTGTTCCTCTCCTCATGTCAGGATTGCCTTTTCTCAATACCTCCCTTTTCACTCTTGCTGGGATGGAATTTATCATGAACAATAAATCCCTGTGTGAAAAGCAACTTAAAAGAGAGAGCAGGTAGCACAGAGAGAAGGGGAAGTGCCCACCGGTGCCTGTCATTCTCCAGGGGGAGGACAATGAGCTACTCCTGATCCCTTCAGCTCAGCTGGTTCAACTCACTATTGTGCAAAACTTCCTTTGCCAAAGCTCCCATTTATAAGGGCCTCTGAAGGGTTGTGGAAACTCAACAGCGGTTTGCAGTCTAGAGCTAAAAATTTCAGTTTGATTACTCGGGAAAATTGCTATGTAGTGCTTTGAAGGATTGTTTATTAAGAAGTAGCACCTGTGTATTTCAAATCAAAGGGAATTTATCTGGAAAACTACCTGATGAACTCTATCTACAGCAAAGCTGTTAAAAAGGTCTGACATTTTTCACAGGAGAAGAGAGAAAGAATCAAAGCCCATTTTCTTTTGCCTGTAGAGACAAATATTGGAAAAACATCTTTTGTCACAAGGGGAAAAATGAATGTGTGACAGCATCAGATGCAGGTACTGGATACATACTTTAAGGACTTTTTATCGTGTCCTTTTCTTTAAACATTTGTAAGACCAAAGCAAATCATTCTGGAGAATTCCTAAAAAGCAGACAGTGCTTCAAACATGCTTCCCCACCCTCCAAAGATGAAGTTTTTTATATCAAATATAGATACTCAAGAGCAAAGCCACTCAGTGCCTAGCAAAGATAAGCCACACCATCCCCTCCCAGGGTTGCAGAAGGCCATGGTTTGCAAACCCCCCCAGCCATGGAGGGGGTACACTCATGTGCATCCTGGTGACACGTGAGGTCAACCACCCCTTCGTCCTGGCACACCCTGAGCAGCTTCAAGGAGCCCTCTGCAAAAAAGGCCCCAGGTCAGCCAGGATGGTTTCACTGTGGCCACGTCTGAGAGGCTTCAAACACACATCAGCCCAGCACCAAGCACCATGTAACAGCTTCCATGCCATAAACCACCACTCTGTGCTTCAAGCACAGCTCCTGGCCAAACGCCAAGAGCCAACACTTCATCCACAGCCCCAGCCCCAGCAGCTGCCCCAGGAGCCAGTGTCCTTGTGGCTCACTTCACAGCACACAGCTTGTGAGCAAAGTTAATCTAATTGCCTTTTTGTCTCAGGGAATAAAAATCAGCAAAAGCAAGGTCTTCTGGGTCAGGAAGCTCCTGAAGAAGACTCAAACACATTTTACATGTTTGAGCTTGTCCAAGATTCGATAAAGCCACTACTCTAGGTAGAGCTATGCTGATCCTATAGCTGTCATTTGATGAATGCAAAATTACAGCAAGGAATCTGAATCAACAACAGGAAAGAAAGTCCTAGGTCATGTTTTAATTTACTACTGCTCTTGGACACTGAGAGGACTTCATTTGTCATCAGGACTCCAGAATTTATGAGAATCTGGGGAAAGAGCATCAGCAAGCACATGATGTTTATTCATCAGCAGAATACAGCATTCAGCTGCACCGCCTGTACAAAGGAATCCAAAGGTAAATTAAAAAGTGCATGTGAACTTTGTGGCATGCCAGTATTTCTATTAGCTCTGCATCAAGCACTTCACTTGCAACTCGTGCCTCCACTGACAGCACAAAGTTTGGGACGGGTCTTGGTGGGCTGGGACAGTTGTGCCTCAGGCTTCACGCAGAACCACAACTGAGGACACAAAGAGGCAAAACCAAACCAAGCCAAAAAGACGCCAGAGAACCCCAGAGGCTCCGTGCCAGCGGGCAATGGCAGGCCAGGGCATCCCTGCCGAGGTGAGGGCTCCCTCCTGCAGCAGCACTCTCCCTTCCTCTCCGTTCCCCTCCGGCCTCCCTCGCAGCCGGAGCCGGTTCCCTCGGCACTCGCTGTCTCCCCACGCATCGGTGCAGCTCCGAAAGGCCGCGCAGAGCCGCGGCGGCTGCGGGACAAGGGAGCGCCCGCCCAGCGCGGCGGCACCGGCGCTGCCCGGGGCCAGCCGAGAGGCTCGCAGGGCTCGGAGCCGCTGCCCCTGCC
>VZRV01004344.1:517789-532281 GCA_013398115.1 Falcunculus frontatus | reverse complement strand
CCCCGCCCCCGGCCGGGCCCGGTGCCCGCAGCCCCGGCCGCTCCACCGTGCGCTGGTGGCCGGACCGGGGCCGGGACTCCCCGTCGGGACGGGCGGCCCCGGCAGCGCTGAGCCCCCGCCAGGGGCCCGTCTGATCCCACCCGCGGAGGCTTCGGCGGCGACCGGGCGGCGGACAAAGGGCCTGCACAAAGGGGCAGGGCGGGCAGGAATCCCCGGGCCGGTCCTGCTGCTCCGGGGCGACGGCAGCGCTGCCACCCGACGGGCCGGGCTGAGGGGCCGGAGCCGCGGGGAGGAGCTGGGGACGGCCGGGTGCCTTAGATTCAGGAAGTTTTCCTAAGGTTGGACATGCATTTTCCATGATTGATGCTACTAAACGTTTCCCAAAGGCTCCTGCCTCTTGCCAGGATGATCCTTAGGAGGAGCAGCAGTAATATTCTGCGGTGTTTAGACTTCTGCTCCCAGCTTGAGCAAGGAGGGCAGGACATGATCCTCATCCCTCTTGTCTTGTTGGGGATCCAACACGGATCCAGTGGTTGGTTTGGGCAACCGCAGTTTGGGCTTGGGTACCACCACAAAGCCAGAGCCTGGAGTGCTGTGGTCTCGCTGAGGTTCCTGGCGTGTGCCCAGGTCTGTGGTGAGAGGTGCTGTGCTACAGTCTCCCTGTGAGGAGGGAGCAGGCTGTGGTCTCCTGCCTGAGCCCAGGGGTGCTGCAGTCCCTGCAGGCCTCTGCACAGAGAACAATGTGCATGCACTAGCTCTGACATATCAAGGGCAAGGGTGTGATGGCTTCTGCTAGCCTTGGGGACTTGTTTCAGACCACCTTGTCCTCTGGTTTTAGGTTGGAGATAAGGTAATGGTCCTGGCTAGGTCAGGGCTCTGGCAAGAAGTCGTGAATGTGCCTGCCAGTCAGACTTTCCCAATGCCTGAGGGGATGAGCTTCGAGGAAGCAGCTGCTCTTCTTGTTAACTACATCACTGCCTACATGATCCTGTTTGACTTTGGAAACCTGAGACCCAACCAGAGTGTCCTCATCCACATGGCTGCAGGTAAATACTTCTTGCTGAGACTCTTGTTTTCACCATGCAGCTTCTGAATAAGTGGCATGGGTGAGGAAATGATCAGAATGGGGCTGGACTGACAAAATGTCACCAAGCAGAGATGCAGGCTTCATGCTGACCCCATTTCCCCGCAGCTGGGGTCAGTCTCTCCCAGTGTGTCTCAGGTATCAACCTCACCAGGCAGAGCCTCTCTTCCCCAGGCTGCTGTGCTGTATGATTGGTACAAGCAGGGATAATTTACCTATTCAGAGGTTTTTCTGACTGCTGGGGCTGTTTGATTCTAAATCTTTCTTGCTACTGATTTTCAGGTGGTGTGGGAACTGCTGCCATCCAGCTGTGCAAGACTGTAGAAAATGTCACCATTTTTGGCACAGCATCTGCCTCCAAGCACGATTCACTCAAGGAGAGTGGGGTTGCTCACCCCATTGACTACCGAACGATGGATTATGCAGAGGAGGTCCGGAAAATCTCTCCCAAAGGTATGATGTGGTGGAGGACTTCTGCAACTGTCTTGCGTTTCTTTCAATTGGAAAGAAACTTCTATTTACTTCCAATTCCCTCTCTAGGTGTTGACATTGTCCTGGACCCGCTGGGAGGATCTGATACGTCCAAAGCGTTTAACCTGTTGAAGCCGATGGGCAAACTCATCACTTACGGTGAGTGTGAGCAAGGAGCCCAAAGCCAGGGACTGAGTGGTGGTGGAATGGGATCCTCACAGGAATGCTCCGTGTCTGGGTGCTTGCCTGTCAGGGACCATCACTGTTCCTCACTGCACTGTGTGTTGTAGTTCTCTTATTTCATGAAGGTTTTCAGGATGCTTTGCCTTGGTGAGACACTGAGGGGAGTGAGATTTGTGTCTTGTCCCCAGAGCTGTGTTCATAGGCTCCAAGGTTCTTCCCTCCCATGGTGAAATTTCTCTTGGAGTAAAAGCTGGTGCCTGCAGGGGAAGCTGGAATGTCCTCACGGAGGAATACTGGCACAGCTGCTTTGTCTAGGCTGAGTTAATGCACAGCCTTGCTTTTCTTTTAGAGGATGTGTGGGAGATGAGGTTTGAGGCTACTGAATACTTATCTCTCCATTCCCCAGCCCTGGAACACTGTGATTTTGTCCCATAGACAAAGCCCTCACACAACCCCCAGTGGGATTCCAGACACTTGCACCAGTGTGCTGCTTTGGTTGTCCTGGCCGCTGCAGCGTGTGATTCCCCTGAAGAAGCAGGGCTGTAGGAGAAGGGGAAAGCTGTCCTGCCAGCCTGGCTGGATGTCACTTGTAACCCTTTCTTAACCTCTGCCAGCCCTCCAGTCTGGCTGCACTGCTGCTGCCTTAGGAGGGCCAAAGAGAGTAGTTGTTCCGTGTTTTTGCCATATGAGTGCTGATAATCCAAATTCTGCGTATCTGGAGGCTGAGGCAGGTGCCTGTTCCCATTGAAGGTCAGCTGGGCAGGTTCTGCTGTGATCCAGTTCTCAGCTCTGTCCCTCGCTATGCTGAGTGGCTGTTCCCCTGTGTGTGGTCTGAGCTGTTCCATGGGATGCCCATTGCTGCTGTGTTCCAGCTTATCTGTGGCTTGCCTTCTTTTCAGGTGTAGCAAACCTGCTCACTGGGCAGAAGAAGAACCTCATGGCTATGGCTAAAACCTGGTGGAACCAGTTCAGCATCACTGCCTTGCAGCTGCTACACCAGAACAAGGCTGTGTGTGGCTACCATCTTGGATATATGGACGAAGAAGCTGAACTTATCAGAAGCGTTGTAGCCAAGCTGGTTAACCTGTACAGTCAAGGCAAAATCAAGCCCAAAATAGACTCTGTATGGCCCTTTGATCAGGTGAGTCTGAGCTAACATACAGGCTGGCAGTGGTACAGCGTGAGCTCCTTCTTCATGGGGGCTGAACTGTTGAAAATGTCTAATAACCATCTGTTCTCAGACATTCAGTGCCTTACTCCTTTTAAAATATTAAGGCTGAGTAAAGTGGCTGGGCTGTTCTGCTCCAATGCACAGGGCTGGGCAATGCCAGACAGTGTCCCTGTGGAGCAGGGCAGGTGCTCAGCTGTGCTCCATGGGCAGCAGCAGCCAGGAAGGGGCTGGGTTATGCAGCAGACTGGAGTATGCCCTGAGTACTCTGTAATTACTCTGTAATTAGGCAGACAGATGGGAAGGTTGTTGCTGCCCTTCCAAGGGTGCAAAAGAGCCCAGGCAGTGAAGCAGAATGAGGATGTTGGAAGAGAGCAGCAGGTTTTTCAGCAGCTCTGCTCTGCTCAGGGTTGTTGCATTGATGTGTCCGTGCAGAGTCAGGCTCTTCCCTTGGAAATCCTGTGCTGGGGCAGGACTTGCTGCAGGGGAGCAGAGAACTTAGTGATGATCAGTCAGTGTTCATACCTGAGAACTAGTCTGATGCAAAGGCTTAAAGAAAACTTTGATTCCAGACCTGGCCCAGGTGCTTAAAAATGATGATAATGATGATACAATTCTGTGCATATATTGTTTTGTGCAGCTAGTAGAGGCTTTGTCCTCCTGGCAGGTGGCCAGGTTCCTGCAGCTCCCCTCCCTTTGGAGAGGACACTGTGGTGACTCATGCTGTACTTCCACATTTGTGTGAACAGAACATCTTTGTGTGTGTTAAGGTTGGTGTGTGTGAATTCTTGAGGACAGTTTCCTAGGGGCCTTCTGGGGTAGTTGCCCAGGTCTGTCCAAAACACACCTGTTCAGAGGCACCTGAATGCTTGGGACTTGCTTGAACTGCCAGGAAAGCTGCCTCCCAGCTGTGCCTCAGACTGGTCTGGGGGAACTGAGGGGCCAGGAGGGGCATGGACACACTCTGCAGTGGGTGAGGGGTCTTACCAGACTCCTTTTGCTTCCAGGTGGCAGAGGCTATGAGGCAGATGCAAGAGAAGAAGAATGTTGGAAAAGTCATCCTGGTTCCTGAAGCACCCAAGGAAGAATCTAAAAAAGCAGAGAACTAAGGAGATGTATGCAGATTATGAATTCATGGTTTAACTCCCTGATCTCTTTGGGACCTGGAAATGGACAGATCAGTATCTTCCATCTTTCACCAGTACAAGAACATCATGGTTATCATTCAGATGAGGTTTGCATGCTCTTGTTGTGACTGACCCTTTGCCAGATCTGCCTCCTGCTCTCTCTTTTGAAGCCTGTTTATTTCATACTGTTTTCTAACCGCTTGTTTCTCTACTGAATTTCCAGACTAACCTTACTTTTCTCTGGCAGCGAGGCTGAAGCTTCCAGGCAGTTGGTGACTAACAACTGCACAGCCTGTCACTGCAAAGTCATGGCGCAATGTACTGTAACAACTGCCAAGTATCTCTGCAGAAACTGAGCCCTGCTGAAGTGTTTGTGCTGTCAGCTTTGGGAAGCCTGTTCAGCAGAGCGTTGGCCAAATGTAGGATGTTTCCTCCACAGCCAAAGGAAAACCACAGCTGGCCTAGTTTAATTCAAGGAGGGGTTTCTCTTCTGTTCACACTAACCCGGCTCTATTCCCTCTGCTTTTTGTAGGCCACTAACATGGTCAGATAGCAACAGCTCACGTTGTCTTTGCCTTGGCCATCCTGGCAATTTGGAGTCTATGGCATCTCATACTTCATTTGCAGTCACTTCTCTGTGCAGTCAGTAAATACCCTGACAGGCTGGGCTGGTCTGTGTCTGACTACAGAAGACAAGTTTAAATTAAGTAACCTGATCCTGTCCATTTTCTATTTCCAAATTGTATAGAGAGATCTGAGCAGTGTCTGATTCTTAGAGGCCATAAGGACTCAACTGTGTCTCAAACGACTGGAACAATTGATGTTGGCTCTGTGCTTTATTATGTTGGGCTCCAAGTTGATATTGTTAGGGCTTCACCCTCATGTTTTTATTTCCAAGGGCTGCCGTATTGAATTGGGCTCCATCGAGATGGAAACAAAATAATCCCCTGTTAATGCTTTGTGCAGTGCCCTGTGCACTGAGGAGGTGTTGCAGTTTGGGAAGTAAGTTTCAAGAGCCAGTCCTGTGGGCTGGCTGCCCAGTAGCCTGGTCTGTCTCTCCCTGGTGCACCCTGGTTAGTAAAGCTGTTGCCAGGGTAGCAGTTAGATGATAAACAGCCCAGCTGTGTGTCAAGCCTCTTAACCTGCATATTCTGAGCAATTTTCCATCATGTCCTAGCTCACTTGCTGCAGTAGGGCTTGACTCTTCTTCCCCTGAATCTGTGTCTTGGGGCTCCAGTGCTGAGGGTTTAGGAGCTGCCTGAAGTGCTCCTCCTATACCAGAACTTTGTTTCTCTTCTGCTTTTCTTTCGTTCTGTGCATTTGGAAACAGAGCTGTGTAGAGACCCAAGCCCAGCTCTGAGCACCTTGAGTCCTGGGTGATGCTGTCCTTCCCACTGGACCCTGCTTGCAGCTGTGGGCAGCTCTGGTGCTGTTGGGTGCTTACTTGTCGTGGACTGTAGGTGTGGGCTTTTGGGCTTCATTTTGGATTTGAAATGGTAAACCCAAGGGCACCAAGAAGAGCTGCCCATCATGGAAGAACTTGGGCTCCAGAAGCAAAACCTTGAGACAAGAATCCTGTTTAACTAGCCCACAGGGAGGGCCCAGGGCCCAAGGAGGGCAGGTACCCGCTGGGCACAGGGCTGGGCACAAAGCCCCACCACCCCCCAAGAGAGCCCACGCCATGCAGGGCTGGGGTTCCTGTGTGGCTTCTCCCTCAGCCTGCTCCAGTGGGGCTCCTGTCTGTCAGTGCAGCTTGTGGTTCAGGTGCTTGGGCTCAGTCCAGAGATCTTTAGAAATGCAGAGGCACAGCTTCCAGGGGACTTGCCCTGGATAACTTCAAATATTGCAACAACCCTGTTCCCTACAACCTCAGAAGAGTGCTGGAGCCCTCTCAGAGATCCTTGTCAGTTCATCTCTTGAACTTCATAAACATGGGCTGATGGAACTCACAAGCACAACTTTTTACCTTTCTGAATCCAAAATCTTGCTGCTTCTTTCAACCTGCCCTGTTGTACTAATTTAGATTAAATCCAACAGTGTCTAATGCTGCTTTACCAGGTGTGAAAACAGGATTGTCTAAATTGCTGAAACGGAAAGTCTGGACCTGTTCCTCTGAGAAACTGGACTTCACCTTGATGACAGGGCAGCATGCTCAAAAGGCACACAACCCCGCACATCTTCCGGTTCTGCACGATTGTAAAAGGGAAAAATATTATGGTGTGTTTCACAGTAACATCCTCTCCCTGGTTCACTCTGAGCCAAGCTCGTGCTCAGTGCCTTACATGGATAACCTTGGGTCAGGCAGCGTGGCTCGGCTCTCCTCTCACAGCCCCGGAGCCTGGCAGCTTCCCATCAGACCCCTGTGACCTGCTGCCTCCTGTGTGCCTCGGGAAACAGCATCTCGGTGCCTTCTGCTACATGACTAGGAAGTCACTGGGGCCTTCTCCATTCTGGCCTTTCAAAGTATTGCCAAAACCTTGTTTTGACTCTTATTAGCTCTGTTTTGTGAACACTGGCGGTGTTGTTGGACTTCCCGTGAATTAGCTGTTCTCTCCCCGGGTGTTGCAGCCTTTCCAGGACTGACCCGGTGGTTCTGTACTCCCCAGTCCATAAGATCTGTTGTAAAGCCCTTGACTCCCCCAGGGCAGCTGCTTGGCTCCAGAGCGAGCCTTGAGTGAGGCTTTATCAGCTGCTCCAGCCTTGGCTCTCTGGGAACAATGCCAGCTCCTGGCTCTCTTTGGGTAGCTGCTCACATGTGTTCTAGCTAGAAATTTCTGAAGCCCTTATCAAGGTAGGAATGCCAAGCAGTTACTGCCTGTTCGAGTTCAGCAGTGGCTATTTTGTGTCTCTTGGTAGCAACAGTGTTTTCTACAGGAAGATCAAGATTAAATGTAACCTTGCAATCCTCCACCCCTGCTCGATGCTCTGCTTTAGGTGGGTGTGGTTGGTTGTGTTTTGGTTTTTTACTTTTCTTTTTTATGGGCCAATAAGTGTAGAACCCATGTAAAACAACTTCAAGTGTCTTAATCAAGTTAACCAGCCGGTTTGTATAACTAAGGACCAAAGCAAAAAAACCAAAACGAAACCCTAGGATAAAAATCATTCCATTCAGTGTTGCGTGTTTAGGGCAAAGTTGTGCTACTGAGGAACTGGGAGATTCCTGTACTTAATCATGTGTGCCATTCCAGAAGTGCAATTTAATGTTTATTTTACTGATTGTCTGACTCAAAGGTTGTGCCATGAAGAGTCCAAGTAGAAGTGTAAGGAGCTGATGAGCGGAGGAGGCATCCATGGCCCTGCCTGCTGCAGGGGGCTCAGTGTGATTGCCTCTCCTGTCATTGCTGCAGTGGCCTCCCAGCCTGGTGCTGCTGGTCTTGAACAAAGTGCAACTCCTTTGCTATCACCAGGCGGTGGTTGCCACATTTTTGACTCTTTGGTTTCTCTGAAGCTCACTTGTGTTGCAAGCTGACTGCAGGAGGGGAAGGGAGCAGAGGTGGCTCCTGCCAAGAGCTCTGGGAAGGAGTTCAGCTCTAGGTTTTGTTTTAGACACCTGTATTAAACTAGAATTGATTGGCCAGGGAGAAGTAAGAAGCACTGTGTGTGTGAGGCTTCAGCTGGTGCAGGATCCTGGCCTGCTGACAGCTGCTATCATAGGTGTTAAACCACTCTGGTTGCCTGAAGTCTCTGGTGTGCTGAGCCCTCGTGATGGCAAAGTGTTATTGGCAAGTAGTACGTGAGCATGATGTGAAACGTGTTAGACTCTGAGTGAGCCTCTTACAGCATATGGTCTGGTCTGTCTGAATTGTGCTGTCTGAATTGTGTTGATTTGCTGATATGTGATATGAGTGATGCTCATCCTACAGACAGATAACAAATCTTTTGTTTAAAAAATATATTTCGCTTTGTGCGTGTAACCAAGTTGGACAGAAAACAACTGTGCCACTGCTGTTTACATGACTACAACGTGTACTGCTCCTCTGTCAAATGTTACCATATGCCTTATGTGTTTCAAATGTTAATTAAATGCATAACAAAACTTTCCACAGTAAGCTGCTCAGTTTCTGTTGTCATGAACCCTCTGCCCACAGCTCAGGGCAGGTTTAATTGACAAAGTGTAACACTCCCGGCATGAGGAGATGCCTCTGCTCTCAGGGACAACTGTTAATTGCTGGCTTGAGTGTTGTTCCTGACACTCTTCCTGGAAGGCAGCCATGGTGATTTTTGTTTGCAAAGCCCTTAGCTGGGCTCTGTGTCTGGGTGTCTCAGTAGCCAGGTGGGACTGAAGTAGGTGCCTGGGCTGAAGGTAAGACAAAGCATCAACAGCCACTACCAAACATGAGAATAAATGCCATTTATTTGTCAGCATAGAGACTGTCCCTGGGAGGCAGCTGCTGTGGGTGCTGAAAGCTGTTAATGTCCTGCTCAAGAGAGCACCAGGTCACCTGCTGGCCTCAGAGCAGGTGCTGGGGAGGGGCTGGAGCATGGGGGCTGTCTGCTGAGGCCTGAACTGTCACTGTGAAGAGCTGACACTAATGACAGTTCATCTCTGGCCCGGGCTCTGGCAGCAGCTGAGCTGGAACCTGCCTGTAGTGGCAGGAGGTGGAAGAGACTTCCAGAAGTTGGGGCTGGACTAGGTGCAGACTCCTGCCCGGGTTTGTGTCATGCTGCTGAAAGCCACACGGGGCTCAGCCTGCAATCAGCTGAAATAAGCTCTGTCACTGGCTGGCAGGACACGCATCCAAGAGGAGCTGGAGTTTCTGGGAAGCACCAATCCATGCTGAGGCCTGCATGGGGCAGGGATGGAGGTGCTGCTGTTTGCTAATGTGCAGATTTCTGGCTACACCTGGGGAACGCAGGAGCTCCTTCGACAAACACCTGCTTCTTCCTGAGCTGTCTCTATTAAGCTGCAGTTTTCTCAGCAGGAACAGAAGGCAAAGGGAAGCCACAGGCTGTGGCTGTGGGAGAATCACACAAGGCCCAGTTTATTCAGAACGGCGCCGACCTCTCGGAGATACTGGGCATCTGGGTAGCCATTCCTGGGGGGCAGAGAGGGAAGCACTGTAAGTCCTGCTGATGTGCCAAAAACACCCCCGGAAGCAGCCCTTTATTTTTGCCCCAAGCTTTCAGCAGGGGCTGAGAGTGGAAGTCCTGCTCCTGGGGATGTCCTGCTGCCTGCAGGCCCATGTCATGGGAAAGGCTGTAAGAGAATAGGGCCCAGAATTCTTGTCCATGGGGAACTTAGGGGTTTCCACACCACTCATGGTTGTAGGATGGGCAAGGGCTTTTGTTCCAGCTGGAGGGTGCCAGGGCTGGTCTGCCACGCTGTAGCTGCCCTGCAAGCTGAAGCAAAGGGAGGCAGCAACTCTGCCACTGTGGGAGGGTGGAAGAGCCATCCCTGCCAGGATCTGTTGAGCTGCAGCCCATGGTTCTCCTCCTCCAATTGCTAAAAACCCCACAACCATACCCAGAAGCTTAGGATGAGCTGGGCCATACCTGGCTTTGCCTCCATCCCAGGAGGTTTTGTGGGGGATAAGGGCCCATGTTACTCTTTCCTCTCCATTGCAGGACTTGATCTGGAATGTCAGCCCACGTTCAAATGCTTTCTTCAGCAGCTTTGCTGTCTTCAGCCCTTCCTTGTTGTCAGGCAGGAAGGCACAAAAATTCCCCCCTTTGTAAGGCTGTCCTGGGTGAGGGTCCCCAACCTTAGAACAGAATTAAGACATTTTAAACAATGGCTGGAGTGCTGTGCCTCTGAGGGGATTTCTAAGGTTTTGTCTAGCTTGAAACCTACACTGATGCCCATGGGCCCCATGGGCTGACAGTCACTGCCAACTAAAACCAGAGGTCACACATGTTCTTGAGAAGCAGCAAGCTGCTCCAAAACCTGGTGTGGAGGTTTTTGCCTTTCATAGGTCAATACCTCTGCTGCTTTGCATGTGGGGCAGGGAGCTGTGGCTGCTCTTTCCCCCCAACCACCCTGACAGACCCTCCCCATGTGGGCTGCAGAGGGATGGGGAATCCCTGCGCTGGGTACCTACCCCCTGCACGCCATCAGGGATGCTGTAAGCAAGCTGAAGTGTTGGGTCTCGGTAGTATCCAGGCAGGCTCTGAGACAGGGAGGAGATTTTCAATGTCCCCAAGATCTTGCAGCCTGGGGCAGCTGAGGAGGATCTGCAGCAAGCTGGCTGCATATTGTCTGCTGCAAAACATGTCCTGCACAAGGCGTGACCACAGGAGCCCTGGCAGGTCACACCTGAGCCCTGGCAAGCATCACACTGGCCCAGAGGGATTGTGCTGCTTTCCTGTCCAAGGCTGGGGTCTCTTCTCTGCTGTGATGGGAGGTCAGGCTCCTCCTGCTCATTGCTCCTGCCCTTTGGGACCTGGGCCGTTCCCTGATCCCTGGGCTCTGCTGCAGGTTCCTGTTGGGTCACAGCTGGTGGTGGCTCAGCAGCCGTGGCCCTGGATAGCCAGGTGGACAGAGAGTGAGGAGCTCCGACAGCTGCAGGGACTGGACAGTGCTGCTGTGCCATTGCTTCATTGTGGCCTCCTCTGCTCTTGTCTCTTACAAACTGGAATCTGTCTGGCAAGACTTGTTTCAGCCGGGTGGTGTCAGGCTCCCCCAGAGACAGTTTTGTCTTCCGCTGTTCCTGGGACTCCCTCAGGCCAGAAGGACTTGGCTTATCCCCTGCACCAAGGCTCAGAAGGCTGCTTCCTCCTCTGCCAGCCCCAGAATCAATACGGACCTTGGCCCCCTCCTGCCCCCAAGCCTGCTGGAACCTCCAGGGACTGGGGGACCTCTTTTCCTCAGCCTCTGGCACCCAGGAAGCCCTGAGCACATCTGTAGAGTCTACTTTATTGCTGATATTCAGGTGCTGTAGGGAATTCAGGCTGTCAGGAAGGGCTGCATCCAGCACTGGGTCCTGGCTTCTGCTTGGCTGGATGACACTTGATTTCCCTGTACTCTCTGGTCCAGAAGACACAGATGAAGACTTCATGGCACAGAGCCTCCTGGAAGAAAACATGTGGAAGGCCTCAGTCACTCCTGGCACCACCTCCTTGGGGCAGGCAAGATACAGCTTGTACTTGTCTTTGCTGAGTCCGACCTGGAAGGATTTTCCTCGCAAGAGGCTGCACAGCTCACTCAGGGCACTGTCATCTGGACCATCTACAGCAAGCTCTGAGTAGCTCAGACTCTGACACACCAAGTCAGGGCACTTCTGCACAAGATCTTCCACCTTCCATTTAGCCTGGAGCAGCCTCCTCTTGTCTGCTGCCTGCAGCGTCAGCACTGTGCAGTCCCCAGCATGGCACTCCGAGATGTGCACCCCTCCAGCCCTGCACAGCTCATCAATAGTGGCA
The DNA here is from genome assembly GCA_013398115.1 of Falcunculus frontatus. Classification (NCBI taxonomy): domain Eukaryota; kingdom Metazoa; phylum Chordata; class Aves; order Passeriformes; genus Falcunculus; species Falcunculus frontatus. The sequence goes on along the minus strand of VZRV01004344.1, from coordinate 520,889 downwards.
TGGCAGACATCTTTGAGGTAAAACCACTGCAGAGAGTCCAGGCTCATTTCCTCACTCACCCTGCTGCTGCTGCTATCTCCGGAGTTGTTGCTTTCCTTTGCCCTTGGTAGTGAGAAGCTGTTGGACCGTCGCAGCAGAGGCCTGGATGCAGAGGGTTTGGAGTCTAAAGCAGAAGAGGTCCATGTCACATCACAGGTGCTGGAGGTGCCAGCGAGGGAGTGGTGCCCAATGGGACCTGAGCCTTTAGAGTCCTCAGGATGCTGAAAAGTGCTGTTTTCTTTGCCCACAAAGGGCAACAGCACCTTTTGTCCTGTAAGTCTGGCACCTCCTTCCACACGGTCTCTTTCTGTGGGGTTGTTCTGCTGAGGCTCTGCTGCTGACCCCAGAACCTTATCTGGCATAGGGGTGGGAGGCCGATAGTGCTGGGTCAGTGCTCTTGGGTCACTCAGACCAGGAGCATCTATCTCTGATGAATGTTTCCCAGAAAGCTGCACCTGTCCCACCGGTGGAGAGTCCTGATTCAGCAAGAGGCCCTGGCCAGCCTGAGACCTGTCAGCTTTCAGGGCACTGAAGTTGGCAGCTAGCTTGAACTCACCTTTCAGCTCCGGCCTGCATGGGCTAAGTCTTGTGGCTGAAGTATCCACAGGCACTTTGGCCAGGTGTAGTGCAGCCTCTGTGGTGCCCGAGGTTGCAGGGTGCGAGGGCTGGGAGCTGCTCAGCGTGTCAACCGTGCGTGCAGCACCTCTCCTGGTGACGGAATCCTGAAGGTACTGCTTGGCCTGGGACACATCAACAAGGTTTCCAACAAGATAAAGCTGCTTCACATCCTCATGGCAGAGCAGCTGGGGATACAGCTGCTGCAGCTCATGTGTCAGAGCCCTGAGAGCCTGGTTGTCCATTCCCAGCCCTTCCTTAGCAATCCTCTCCTTGCGCAGGCTCACCTCCAGCTGCTGGTAGAGCTGCTGCAGGGCCAGGTGGGCCTGTCTCAAGGCCTCCATGTCCCCAGACAGACCTCCAGATGGCTGGAGATACAATACAGCAATGCCATCGCCACTAACATCCACCACATCCACGTGGTATTGGTGCAGCACACCTCGGTACTCAGCAGCACAGAACCTCTGCATGTACAAGTAAATGTCCGAGTCCATCGCTAGGGAAAAGTCCTCCAGCTTCCCCAGAAGTTCCACAGCTTCCCCATCCACTGGGGTCTGAGGTGACGGGACTTCAGCTGCCCTTTCAGGCACCTGGTCCCAATTTGGCAGCTTTGCTGTCTCTTGTGCTGACCCAGGGGAGTCAGGCTCTTGCTGGTGATCATGCATTCCCATCTCTTTGGCCCCACGGCTGGAAGCTGGCAGGAGGATCTCACCAATGGCTTGGCTCCTGAGGTTCAGGCTGCCTAACAGGTCTCTGCTGAAGGTCTGCAGCTCAGTGAACGGTCCCTGGACTATGCAGTGCATATTCTTTGAGTTGAAGCTGAACTGTACATTGCTGTAGCCTTTCTGCAAGTCCCTCAGGAGGGTTTTGCCCGTGGGAAGCTTGCCATAGTCAATTGTCATGCACACACATAGGAAGATCTGCAAGTAGACAGCAAGGGAGTGAGAGAGCAAGGACCAAAACCAACCCCTTCCAAAGGCACAGGAGAAGGCAATTGCACCTGGCCCCTGCATTACTACGACAGAAGAGATGACACAGTCTTCCACCTCTCTCCCTCAGCATCCTACTTTTGAGAGAGATGGACCCTGACACAGACAGGACCAAAAGACCCAGACTAAGCAACTCCTTGACCTTGTGCACTTGTCAAAAGCTTTCTGTAAACAAGGAATCAGAGGGGCACAGAGATAGGGACACATTTCTACACACTGAGAGCTCTCCAAAAAGCCCAAACCCAAGAAATCCACTATTGTTCCTGCATCTGAAATGCAGTTGCTCTTTTGCCCTTGCACAGCTTCAGCTCCAGATCTTCAAGCAGTTTTGGCACCACAGGCTTGCAAAAAGGTCTGCAAGGCCAGGCTAATTCCCGTGCCCTTGTTTTTGGGGCTCAGACATGAAAACAGGAGACATGGCTACTGCCACGGTCTCTTGAGACTGGAGGAAGAGGCAAGAACTCTCCAGTGCTCCCTAGACACCAGCATGTCTGTACCCTAAGCTTTCCTGAGAAGGAGAGAGGAACAATACACTGTACATCCAGCTGATGACATGGCAGAGCCATTAACAGGATCCCCTATGTGGCACCAGATGGACTGAGGAAAAGTGCCTGACTATCCTTCATTTGACAGGCACAAATGCCATATGACTGAGCGTGCAGCCTGCCAGGCTGTCCCTGTGCTATTAGCACAGAAAAAAATTCTTCATTTGAATATGAATGAAAGTGGATTTAAGTGTAATTAAGATGAAAGGAGAGAGTGAGGTCTCCCTTCCCGAGCTACTGCCAGGCACAGAGTCTGTGTGGGAGCAGCTGGGGCTGCCATGGCCCCTCAGTACCTCATCAGGGCTCAGCTCTGCAGTGTGCGGGGTCACCTCCAGTGGATACAGTGTCCTTCCGATTGTCAGCACATGGTTTTTCACCCTCAGGATCCTCTGGGCCACTGGTGGGAAAAGCCACCCGGACCTTCGTCAGCCCAGCCAAGGGGCAGCAGTGGGGTGGTGGGGTCGGGAGCAGTGGGACAGGGGACGGTGGGGCTGGGGACAGCAGGGCTGGGGACAGTAGGACAGAGAATGATGGGAGAGGGAACAGCAGGGCAGGGGATGGCAGGATTGGGGACTGTGGGGCTGGGGATGGTGGGACAGGGAAGAGTGGGGCTGGGGATGGGGGGACAGAGAAGAGTGGGGCTGGGGATGGTGGCACAGGGAAGAGTGGGGCTGGGGATGGCAGCGCAGGGAAGAGTGGGGCTGGGGATGGTGGCACAGGGAAGAGTGGGGCTGGGGATGGAAGCGCAGGGAAGAGTGGGGATGGTGGGACATGCTGGGCCCCCGAGGGTCCCGCGGGCGTTACCTTCCGGTGCCTCGAAGATGATGAGGGCGCAGGGCGGGGACCCGGGCAGCACCCGGACGTCGGCGATGTCCCCGCCGCCGTTGCGGGAGCGCAGGAAGTGAATGGTCA
>VZRV01004344.1:468958-511412 GCA_013398115.1 Falcunculus frontatus | reverse complement strand
GTGCCGGGTGTCCGCTCCCCTCCCCGCCCCCTCGGACACGGCGGTGCCGGGTGTCCGCTCCCCCCGGCCCCCTCGGGCACAGCGATGCCGGGCACGGCGGTGCCGGGTGTCCGCTCCCCTCCCCGCCCCCTCGGGCACGGCGTGCACCGTGTCACAGCCCCGGTAACGGACAGAGCACACGGCACGGCGGCGGGCTCGGCCCACAGGGACTACAGGTATTTAATATACCCCGCGGGACACCGGGCTGCGCTGACCTCCACAAAAAAGCCTGAAACAAGGAGCTGGGTCCGTTGGACAAAGCGCCCCGGCAGCCCAAGTGACACAGATTGTGGAGCCCCTGGAGGAGCCCCCTGATACCTCTGGATCTGCCCCTCTCCTCTCCTACATCCACCCGGGGGAGGTCAAGTCCCAAGTGACCGGGCAACCCCCCAAGGTGTCTCAACACCTGCCAGCTCCCTCCTCCATGAGGGATTGTGTGTGCACATGGTGTGGAGCAGAGACTGGGAGAAATAACCACAAAGGAGCTCAGCTGCACGTCCCAAGGGCCTTCCCTCACCTGCAGGCCCCGTGGCCAGACCTCTGCCCCCCACCTCCAAACAGTCACTGGCCACCGGGCAAGGCAGTTTGGCCCAAGAGGAGCAGGGAGGGGGCAGAGCGAGGTGCTGCCCAACCTGCAGCCTCCAGCCGCTCTGCAAGGGCAGCATCGGACAACACACTGCCAGCATCACGACACCCTAAGATTTCCCTAAAAGCAAATACCAAAGAGACAAACTTGGTCTTACAAAAGCCAGGCTTCTTGAGCCCAACAGCTGCCTACTAGTGGAAAATGGATGATCTACAATAAAAACACATCAAAAAGCATCTTTGATGTTTTTCAGCTGCCGAACAGCCAAGTCAACCGGGAGGTTGAACTTCAAGTTGCTCAGGCGGCTGAGGAGGGTGAGCGCGCTTTCGAAGCCTGTGTTGGCCATGTAGCTCCAGGGCTGGTAGTGAGACTGAACCAAAGCTCCAGACTTGCAGATGAGGTTGAGCCATGAGACCAGGCGCTGCTCGTTCAGCGCCATGCACACCAGTGCCTTCAGCTCCGAGTCTGCGCTGCGCTTGAAGGGGCCGTGCTCTGTGAGCACCGTGTGGATGGCTGTCAGCAGGCTCTGCTTGGGGGTAGCCACCACTGCTCCTGTCACAGGCAAGGCGAAGGACTGGGAGAGCTTGCGAGCTGGGGATTCCACGAAGGCTTGTCCATTCTTGGCGTTGTAATACTTGACAAATAGTTCCCAGGGGTGCATGGTCCGCGGCGAGGGCGTGAACGCGGGAATCAAGCATGCGATGGGGGCCAACACCAGGCTCATGCCTGGGGAAGAGGCGTAGAGGCCGTGAGCCATCAGGTCCCGCAGAGCAACCGTCAGCTCCCTGCGCACAGCTAGAGTCAGCTCATCTCTGCCTCCAAGGGGAACGTCCTGCAGCTCAGAGGAGCAGATAACATGCTCTGCCTGCTGGTGTTTCAGGGCAAGCTGCCTCACCCGCTCCACCGACAACTCCAGTTTCTCAATTAAGGGGGAGAAGTCCTGGTTGTCTTGGTCCTTCTGCCAGAGGGTGCGAGGGATCTGACCCGTGGCACAGCCAAACTGGCTGACAGCAAAGATCTGCAGCACGGCCAGCACGCGACGCATGAGCTGCAGGCCTGTTTCTTGCATCCTTCTGGCATCCTCTGGGTTCACTGACCAGGTTAGAAAAGAGAAAAACACACTGTCATTAAGGAGTCAACAACTCTGCTTGTTCATACACACAAAGGGAGTGCAAATATCTGAAAACTCCTTCAGGCTAACATTCTGTCTAGCAGCAGATGCCTCATGCCACATTACTGCATTTCCAACAGGTTCATGGGATAAGTAGGGAGGTCTCAAGCTCTAAAGAACACTGGATCCCCCTGGCTCACTGTACGTGCTCGCAGAGCTCAGAGCTTGATGAGCATGAATTACAGTGTGTTTTGCACCAAGCATCAGCAGTCTCTTCCTGACCCCCACTGCGGACCAAGCCCACCCTCTGTGCCACATGCTCTGCTTCTGTGACTGCTCTGAGAATCCCATGGAAGGAGGGTAAAGGAACAGGACACAGGCCTTCAGCAGAGGGAATGCGGAAGCACAGAAATCAGCTGCCAGGAAAAAGCAGAGAATGACTGGTTCATGCTCGTGAAAGCTCCAGGGAGGAACTGGAGCTTTGCTGGCAGCACTGACCCCAGCAGTGCCCACCTCTGTTCCCAGAAGGCCGGGTGCTGGGTTTGTAGGAGCCTCCGCAGTCACAGTGTCCATCTTCTGCCTTGCCAGAGCTTCCAACTTCGTCTACAAGAAGGATTTCACATCATTATTTCACATGTTTGAATTTCAGCTGCATATCCCAAGTATTAAGGTCAACACCTCAGACCCCTCTGGACCTCTTTTGTCACTTTATCGATACTTTTCCTCACCATCAGTTTAGAGAGATTAGTACTTTGCTGTGACCCAGAAGCTGTTCCTGCATCTCCCAACAGCTGTGACCTCCCTCCTCATGACTACGTCAGGGAATTACAAAGCAATTCAGTCTGCTCATTCAAAAACTCATCACTGACCCTGAATGAAGTTGATGAACATTTCGAGGTCCCTTATCTGGGTCTTCAGTTGTTCCACCAGCTGCTCCTTCACCCTGGCTGGATTCACAATCTGTGCTATGGCAGCATCCACCCGCTGTCGCAGTTCCTCTGGAGAGAGCGTTGCAATATCTTCACTCAAGTCCATGTCCAGCTTCTTTATCAACTCATTTATAATCATCTGCAAAACACAAGTGAGCAGCATGATTTCACCATGTGGCACTGCTGCCCGGGAGCTTCAAATGCTCCTTTCCCAGAGATTCCCTCAGAAACAGGATACCTTTGCTGTACAGAAATAACTGCAAAAGACACGGGACAGGTTCACACATGTAGACAAACTCCTGACACTCTATTATAGCTGCTGGTGAGAAATACAAATTGATGAGCACCTACAGTCTGTAAGATGCTCACAAGGGCTAGGAAATACAGCAGGAGGATTTGTGAGCCTTACCCGTTGTCTTTCCATAACCACAGACTGTGGCAGAGAATCATAGCTGCCCTCTTGGTAAGCAAAGGTCTCTAGGTCATCCAGCTGTGTCTTGAGCTGCAGGATCAGCTCTCTCTGCTTCTCCTTCTGAACCTCAATTTGCTCCTGCTTCTCTCGCTCACCCTGAAAAAAAATTATCAGTAAACAAAATTGAAGATTTACTGTCATATCCAAGTCCCAGAGAACAGGATTATGACACGAGGAGTGTTTCCTGCAGCTCATGTACTTCACTAGTGAGCACTGCCAACCAGTCTGAGAGAGAAACGTGTCTGAGCACCAAGCAGAGGTGCCAGCTACATCACCTCATCTCATACGGGAGGGGAAGCACCTCTCCAGGCCTCTTGCACCCACATCCTGTCCCACAAGGCCAGGATCCAGGAAGAAAGCGGCCAAATAACATATACATATCACAGATCCTCTGAGTCACCTGTGCTGCACCAGGGCGCGGAACAGTGACACACCACTCAGGGCTCTAGGGCACATCCCTGCGAGCTGGCTCCGAGTCAACGGGGGCCTGTGTGTGTCTGGTACTGAGCTCTGTGCAAACCCGAGCACCGCGGGCAGCGCAGCCGCCGAGCCCCTCCCGGCAGCGGGATCGCAGCCACCGCTAATGCGCTTCGACCCCGGGGCAGTGCCCGCACACCGACCCCGGGGCAGTGCCCACACACCGACCCCGGGGCAGTGCCCACACACCGACCCCGGGGCAGTGCCCGCACACCGACCCCGGGGCAGTGCCCGCACACCGACCCCGGGGCAGTGCCCGCACACCGACCCCGGGGCAGTGCCCGCACACCGACCCCGGGGCAGTGCCCGGCAAAGGCCCCCCTCTGCCCTGCCGCGGGCACTCACCGGGGCGGCTCCGAGACCATGGGGAAGCGGCGCGGGGCAGCCGCGGAAGGCGAAGTCCTCGAGTTCGCGGAGCAGGCGCTGCTGCTCGGCCGGGCCGGCCCGGGCCACCTGCCGCAGCCGGAACTGCACCTGAGCGAAGTGCGAGGCGAGCGCCAGCAGCGCCCCGTGCAGCCGGCGCCGCTCGGCCCGCAGCTGCGGCACCGACTGCGGCGACTCGCCCCCCGTGGCCGCCGCCTCTTCGTCCTCCTCGTCCTCGTCTTCCTCCGCCGACACGGCGCCCACCGGCGCCCAGCGCTCACCGNGGGCCGGCCCGGGCCCCCGGCCCGAAATAGCGCGGGGCGGGGTCGGCACCGCCATGGCGAGGTGAGCATGGCCGGACGGGACCGGCAGCGCTCGGAACCCATGCACGGCGCCCGGTGCCCGGCCGAGGCACCACCGGACAGGACCCTCCGAGCTGGAGCAGCGGGGAACGGCGCCGGGCCAGGCAGAGGGGAGCGGACACGGGCCCCGCCGACTGCCCGGCCAGGGCCGTGTGGGGCGGGACAGGGGAGCGTCACGGGGCCGGTGTCCGCTGCCCACCGCCCGGCCGGCACCCGCCCGGCTCCCACTGCCAGTCCCGGGGCTCGACCCAGGCAGAGCCCGTGTCCGGGGCCCCTCCCTCGCCTCTGCCCGCCGTGCCCCGCGCGGGCCCTGCTGAGCGCTGCTGGGCACCGGGGAAATGCCCGCTGGTGATACCCGCTGCTCTGCTCTTCCCCAAGGCAACCCGCAAAGACACTGTGGTACGACCGGCCGCGGTACGTGTACCTGGAGTTCTGTGTCGAGGACAGCACGGACGTGAAGGTCGTCATCGAGGACCAGCGGTTGGTGTTCAGGTGAGCTGCCACTGCCCTGCCGACCGACACGGCCCTGCTCTGGGGGTGGTTCGGAGGGCAGGGAGGACTCTGTGAGAGGAGAGCACGCGTGGCCTCAGCTCTCTCCTAAGCCAGGTTGTTACGATGTTTTGGCAGTTGCAAAAATGCAGACGGTGTGGAGTTCTACAACGAGATCAACCTGTACGCTAGGGTGAACTCCAAGGTGAGGTTTCCCGCCAACAAACTGTTCTTTGACAGCCTCCGTCAGGCTCAGAGTCAGAGCCAATCTGTGCAGTCTTGAGCAACACTGCTTAGCATTGAATGCTGTCCATCCTGAGAGCTTCAGTGGGGTGAGCCTGAGAGCCCCACCCCTGGGGCTGATACTCGCGGTGCTGCCTCGAGCCAGAAACAACCTGTCTCTGTGGTTCTGTGTCCCTCACAGCCTGCGCGGGGCTGAGCTTTAATCCTGTGCAGAGAGGAACCTGGCAGACACTGAGGCACCCCATATCTCTTGGCAGGACTCACGGGAGAAGCGCTCTGACCGCTCCATCACGTGCTTTATGAGGAAGTGGAAGGAGAAAGTGGCCTGGCCGCGCATCACCAAGGAGAACATCAAGGTGTGTGTGGTGCCTGGCAGCCAGGAGTAGCCTCAGCGCATGTGCTATCCCTGCTCAGCACCTCATGGCTCCTAGGAACCAACCTGCCCCCAGGACAGACACAGAGGCCCCCACAGGGGACCCCAAGACAGAGTTCTCAAAAAGCCCGACCTGATAATCACCACTAGTCACAGGCTTCTGCCCTCCAGGAAGGATGTGGCATCCCTTTTCCTTGACACACTCAGGATCAGGACCAGTGCCTGCAGGCAAAGGGACACTCCTGCTTCCTGCCCCTCCCCAGTCTGACAAGGCCCCTCATCTGTGCAGGAGCTGCCCCTGGGCTGCAGGTCCCTTGGGTGCTGCTCCCCCCCTCAGGGGATGCTCTCTGTGCCCACAGCCAGCCTGGCTCTCCGTGGACTTTGACAACTGGCGAGACTGGGAAGGGGACGAGGAGGTGGAGAGAGCCATGGTGGAACAGTACGCAGAGGTGAGCCGGGCTGCTGGCCTCAGGATCCTGGGGCACATTGTGTGGGTGCGTGGCATGGCGGGACACCAGGCATTTGGGGATCCAGCCGTTTGTTTCACACCCAGATGCTGGAGAAGGTGACAGACAAAGGCCCCCCACCAGCCATGGATGACCTGGATGTAAGTACCACCTGCCAGCTGCTTCCTGATGCCCTGCCGAGCACAGCCCAGCCTCAGCCTTCTGCCGGCTCCGGGACACCGGCAGCAACTCCTGCTGCATCCCTCGGGCAGCCTATCCCGGAGCCAGTGTGGAAACGCTCCCCGAGACAACCGGCTGGTGCCACCTGTTGCGACCGGCGCTGGCCCGGTCTCGGCCCAGTCCCTGGCACCTCGCTCCTCCCTCCCGCAGGATGACTGAAGGCCAGGCCCTCGGGGACACCGCGGCCGCAGGAGGCCACCCGTTGCACCGGTAGCACGCACCGAGGAGCAGCGCGGGCACGGTTCTCCGAGGAAGCGGGGCTGCCTCAGCTCGTGCCTCACCACGGGCAGCGCTCCCAACCCTGGGCGGCGGAAGCGGTCCGGTCTCCCGTACCCGGTTACTCGCGCGGGGCAATAAACGTGAACTGCCGCAGCCGTGTGCCGTGCGCTCGGGCCGCCGCCGCGCCGGACCCCGGGAGCCGTCACCGCCGCCGGCGGGAGCGCGCCCGCGCGTCACCGTGCAGGCTCCGCCCGCTCCCGGCACGGCCCCCGCCACTGCCAGGCCCTGTCCCTCCGCGGCCGCCCTCGCCGCCAGTGTCGTGTCGCTTGTGCCGAACCGTCGTGATGGTGTTCCAGTGCCAGCGGGACAGCTGGGCCCGGCAGGTAGCGTCGGGCCGGGGCCGGGGCGTGGGGCAGGCCCGGGCGGGCCCTCACGGCGCCACCGTCTGTGTCTCAGTTCACCACCAGGGTGGTGTCGTGCCAGGCGGCGGAGCTGCGGCCCGAGGGCGCCGGGGAGCCGGTGTGCGGGTTCCAGGTGGTGCTGGAGGACACCATCCTCTTCCCCGAGGGTGGCGGGCAGGTATGGGCCGGGCTGGGCCGGGCGGGGGCCGGGCCGGGGCCGGCGGCACTGACGCCCCGTGTCCGCAGCCGGATGATCGCGGCCTCATCGGGGACGTGCCGGTGCTGCGCGTGACCCGGCGGGGCCCCGAGGCCGTGCATTTCGTGCCGACCGCGCTGGAACCGGGCGCTGAAGTGCTGCTGTCGCTGGACTGGGAGCGCCGCTTCGACCACATGCAGCAGCATTCAGGTCCGTGCCGGTACCGAGGGGCACCCGGTAACTCCCCGCGGGGGGCGCCGGCCGTGTGACCTTGGGTGGGGAGTGTGGTCGGTGCCCAGAGTGTTCCCGCCCTGGTCAGGGTAGGGAGAAACCCGACAGCTCTGTGTGCACAGTCTGTTCCCGGGACTACTGGGGGCAGCAGGTGCCCCTCTGTGAGCTCTCCTTGGCTTGTAAACAAACCCACCGAAAATAGGTTTGGAAGGGAAAGTTGAATCTGCTTTACAGCCCCCAGCATGTGCTGCAGTGCTGCTGGGACCCGTGGCCCACGAGGCCAGAGCTGTCTCCTCGCTGCTCCTGAGTACTGGCACAAGCCCCACAGCGTCCAGCACTCGCCTGTCATGGAGAATGTCAACAGGAAAGACACAGCCTGACTGAAAATACCAGCGATGCTCAGAGCTAGTGCTTGCTCATCTCTTCCAGGACAGCATCTCATCACTGCCATTGCAGAACAGATGTTTGGATTCAAGACGACTTCATGGTGAGCAGGATAACAGTTCCTTTTGACCCCAGTGTTTTCTTGTTTGGTACATGCCATCGTGCTAACCTGCATAGAGCCTGAACATTGAAACACCAAAAGCAATTTGGACATTCCACTTGAGCTCAGATGTCACGGGAGGAGTGACTGACCCGGAGAGAAACTGTGCAAAGTGTTTGCTCTATCTTGTCCTCCTTAAGTGTTTGGTTTCCATCTGGTGCTCTGAACATAACAGGGAGAGGAGGAAAGTCTGTTTTGTTTCGGTCACCACATTCCCAGCAGTGGGATGCTGGTGCTGCACAGAGGGACCTCCCAGCTGGTCTCAGCCACAGCAGTGGATGTTCTTCCCTGGTGCAGGGAGCTGGGCCGTCAGCGAAGTGTCATTGAACTGGACACCCCCTTGGTGACAGCAGAGCAGGTCACGGCCCTGGAGAAGACCCTGAACGAGAAAATCCGGGACAGGGTCCCTGTAACAGTGAGGGAACTGGCTGCAGATGACCCTGAAGTTGAAACAGTGAGTGCTGGGAGAGAACTGATGCTATTCGTGGGACCGGAATAACTGAGCACAGATGTCACCTTGTTTGTCACTGTTGTCCTCTGGCAGGTGAAGAGCCGGGGGCTGCCCGATGACCACGTAGGGCCAGTGCGCGTTGTGGACATCAAAGGCATCGACTCCACCTTGTGCTGTGGGACTCACGTCTCCAACCTGAGTGACCTCCAGGTGGGTGGCTGCAGCTGGGCTGCCTCTGGGAGCCACACTCCACATGAAGCACAGCCAAAGTCTCTGGGATCCACAGGATGCTTGAGACTGTCCTGATGGGGAAGGGGGTGGCAGCAGCCCCAGGCTGAGGGAGTCCCAGAAGGGTCACACACAGGCTGGGAGCCTCAGGCTCTTTTGTTTCCTTGTAGCAGAGCTCAGCCCTGTGTGCATCAGTGATGTTCTTGCACTGCCAGGGGTGTTGGCCATGTTCCCTCTGCTTTAAGTTCTGATATTTTTGAGTGTTTGTTGTGGATGAGAAATCTTCTGTGCAGGGAAATAGCAATAGAATTCTAGACCTGCCTTTAAGTATTTGTGCCTTCTCACTCATTGGTTGGAGTCTTTCCCAGCAGAGACATCCAGATGCCCTGTAGAGTACATCCCATGGCTAGAGAATTGCATAAATTCCACTGTACCACCATACCTTTTTTTTTCTATGTTGACTTCATGGTTGATTTTAATCAATTTATTTTCACTGGCAGAGAGTCAATATTCACCACAAGGCATAATCTGGCAGGAACTGAGCACTTGTGTGTATTACCAAAATGCTGTTCTGACCAGGCTGATTTTCTTTTTAAGGTTATTAAACTCCTTGGCGTGGAAAAAGGAAGAAAGAACAAAACCAACTTGGTTTTCTTGGCGGGAAACAGAGTGCTGAAGTCAATCGAACAAAGTCACAGTACTGAGAAGGCTCTAACCTCCCTGCTCAAGTAATACCCTTTCCACTTCTGTTATTTCATCTTCACTCTTTGCTTCTTTAGGAAATCCTTCCTTTGTCCTTCAGAGCAGTGATCCAAAGTCTCCCATTTCTTTCAGAAATGGACCGGGTGGGCACGTAGAGGCTGTGAAGAGACTGCAGAGCTCTGTGAAACTGCTCCAGAAGGTACAAGAATGGCTGGGAAAAGTGGGTTGTCACTATTTCCTGAAGACCTGAGCTTTAGTTGTAGTAACTGGGAATCAAATCATAGGCTTCAGTTTTTGTGGATATTACGAAAAGTGCTCAAACCTCTGGGAACACAACTGTGTTCACACTGACTTCTCCAGCTGCAGTACAGTTCGTTTACTTTTCTTTCAGAATAACCTGAACCTGCTTAGAGACATTGCTGTTTTGATAGCTCAGGACTTCAAGAGCAAACCTGCTCCAAGGCAGCTGTTTGTATTGCACAGGTATGGGGGAGCTCAGGGAAGAGGGGCCAGCAGTATCCCACACATTTTATGGTAGTTGGATCCCTCACACCTGTTCAACTTGTTTTCTCAAGGAAGAATGTAAACAAAGTAAATAGAATATTAAACTGCCTTGGCCTGCTGCAAAGTTGTGTAATTAAAGGAATCTGTTTGTAATTCAGTCACTGAATTCTTCTGGTTTTGTAGCTGAGAAGTTACTGTGCCCATCTAACTCCCTCTGCACTTAATATTTTCAAATAAAACCAGGAAGCTCTCTTTCTTGAAGATAACACTTAAATAACTCCTAACATGTCCACAGGAGTGCCCAGTGAGGACTTACATATATAGATAAATAAGAGCAGGAGGCCAAAATCCATGTTCAGGCATTTGGTTTCTGATTGAGATTTTGTACTCTAGAGGGAGTTTTTGCTTCCTTCTGAAGTGTTTTTTTATCCCTCCGTACAGGAAAGAGGGTGATTCTGAATTTATGAACATCATCGCTAACGAGATTGGGACAGAGGTGAGTCGCTGATGAAGACTAAACTGACACCACTGGTTTTTCACCCCAGTATACACGGACAGGGGCTGGCCAGGCTGCTGTTCCTGCCACAGTCATGAGCTGCAGATCTGGTTCCTTTGACAGGTACCTAAGGTTACCTGTCCACAGCAGCCTCAGTCTGTAGGGCAATCCTCAACAGTGAGAATTCAGAGCACTGGGCACTGTACAGAGCCTCATTGGCTGAAATAGTTTAGGATAGGATTAGGTGGGTGTAGAATGGAAAGAAGAGAAGGTTTCAATCACAATCACCTAGTTCAGCTGCCAACTGTATCCTTTAAACTTGGGATACCCCAGTACTGTTCTGTCCCACCAGCACATGACTGAGCACGAAAGGTTCAGTTGCCACTTCCTTTTTACTTTTTTCAAGCAGTCTTAGTCCAGTAATACACATAGACTTTTGAATTGTCAGTTTGCTATTGGTATCCTGTGGCCAGTGTCTGTCCTGTTCTTGGACAAGGAGGGCACTGATTTATCTGGAGCAAGGCCCGTCTCTGTCCACAGGAAACCCTGCTGTTCCTGACTGTGGGAGATGAAAAAGAAGCAGGAGTCTTCCTTCTAGCTGGACCTGTTGAAGCAGTTGAAAATTTAGGTCCCAGGTAACACATTTTGTGATTTGTTTAACATAAGTAAGAATTCTGATGTTGCAGACTGAGCAGCTGCACAGTGTGATCCAGGCACGGATCCGTGTTTGCTGCCTGGAGCAGGTCGGGCTTCAGCCTGCGGTGTTGTTGCTGCAGGGTGGCAGAACTGCTGGGTGGGAAAGGAGCTGGGAAGCGTGGCCGCTTCCAGGGCAAGGCAGCCAAGATGAGCCGTCGAGGAGAAGTGCAAGCTCTGCTCCAGGAATTCATTAGCCGTCAAAACCCCGAAACATAAGAAGCAATTCTCAGTGTAGGTTTGTCTTCCCTTTGTTTGCATAGGCTGTACTAACTTCTCTACCAGAGAATAAAGACCTGAACCCAACAGCTGGTGTGCACATGCTGTGCGTGGGCTGGTTTGGTGCTCACGGAACCGGGAGGGGATCTGCCATTGACACTTTGCTGCAACGGCTCATTTCTCAAGACAAATGATACAGGGATTAAAATAGTACTTAGTTAACTTTACAGGGTTCCTAAACCCAGAAGGGGCCTCCCGCTGACAGTACACTGGGGCATTTTGCTGTGCACCAGTTGCTGAGGAGGAGTTGCTTGGCGCGAATGCTCAAGCAAGAGGCAGCTGGTCCCCCCAGACACCTTGGGCTGGACAGGGGCAGAGAGCAGGTGGAAGGGAGAGCAGGTGCCCCACAGGCAGGAGGTTGTTCCCCACCACGTCCCAAGTCCTTTCCCTTGGTGGGGCACAGTTGTTGCTGTTTTTTGACCATCGGTAGTGTCTCAGGCTGATGCAGCTGTAAACTCCCCTGGGATCAGGCTGTTCCCAGTGTTCCCTCAGCTCACCTTTCCTGCCCAGGCAGGCCCTCGAGCTGCTGCAGTCTCCTCTGGAGGAACTAAAGGGCGCTGTGGAGCCACTATGGGGCCCAACAGGTAATTAGAGAATTTACTTCTTCCCTTTCTTGCTAGAAATGGCATGGTGCACTCCAGATGTTGGTAATAAACAGAGAAATAGAATAAAAGAAACCTCCATCCTAAGGAAGTTCATCTGTTGTGAGCAAGGGTAGGGAGCAGCCTCAGCAGATCAGGTTCCTGCCCATGGCCGCTGCATGGCCACAGCCTTGGCTGAGCCCTTGGGATGGTGTAAGAACACAGGGAACACCACTGAGGCCTGGAACTGGCTGTGGGGTCAGTGCTGCAGGAGCTGGTGCTTTGGAGGTGAGCCTACACATGCACACAGAGAGTCTGGCAGGAAGAAAGTACCTGCACCTCCCTATCTATTTTTGGTTATCTCAGACTGAGTGAGGATGTTTACTAAGTTCATAGCTGGGCTGTACAGCCTGCACAGCTCGGAAGGCAGCAGGCTGAGCCCGCAGGACTTCTGCTGCAGAGTGAGCATGGGGCTGAGGCAGGGCTGGGATACTGAGGTGGGAGGGGCAAGACCCCAACCCCACAGCACAGCCAAATGCCAGCTTTGTCCCCAACACCCTGGGGGCTCAGCACAGCCCCAGCTGAGCCAGTTGGTCCCAAAGCTGAGCTTGTTTCTGTAAGCAGCGAGGTGACACAAGTTTGTCCCTGTTCCTGACACAAGGTGCACCCAGAAACCTTGGATAAACAGCACAAAAAGCAGCTCATTGCCCCCACTGTGCTGTCAGTGTTCAACTGCACCTCAGGGGAAAAGGTAAAGACCCAGGGCACCAGGCAGTGCCCTTCCCAGTGGCTTGAATGTGTCTTGCCGGTGTTGAGGGTCTTCAGCACCCAGGAGAAATGTCCTTCCTCTACCATATGCAGGCCACGCCACAGCCCTGCACCCAGGAGCTGATCCCCCATCCTATGATGCTGGCCAGCAGGACACTCAAACTCACCAGCTAAACAACCTTCAGCTTTAATAAAATACCTCCTGTGCACAGCCACCCCCCATGTCCTGTGTGCACAGATACACGTTATGTGTGTACACACGTGGGCGTACGTGCACCCCACACTGCGTCACACAGAGGTGAACACCCAACGTCCCAGGCCTGGGGGGGTCCCCACACTGGCACTTTATCTCCATGTCACCGTGTCTGCCCATTCCTGTCACAGAGCTGCCTCTTCAGCAGACCCCAGACACTCAGAGGTGAGAACCCTGCTCTCAGTGGTGCCATCCCCAGCCCTGCAGCGTGGAGATGGCATCGTCCCCACAAGCTGCAAGGGAGTGCAGGACCTCCCGCTGCTGCTGCTGGGTTCTGGGCAGGTGACCCCCACCTGCGGGTGCAGGAGGGACAGCAGGGGAGTCCTGGGCATGCAGGGCTCTCTGCAGGGCTCTCTATGCCATCAGCCAGCCACAGACCGGTGTGACTGACACTGTGGGTCCGTGTTGTGGGAGCCACCCAGCAGCACCGGCCCAGCCTCCATGGTCCACTCCCGGTGCAGAGTCTGTGCAGATGCAGCGGGAAGCAAACAGTGGCTGAGGTGCACCCAGGGCCTGGTAGCTGCCCCTGAGCCCGGGGCTGGGGTGTCTGTCTGCCTTAGGCAGCCTTTTTGTCCTGTGTGGCCAGGAGCTGGGAGAGGCAGTAGGGGATGAGGCCGACAGTAGCCAGCGGCACAGCCGCGCTCTTGCAGAAGGAGAGGGCGTAGAAGAGCAGCTGCATGTGGGAGGGTGGCTTGAAGGTATCGAAGATGTGGAGGATGAGGAGGGAGACAGCGATGCAGCCCAGGCGGAAGGGCAGCTGCTGGCCCTGCTTTAACCGGCAGCTCTCCTGGTACATGTGGGAGTTGAGGGCCAGCCCCAGCCCAAAGAAGATGCCCAGGTTACGGAGGAGGCTGGCAAAGGGAGTGGTGTCAATGTGGACCCACTCAGGGTGGCTGCACCACTTCTGTGCCTTCTCCAGCGTCCAGAGCAGGTCCACGCCGAACGTCCAGAGCAGCAGGTAGAAACCCAGGGTGAAGCTGAAGAGGAACAAGGTGATGCCCAGGTACCGACGGAAGCTGGCATTGTAGATGCAGTGGAGGTGATGGAAGGTCTTGGCCACGGCCATCCCTGCCAGTAAAAAGTGGGAGCACTGGTCAGTGCTGCAGGTGCTGCAGTCCAGCACAGTAGTGCTGCAGGGAAAGGGATGGGGGGTCCAATACACTCACCTGAGAAAACCCCTGCAATCACCTGGTGGGGGAAGTGAGCAGCAATGAAGACTCGGGACACGCAGACACAGCCCTGAACTGCCCAGAACCCCATCCAAAGCACCGTCCACAGCACCCTGTGAGGGACAGGTGGCCATGTCAGTGCCAGAGCCAGCTTGCCCTGCCCATGGCACTGCCATCGCCTACTCCAAACAATGCCTGGCTGCCTGCTGAGCCTGTCCTCATGCAGACCCTACCTGAGGTGCCTCAACCCAGCTGTCAGTCCACAGCCTTGTGCCTTGATGGGCTTGGCTGTGCCTCTCAGTGCTGGAGCTGCCTCTGCCTAGCACAGGTGGTTTTGGCACACAGCTTACCAGTATCTGAGTGTCCTTGACTGCTTCTTTCCCTCAGCAGCAGAGAGGAGGGCCATCACCATGACATAGTACACGCCTGCTGCGCCCATGGCATGGCCAGATGGGCTCCCTGGGCAAGAAGAGAGACCCAGGTCAGGCTCTGCATGGGCCAGAGCTGGGCAGAGGCAGGGGTTTGTGCTGAACCACCACAGCTGCACCAAGGGTCAAAGTGCTCTGTGCAGGGGCTGCCCTGCCTCCTTCCACTGCAGGCACAGCCGGTGTCCCCAGGAGCACAGCAGTAATGGCCCTCTCTCCAGAGCTGTCCAGGGGCATGTACCACCTGCAGGCTGCCAGCCACAGCCCTGGCCAGGCCAGCACCTCCCTCCTTGTGTGTGTAGGTCACCCTGCTGGGGCTGGGGGACCCTACCACGGCTTGGGGAACCTTACCAGGGCCAGTCTCGCAGGTGAGCGGGAACTGCTGGATCTCTGGTGCAGAGTTGTTGCCGTAATAGTCCGTGTCAAGGACCCACCAGTATGGTCTCTCCCCAAAGAGGATCCTGAAAAGAAAAGAGAAGGGATCTGGGGAGGTCCTGGGCACAGCTGCAGCTTTAGATCTCTTCTGGGAGAGGGAAGAAGCAAAGGGCCCACAAGTGGTCCAGGGCATCCTGACAGACACAGCACCCAGCTGATTGCTTGGTTCTGACAGCTGACACTGCCTGTCCATGTCCCCATGCCCAGCCCTGAGGGGGAAGAGCGAGAACTTCCTGGGAGCAAGTCAGTGTGATCTCCTGTGGTGAGGGGCTCTGTGAAGATCCCTCCACTCAGCACCACAGCCCTGGCTGATGGGAAGCTCTGTTTGCAGAAGGCTCCATCTCTCTGCTTGGCTCTGGGAAGAGGGGAGCTGTTGCTGCATGGCTTGGAAAGGAGTGACCATCGTCACTGCCCAGCTGGGGCTGAACTCTACTCCAGCACTGGGGCTAACAGCACCCATCTGGCCCTCATCAGTCCAGGTGTGCCAACACACTCGGTGGGAGTGTTGGCTCAGGGCCACTCACCACTTGAAGACGAGGTTGAGCCAGTCTCCGATTACAGCCACCCAGATGAGCCTGATGCCCACTGCCTCGCTGAAGTGGAACCAGATGGGGAAGAGGACGAAAAAAGCATTCCTGAGATCAGCGGCATAAGAGATGAAGAGGAACCAGTCCTGGGAGCCCTGGAAGCGCTGCTGCAGCCAGTGTGTCGTCCGGATGCCCGCGTCATGCAGGAGATTCATGTTGGCCTCCATCCTCCCCTGCTGCCACTGCCCTCGGCAAGGCTCTGGCTGTCCCGTACTCCACTGTGCCACTGGGGTTTTATACTCTGCAGGGTCTTGTTTGCGGCGGGCAGGTCGCTGTCCCAGCACTGATCTTTGGACCCAAAACCACTCTTTCCAAAGGTACATCACCAGGGGGTTGTAACAAACATGTTTGGAACAGCTTACGTAAAAGGGGAAAACAGGCTTCGAGGGCACGTGGAGTGCAGGGTGCTCCAACCCCAGCACCATCCCCTGCCCTGCACCATCCCCTCACTCAGGGGGATCCTGCAGCCCTGGCTCCTCCAGCAACACAACAGTTCAGCTGCTCTGACTGAACCTCAGCCTTTGCTCCGTTATCCCACACTCTGTGAGACAGTCCTGCAGAGCTGCCACGTCCAGGGCTGACAATTGCTCTTGTGTCTCTCCCATCCCCCTGTGAACCACCACGGCAGCACGGCAAGGATGCCCAGGAGCATAGAGAGGGTGCATGGAGCAGAGGGCACACTGCCCACCCGCCTCCCCATTTGCCAGGCTAATTTAACCAGGACTTCGCATAATGAGAAACTTTCAAAGCCATTCCTGGAGGTCCCTGCAGTCCCAGACAGCCAGGCCTGGGATGCTCCTGGCTGCCAGCCGTGTTCTTCTGGTCTCTAGTGTGGGGCTAAAGGACCTTTGCAAATAGGGACAGCAAAATTTCTCCTCCCAGCAGCGCTGCACTGGGTTAATCCCTCCTGCCCCGTCAGGCTGCAGGGACAGAGCCAAACACACCACTCATCCTGCAGTGCCCATGGCTGTCCCCTCCACCCCAGCCACACTCTGCTGTCCCTGGTAGCAGTGCTGGCACTGCAGCTTTATCATCCACAACAGCCAGTGCATGGACACACAGCCCTGGGGCAGCAGCACGGGGTGCCCAGGCAGCACCCACCGCCGCTGAACTGGCAGCAAGGTGTTAATGATCAACAGCCAGTGAAATGCATCACTTATCTCCCTCCTGAGAAAATTCGGGTCAAGATCCTTGAACCGCTGCCCTGTGCTGTTTGCCTCTGTGGGAGTTGTGTCCAGTACTGAGTCCTGCTCACAAACAGCAGGAGCTCCAGGCCCCATCCTGCCCCTCTGCCCACGCAGAGCCCAGGGAGCCATGGGGTCTGACAGACAAAACACTGGCAAACTTTGCTCCCTGGGATGTGGGCATGGATGGACTGTGAGAGAAGCAGGCAAAGGCCACAGACTCAGCCCTGCTGCAGGCACATCCCATCCAGCCTGGCCTTGCTGCACCCAGGGCAGATGGTCCCAGACCCTGGACTGAGCTCCTGACCTACAAAACATCCCAACAAAACAGAAGTCTGCACAGAAATTGAATTACTCTTGCAAAACAAATTCCCCAACAGCTCATTCCAGGGTCTTCAACTGAGAGTGGCTTTGGCCAGCGTGAAGGAATGCAACAGACTTGGCTTCCGTTCCAAAAATATTTTGAAACCATCAGCAATAAATCCTTCACAGGAGATTTCACAGCAGAAAACGGGGCAAAAGATGTTGGGGGATGGGGACTAGCACTCCAATCCCCTTGGAAAAAATCACTGCGGGAAAACTGGGGCCATAGTGGGGAGCAGGCAGGAAGCAGGATGGAAGCAGTCACCTCCTCCTTCCCAGCACAGAGGACAGAGTGGCTCAGCCCAGTGCCCCTCTGTGCAGTGCCGGGTGCACATGCCACAGGTCAGGACTGTGCCAGAGGTGCCAGGGTCCACACGGTCCCAGTGCTGCTCCATGCCCTGCCCTGTGGATAAATCCCTGGCCCCAAAGTCACTGTGTGGACCTGGGGCAGGGCAGACAGAGCTGCCTGGGCACTGCAGGGTCCAGCTCATCCCCTGCACCAAACAGCCCTGCCAGCAGCACTGCTGGGGATGTGCACTGTAAACTGGCTGGCTGGCTTTCCCAGGGAGGGAGTGGGGCCAGGCTGGGGGAACCCAATTTCTGCCCTGGGTCTGTGCACACCGAGCCCAAGAGCAGCTGGCAGCCCAGGAGCTGTGTGGCTGCAGCTGGCTCTGGGACACGGTGTCCCCGTGATTCCCAAGGTTCCGGATGCAGCTGTGGCAAATGCAGCACCAGTGGCTGCTGTAACAGAGTGTGCCTCATGCAGTGCCAGTGTTTGTCCAGAATGTTCCCAGATGGCCACAAGGTGCAAGCTGGGCTGTGGCAGTGGTCACTGGTCACTGGTCACTGCGTCAGAGCATGAGCAGAGTCCAGGTGGCACCGCACACACGTGGGCACGCGGCCATGGGCAGGGAGCCGGCCGGCCACGACCTTCCTCTCGCACAAGGCCTGAGAGAAACCTCTGGGCACAGCCCCTGCTGTCACCCCAGGGCACCCAGGGACCACTGCAGCCTCACACTGAGCCATGGCCTGACCTGCCCCCTCCTCCCAACCCCTCTCCCCTGTGCTGCAGCAGGCTCCCAGGAGGGCACACCACAGGCATTAGGTCTTCTCAAGCCCCTCACACATGGCTCTGGACAGACCCATCCACTACAGCAAGGGGTCAGAGGGGATGGATACCCACCATGCCCCCAGGGACACCTTGATGAGTGCTTAGCATCTGCAGCCATGTGCCAGGGCTGGCAGTGGACTCATCAAGCTTCTTGGTGTCCCCATCCCAGCCTGGCACAGTGGGGATGGGCTCTGTGGGATCCTGCAGCCCAGAGCTGCACGTGCAGCTGGGGGTGTAGAAGCAAGGGTCCCCACACAGGGGGGCTGAGCATGCTGGGCAGCAGCCAAGCCCAGAACTGATTAACGCAGCTCAGAACAACTGTTAAACATTAACTCCCTTGTTTGCTCTGTATTCCCTGGCAGGAGCCTCCTGCCAGCACCAGGGTCCAGGAGCATCGCCAGGACACACTTACACAGCCATGCCGGGCACTGTGCTGGGCACTGGGGCTGCCCCACATCCCTTGGACCCCCTCAGAGCTGAGCCAGGGCCATCCCTCACAGGGCATCAGCTCCTACAGCCGTGTCAGGGTCTGGCCCTGGCCACAGGAGCCAGGGCAGCACCCCTGAGCTACACGAGTTTGTTCAGGGAAAGCACTTGAGTGCCTGTTTATTGGGAAGGGTGGACACAGGACAGCCCAGCCCGGGGAGTGCCCATCCAGAGGCCCAGCCATGGGCTCCTCCAGCAGCCTCCCAGTGAGCCCAGAGCACTGTCTCCCTCTGCAGAGTTGGCACTGCAGCAGCAGCCAGAGCCTGGCGGTGCCTGGGCCCAATGGCCTTGACGCTGCAATGGCCTTGTGGCTGGGGAGGATGTTTTGGGCATCCTGTGGCAGGTCCACAGCAGCACCACAGCACTCGCTCCTGCCACTGTGGGCAAAACCTCAGGGGGACCACAGCTCCAAGGGCAGCTGCAGCTCTGTTCCGTGGGCAACCTCAGCCAGCACCATCAGCCCGTGTGCACTGATGTTGGCCAGAGGAGGGGAGCGGCTGTGGGGACCCCACAGTACACAGGGTGACATCCTGGATGAAATAAAAAAATCACTCCTAGGGGCTGTTTTTCAGAGGCTTTGGGTCCTCCTTTGAGAGTGCTGCAGTGCTGAAACGAGAACTGAGCTTCTCCAGAAACCTGACCCTGAGCATGCGACACCCTGGGCAGGGGAAGGACAGGTCCTGCTGGGGAACAGAGACCCTCTGAGCACCCACCCGACAGCCAGCAGCAGCCCCTGGCCCGTCAGAGCCCACCAAGAGGCGGTGCCAGGCTGAGGTTGAGGAAGCCCCCAAAGTGGAAGGGGGGCAGGTGGGGGGCACAGGCAGCGGCAGAGGACAGGCAGGCGAGGGGATTGGCCCCACATGCCCCAGCGTCCTGTTCACTGCTGAAGTAGACACTGTCAGATGAATCCACAGAGGGGTCCTCGTTGAAGTAGTTGTAGGGCCTCAGGAAAAAGCCAACACCGTTCCCCACGGTCACCATGTTGGGGACATCTTCAGCATGAGGAACGTGCAGGAAGCCCACAGTGATCCAGGCAACCAAGTCCTGGGGAGAAGAGGAACCAGGCATCTGTCAGGCTGAGCAGGGCTCTGCCAGCCCAGCAGCTGCTCAGTCTGGCTCTGGGGTGGGGGAAGCCTCTGTGCAGGGCAAGAGCTGGGATGGCCCTCACAAGGCTCCGCTTCTCTCCAGCCCAGGGTCCCCAGCTTACCTCATTGGTGATGGTCTCGTTGTTGATGAAGTCAGCAAAGGCCACAGTGGGTGTCCAGGGGTCGTTCTGGTTGTAGATGCTGGTGCTGGTGGGCTCCTCCTCCTTCCGCCGGGTGACAGCCAGCTGGTACCTGCCAGCACAGGGGTCACAGGGGCTTGTCCATGCCAGCACAGGGCAGGGCAGCCGTGGCATTGCCAGCTGGGGTGCACTGGCAAACTGGGGCTGGATGCATCCCATGTCTGCTCTGGGATGGGGAGGGAAAGGGCCGGCAGGGCAGTAATGGGCAGCAGCCCCAGCACCTTCAAGCTTGCAGGGGATCCCTTGCTGCCCGTGGCTTTTCCAGCATGGCTGGGAAACATGATCCAGGTGCAAATGCTGCCACTCAATGCCCAGTGCACTCCCTCAAGCCACAGCTGCTTCTCCCCCACACAGACTTCCCCAGCATGAGCTCCGTCAGTCCACCCCGGCACTGAGACTGGTCTGTGCTTATCCCAAGCATTCTCCAAAAGACAATTCTGTCCTCATGGGAAGATATGACAACCTGGCAATGCCAGTGCTTCCCTTAGGAATTTGTCCTGCAGCCTACTTCCCCTCGAAGGGAAAAACACATGGGGTTGCTCTAAATTAGTCTGACGTGGGGTCAGATTCCTGCCTGTGAACTACCACGAGCAGATGTTATTGAGCAACATTTCAAGGAAATTTCAGAGCCAAAAGCTATGCATCTTTGCTGTTTAACCCTTCCCTGCAGCCTGGTGCAGGCCCACCCAGAGGTGACAGTGTCCCTCCACCAGGAGCAGAAGCAGCTGAGGCCACATGCTCCCCAGCCCTGGCACCCACCTGCCCCAGCTGATGGACCGTTCCATGGAGCTGCTGGTGGGCAGGTGCTTCCCAGCAAAGCTGATGATCTGGGTCCTGTAGCTGCGTGGGTGCTGCCACTTGTTGGGATTGGGGCTGACAAAGGAGAGGTAGCGGGGCATGGGGGCGTTGAGTGGGAATGCTGCCTCGTCCTCCTTCTCCAGCCTTTCCCTGCGGAGGTACGGCCGCTCAATGGTGTTCTGTGAGCTCCAGGGATCTTTGACAAACTCGTACTCCATGTCCTGGGTCTCCAGGGAATTCAGCTGCCCTGTGAAGCAGAAGAGAAAACCCTCTCAAGCTCTGCACCCCTGGCAGAGCCTCAGGCCACAGTGAACCACAGCCATGCACAAAGGTGGCCAGACCTACCGTCAACATCCAGGTCCACCTTGTAGTGGATGTGGTGGAGGTGCATCGTCCCCAGCGTGTGGGGCCCAACCCTGTTGCCGTAGTCAGTGCCTTGGCCATGGAAGAAGGAGGAGCTGATGTAGCCGGTGGCATGCACCCGGACCTCCACGGCCCCGCTGCTGTGGAACATGAAGTCCCAGATGTAGTCATAGTTGATGAGCGTGGAGATGGTACGGATGACCAGCGTGTTTTTCTGCAGCCCGCCGTAGTACAAGGACTGCGAATCGGAGAAGTGGCGCCTCAGAGGGAGGGCAGAGTCATGCTCAAAAATGCAGAGCGAGTTTTGGTTGGTTTTGGGAGTATCTGTCTCTGCCAGGTAGTGCCGGTCCACATAGGTCGCTGTGTAGGGGCAGTCGAGGCCCTGGACCAGCTCATAGGCAAACCTGCCGATGCCAAAGCTGCCGTCGAGGTAGCGGGTGGACATGCCCCCAGGGCAGTTGGAGCCGTACAGGGCTAAGGCTTCCTGGAGACTCAGCTCATAGACAATCCTCTCCCCACGGTACCTGATGTCAAAAAGGCGCGGGCCAGTGTTGGGGTTCATGCCAAAGGCGATGCTCCAGCCCTGGAAGGTGATGCGATTGTCCCTGACGCTGTAGCGGGGACCCTGGGGCTCAAACTGCAGTGGGCCCGGGGACCCAGGCGGGTGCCGGGGCCTCATTGAGCCCAGCACTGCATCAGCCCGGGGCTGCTTGAGTCTGATGACCTCCAGTGCACCAGTCACAAACTCCTGCTCCAGATCCCCTGTGCTGGCAAAGTACCAGCCGTTGTAGAAGACTTTGTGCAGCTGCCAACGGGAGACCTGGAGGTCCCCATGGTCCACCAGCATCTCCAGCCCCACCGGAGACAGATAGTAGCCAGTGCCGGCCACGTTGTGGAAAAGGACAAACCAGGTCACGCGGTCACCGGACTTGAAGCCCCGTGGGGCTGTGGTGAGGATGACCAGGTCGGTCCCGTCAGACTCACAGCACGCAGCGAGGAAACGCGGAGCCTTTCTCAGCTCCCTCTGGATGAGGGCGTTGATAACCATGTACTCCTTGCCGGTAACGGGTCTGCGGTGGTACGGCACCTTCCCCCCGTACTTCTGCACCGTCACGTCTCGGTGGTACGCTGGCACCGGCAGCGGCCCCACCACGTACTCGGTGATGTTGGGGTCTGCCTGGTTCCCAAAGTACAGCACAGCCAGCGCCTCTCGGGCGGGACGAGCCCCCCCAGCGTCCAGGAACCGCAGCACCTCTGCCTTGGCGGGGACCTGCAGATCCACGGAGGCGATGCAGTTGTCCGAGGGTTTGGCCCGCGAGGCGTCCACCAGCGGCACCCCGAGGTTTCCCTGCAGGTACCGCACCACCTGCGACATCTCCTCAGGTGTCAGGTCAGAAAAGACCAGGCTCTGGCCATCCTCCATGTCCTCCTGCTCTGGGGGCAGGTGCTGGCAGCTTCTGGGGGTCCTTCCTCTGGTCAGCAACACGCAGACCAAAGCGAATATTGTGGCTAACGCCAGACCAAGGAGGATGAGCATGGTTTTCAGGCTCATGGCTGCTGGGGCACCGAGTGCTCCCGCAGTCTGGCAGGACACGTTTCCAACTGCAGAATCCTCCCAGTGACTCACTAGAACAAGGAGCTGGGTTGGGTTGGGTTTATTTCTCTCCCCTGTTCTCTCGGCAGGGAACAGCCCAGAGGAACTCGCAGGGAGGGCGCGAGGGGATGTTCTCACACATTGCCAGGATTTGCTGTGAACCATAAAAGGCAACTTTGCTCTGCTTCCCTAGAGGGTCATAATTTTAAGTAAACTCAATGTCTGTACATCTGTGCTTCCCCTCTGGTCCCAGATCCTACACTGCAGGGCTTGGAGAGGATGGATCCAGTCATTTACGGGGAATAAGCACATCTCCCTGCTCCTCCTTCTCTTAACCCCACAGACGCTGGGCAGGCAGCAGTGGCTGTAGAGATGAGCCTTCCCTGTGCAGAGCAGGGCTAAACACAGCACCACCGCCCCATCCTGACACAGCCCTGCCATCACCAGCAGCATTGACTGCTGCTGCCAACATGCCCGTGGTCCTGAAGCCAGGAGGGAGGGGACAGCTCCTTGTCACCCTTCAAAGGTGCCCACTGATCCTGAGCTACATCCTAGCACAGATGGGGCTGCGAGGAGGGGAACAAGGGTGCCAGAGCCCAACCAGCATCCTGGCAAACAGGCACTGGCCGTGCTGTGTCACCAACAGCCACGAGACCCCTTCCTGCAAGGTCCTGTCCAGATCCCTCCCTTGTGCCCAGCACTGAGGGCCTGAGAGCCACAACCCACACAGTCCTGGCCATGACCCAGCCTCCCCCCAGCAGCCACAGGGCTTGGTGACAGTGCCCACCTCAGTCCCTGAGTCCTGGAGCATGCCCCAGTCTGCCCCTCCTGCCTTCCAGCTGGACATCCCCATGCCCTGATGAACACCCAGAGCCACACTGCTGGGCTGGTTTGGGGGCACAAGAAAGGTGGCAGAGACCAGCATCGCCCCCCAGGAGACGCTGCTGTAAGTTGTAAGAATGAGACACTTGAGAGCATAGGACCAGCACCATTTTCATTATTTTAACCTGAGATATGCACTACACAGCACTTGCTTCTACAGCAGAGGAACAGGATTTTCTCCTTGCCTTCCTCTGGTGACAGACTCAGATTCAGGAATTAACAGATAACGTAGACTTCCATCTGGTATCACGCTAGGAAAATCACGCTTCCCTTTTCAAGAGCACTATTTCAAAAGCAACAATAAAATGTGAAGTCACCGGACAACTGGAAATTGAGACAACTTCACTAAAAAGCTGAAAATCGGAGACAGAACAGTCAGCCTGGTGTCTCTGACTGCATCTCCTCACACCGTCCTGTAGAATTAAAGCCTGCTCATATTTTGAAAACCATCAAAGGTGAATGGGGGGAAGTTTGGCAAACAAGAGGCAGTTTTGGGCAAGCAGGCAAGAGGGTTGATTTCACATACTGTGATGTCCTGCTCACTGGTGAAAAACACACCATCGTGGGAGTATATAGAGGGGTCCAGGTCATAGTAGTTGTAGGGTCTCAGGAGAAAACCGACTGAATTTCCCACGGTCACAGTGTTGGGAATATCCTCAGAGTGTGGAATGTGAAGGAAGCCAGCAGTTATCCAGGCAACCAGGTCCTAGGCAGGGAAGAGCCACAAGCCCAGGGTTACTCCAGAAGCTGCAGCAGCAGTGACTGAAATACACATGGGGCTGTGGGGAGTGACAGGAGAGAAGGAGGGCAAACCCCATGGGCACCAGCTGCCTGCATTCCCACACCAAGCTCCCCTCTCCCGAGAAAGAACTCCTCCCTTCCCCAAAGGCCTGCCACAGCCATGGCTACAGATATCCACCCAGTGGAAGGGCTCTTGCCTTGACCTCCATGGCCTCACTCTGGCCTCACAGAGATTTTCATGATGTTTTGCCAGCATTTCTCCACAAGGAGAAACAAGCTTCTGCTCTAATCTATGTTCTAATCACTCTAATCCATGTTCTCTGATCAAAGCACCGAGCAGACACACAGAGAAGGGGATGCTCAAACCCACTTCCCTCTTTCTCCTGGGCTGCTGCTCTTACAGCTGGGCCCATTGTCCCACGGGCAATGCCGGAGTCGCTCTGCTCCTGGGGCAGCTGTGGGGCTCCCGTTGAGCGTGGGGCTGGGTGTTACACTCCAGCCCAGGGGACCCCAGCTTACCTCATTGGTGATGGTCTCGTTGTTGATGAAGTCAGCAAAGGCCACAGTGGGTGTCCAGGGGTCGTTCTGGTTGTAGATGCTGGTGCTGGTGGGCTCCTCCTCCTTCCGCCGGGTGACAGCCAGCTGGTACCTGAGGACAAGAAAAGAGACGGGAGCAGCCCCCTGAGGCAGGGCAGAGCTAAGTCAGCTCCTGAAAGAGCCCGCAGAGCACAGGCCTGCTCCAATGGAGCCACCCCAGAAGAATGTTTCCCTGTGCCTCCCATCAAGGGACATCCAGCAGTGCCTTCCCAGCTGGCAGGGCTGAGGGGGCCTCTGAGAACCTGCCATCCCAGCCAGAACAGCCTGACCTTGCCCAGCTGATGGCCCTCTCCATGGAACTGGCTTCGGGGATGTGGTCCCCTGCAAAACTGGTGATCTGGATCCTGTAACCTCGCTGGTGGCCCCACTTGTTTTTGCTGTTGGCCGCGAAGTAGATGTATCTGGGCATCTTGGACTGGAGTCGGAAGGCAGCCTGGTCTTCCGTGTCCAGGACTTTCTTGGTGAGTCGTGGTCGTTCTATCTGCTGCTCTGGGCTCCAGGGAGCCCGTGTCATCTCAAATGCCATGTCATGGGCCACGAGGGAGTTTTTCACCCCTGCGAAGCCAAAACAAAGTCACTGAGGAGAGTCCTCACAGTCCCCTGTTCCCCAAGGACATCACAGTGCCCACTCTCCCTGTTCTCCCTCCCTGCACCCTGGACTCTGCACTGACCCTGTCCAAGAACAGTTGCTGCTCTGCAGCTCCACATGCCATGACAACACCACATGTGTTGATCTGTGGCTGGACACTTGTCCGGGCCAGGCAACACCACTCTGTGGCAAACTCTATGAGAGACAGGAGGGGACAAGGGATGAGCCCCTCCCCAGGGCAGAAGAACAGGTTTGCTTCCCGTACAAGCGTAGTCTAATTAACTAGAGCCTTGTCACTGCTCATCAGCTCATCCTGCACAGTGGAGGCACCTGGAGCAGCCCGGGTGATTTGCACATCACAGAGAAGAGCAGCGTTGTGCTGTTCAGGTCCTGCCACAAAGAGACGTGGGCCCAAGGAGGGGCACGGGAGCAAATCGATCTGGGGACAAGGTGGCAAAGGGCTACCAAGAGCACTTGATGGCCAGTGCCTGTGCAGGTCTGGCAGAGGGACTACTGCTCAGCACCTCCTGCCCGTCCCACCACGACACCCCTCTGTGTTCTGCTCCTTTTACACGTGAGATGCCAGCTTGCAAAAAAGCCAGTTCAGAGCTGAACCTGTGGCCATCTGAGAAGGTTTGAGCCCCACAGAAAAAGATCCATGCGCAGCCAACACCACCGAGATAATTTTCTTTCGTTTTCTCTCACAAACAAAACTTCTAACCCCACACGTCCCCGGCCAGTATTAACACTGACAGTCTGATTTCATCCACCTTTTCCCTGTTCCTGCAGTTTTGCCACCCCCACTGCAAGCACACCACCCTGCTCCAGGAGTGGAAAGGAAAACCTGTAAAACCACCAAAACCCTGAAGCTTTTGGAGCCTAAAAGTACTTGGGGAGTGCAAAAAAGAGACACAAGCCAGACCTACCTCCCACATCCAAGTCCACCTTATAGTTGACAAAATGGGTGTGTATGGTACCCAGCGTGTGCTCCCAAAGCCTATTGCCATATCTCAGGCCATCCCCATGAAGAAAGGATGAGCTTGGGTACCCCGTGGCCTGCACCTTGCCCTCCATGGCCCCGTTCTGGTAGAAGATGAAGTCCCACACGTAGTCATAGTTGCCCACAGTGGCAATGGAGCGAACGACCAGAGCCGAGTTGACCAGCCCTCCGTAGTAGAGCGACTGCAAGTTGGAGTAGTGGCGCCTCAGAGGGGAGCCCAGGTTCTGCTCAAAGATGCAGACTGAAGCCTTCCTCTTCCTGGGCCTCGCGCTGTCAGACAGAGAGTGTGTGTCCACGTAGGTGGCCAGGTACGGGCAGTCGACCCCTCGCACCAAGGGGGAGCTGTAGCGCCCCAGGCCAAAGCTGCCGTCCATGTAGCGAGTGGACATCCCTCCCGGGCAGTTGGAGCCGTACACCGACAGCGCCTCTTGCACGCTGATTTCATAGGCAACCCTCTCCCCCTTGTGTCGGATGTCAAACAGACGCAGCCCCGTGCTCACGCTCATCCCAAAGGCAAAGCTCCAGGCCTGGAAGAGGACGTGGTTGTTCCTGACGCTGTAGCGGGGACCCTGCGGCTCAAACTGCACCGGGAACAGCGCGGCCGCGGGCGCTCGAGGCTTCATGGACGAGAAGTCCCCCTCCCACGGTGCCTTCCTCACCTTCTCCACGCTGATACGACCCTGCACATAGGCGCTCTCCAGCTGAACCATGTCCCTGTAGTACTGCCCATTGTAGAAGACCCTGCTCACCGCCCACTGCGAGATGTCCAGGCTGCTGTGGTCCACCAGCACCTCCAGCCCCACCGGGTGCACAAAGAACCCACTCACGTTCTGAAACAGGACGAACCAGGTGACCCGATCTCCAGACTGGAATCCGTGTGGGACTGTGGTCTGAAATGCCACATTGGTTCTGTCGTACTCAAAGACTTCTTGCAGGAAGGTCGGTGCCGCAGCAAATGCCACCTTCTCCAAGAACACTCCCAGCTGCTTGTACTCACTGCCCAGCATTGGTCTGCGGTGGTACGGCACCTTCCCCCCGTACTTCTGCACCGTCACGTCTCGGTGGTACGCTGGCACCGGCAGCGGCCCCACCACGTACTCGGTGATGTTGGGGTCTGCCTGGTTCCCAAAGTACAGCACAGCCAGCGCCTCTCGGGCGGGACGAGCCCCCCCAGCGTCCAGGAACCGCAGCACCTCTGCCTTGGCGGGGACCTGCAGATCCACGGAGGCGATGCAGTTGTCCGAGGGTTTGGCCCGCGAGGCGTCCACCAGCGGCACCCCGAGGTTTCCCTGCAGGTACCGCACCACCTGCGACATCTCCTCAGGTGTCAGGTCAGCAAACACCAGGCTCTGGCTCGTGGATCCCGTCTTCTCCACAACACTGGGCTGGGATTCACAGCTGGGCGATCGCCTACCCCTGCTCAGCAGCACACAGGAGAGAATGAAGATTATCACTGCGGCCCCGACCAGGAGAACGTAGGGAAGTTTGGGGTTCATCGCTCCGAGTGCAGTGACAGCACATGCGGTTTGGCTGAAGAATCCAGAGCCCGTCCCTCACCTGCAGACCAGGCTCTTTATTCATTTGCAACTGTGGGCGTAATGGCGACGCTGGTGACGTGGGGAGGGAACTTGTAGCTCCCGTGGGGCTCTCAGAGGAGATCACAGGTCTCAGCCAGTTTGGCTTGTTTCCTCCCCACCCCAGATGCACCAAAGGAGCCAGCCAGGGAGCCAGTGCCTGGCTCACTCACCAAGTTACCGATGGGTTTCTCCGCTGCAGGGCGACACCACAAAGAGCCCCAGTCTCGTCTGTCCTAGGGGCCTTTGCTTCTTTCAGTGTCTCCCAGGATGCTCCATCTCCCGTGGGAGTGTGGCGATGCCGCGAGGGAAGGCTCAGCCAGCCTGGTCCTACTGCACCCCGTGCCCCCGGACCAGCCCCACTCCCCCGAGGGGCTGGTCTGTGCTGGCACAGCCCGAGACCCGCTGGCTCCCAGCCCCTCCACATGCCAGCACTTCCTGTCACCATTCTCTGTTGCCTCCAAGTCCTTCCCAGCCCTGAAGGAAGGGACCTGGCAGCTCCAGCCTGGCTCTGGCTGTGGGCAGACCAGAGACAGCTCCCTGGTGAGAAAAGGCAGCACTTGCTGAATCGTCCCAGTCCCATTCCAGCAGATGAGATCTTTGCACAGGAGCTGCCATGGACAGAAATGGTGTGAGATGGCTGCTCCCTCGTGGCCATCAGCTCCTGCAAGGCTCCCCCATGGCACCTGGCCCCCTGCACCGACAGCAAGGATGGCTTTTTGGAGATCAGGGTCCACCAAACACCCTCCTGGTGGGGACAATCTGAGGCACAGGCAGGAGAGGCCAGAACCACCACAGCACTGGAGCAATTTACCCCGTTTGTATTTGTGTTAATTTAGGAATTATGTTTTCATTCTCACATCCAACTAGGCAATAATTGCCCTTTTTCCCTGCAAGCCCCACCAGCCTCAGATCAAGATCCAAGAACCTGTGTGGGGAATGACCCACTTTAGCTGTGACACAGCTGTGCCCTCCCGGCAATGGAAGGTGGGGCTCCTGTGGGAACTTCTCAAGCTCCCTGCATGGCCCCGAGCCCTCCTGCCTGGAACACAGCTCCCCTCTCGCCACAGGGAACAAGTCTGGGATTTACACAACTCTACCCAAGAGCATTTTGCAGCAGTCAGGGCTCAGGGTCTGTAAACAGAGAGGGGCACTGAGGGGCTTTGAAGTCAAAGAAAAGGACCTTTCCCCCCCACAGGAACTGTATTTTAGCACATTCTTGAGCCTTGCCTTCAGGAAGCAACCAGCATCAGCCCCGATTTTGACCATAACAGCAGCAGCAGCACCTTTCAAGGCCACACAAACCCCTGCATCACAGGACGACGCGTGCAGGGACCAAAAGCTTGCTCTGGAGTTAGCTGCAGCTTGACCAACATAGCTCTGAGATTACTTTCCACAATCTAGGAGACAGACTGGATCCCTGGGGCTGCGTTTCTCTTTGGGCTGGTTCAGACATAGCCACTGCCCACCAGCGACCTCTTGGGTCCTGTGCAGATGTAAAACATTGTCCCTCTGCCTTTTCCAGAAGTGGTTTCCAGTAACAGACACCGTGTGTCCCCTCACTGTCCCCAGACTGCAGGTACTGCGACAGCCTTCTGGGGGAAGCAGAGGTGCCCCTGAGGCTGAGCATCCCTGAGCTCCCAGGGGTGGCTGCCAACACTTTGCTGTGAGCAAGGGGCTGCTCCTGGGCTCAAAAAACCCTGTGCAGACATCCACTGCCAGCCTGTGACTGCACATGGGAGCAGGGGAACTCGCCGGGTCGCTGCAGCAGCTTCACAGCCCAAGACTTGGCATCCAATGCTCGAGTGTTTCCTCAAGAGAAGAAGGGGACAGAGCTGCAGGAGCTCAGCCCCACGGAGCACCAGGACAGCTGCCCTGCTTTGCATGGGGCAGTGAGACACTAAGAGGATTTTCCCAAGGGAGAAGGAGTGCCAGGACCAGCACCAGGCGCTGCAAAAGCAGGCTCAACACTGCCTGTGCTCAGACAGGGCCAACTCCCTGTCTGCTCGCCCATGCCTATGGCAACACACACCGTGCCAGACGTGAGGCCTCAAGGAAACACAAACATTTTTCAGCTGCTACCTTTCATACTTTCCCTGAGCTGAACACAGAGCTCCCAGAAATTCCCATTGCTTTCCCACCCAATGACCTTGACAGACTGTTTTATATATCGAAAAATATTTTTGCAATGAAAGAAAAGGTTAGGAGAATAAAGAAGCAGAGTTCTGATGTCAGTTATTAGGGACTCTATGGAAAAGCAGGCAAACCTCAAAGCTCTGGGGTTTATCACTAACAATGGCAGGCATTAAAAGAAGATCCATACCTACCTCCCACATCCAAGTCCACCTTATAGTTGACAAAATGGGTGTGTATGGTACCCAGCGTGTGCTCCCAAAGCCTATTGCCATATCTCAGGCCATCCCCATGAAGAAAGGATGAGCTTGGGTACCCCGTGGCCTGCACCTTGCCCTCCATGGCCCCGTTCTGGTAGAAGATGAAGTCCCACACGTAGTCATAGTTGCCCACAGTGGCAATGGAGCGAACGACCAGAGCCGAGTTGACCAGCCCTCCGTAGTAGAGCGACTGCAAGTTGGAGTAGTGGCGCCTCAGAGGGGAGCCCAGGTTCTGCTCAAAGATGCAGACTGAAGCCTTCCTCTTCCTGGGCCTCGCGCTGTCAGACAGAGAGTGTGTGTCCACGTAGGTGGCCAGGTACGGGCAGTCGACCCCTCGCACCAAGGGGGAGCTGTAGCGCCCCAGGCCAAAGCTGCCGTCCATGTAGCGAGTGGACATCCCTCCCGGGCAGTTGGAGCCGTACACCGACAGCGCCTCTTGCACGCTGATTTCATAGGCAACCCTCTCCCCCTTGTGTCGGATGTCAAACAGACGCAGCCCCATGCTCACGCTCATCCCAAAGGCAAAGCTCCAGGCCTGGAAGAGGACGTGGTTGTTCCTGACGCTGTAGCGGGGACCCTGCGGCTCAAACTGCACCGGGAACAGCGCGGCCGCGGGCGCTCGAGGCTTCATGGACGAGAAGTCCCCCTCCCACGGTGCCTTCCTCACCTTCTCCACGCTGATACGACCCTGCACATAGGCGCTCTCCAGCTGAACCATGTCCCTGTAGTACTGCCCATTGTAGAAGACCCTGCTCACCGCCCACTGCGAGATGTCCAGGCTGCTGTGGTCCACCAGCACCTCCAGCCCCACCGGGTGCACAAAGAACCCACTCACGTTCTGAAACAGGACGAACCAGGTGACCCGATCTCCAGACTGGAATCCGTGTGGGACTGTGGTCTGAAATGCCACATTGGTTCTGTCGTACTCAAAGACTTCTTGCAGGAAGGTCGGTGCCGCAGCAAATGCCACCTTCTCCAAGAACACTCCCAGCTGCTTGTACTCACTGCCCAGCATTGGTCTGCGGTGGTACGGCACCTTCCCCCCGTACTTCTGCACCGTCACGTCTCGGTGGTACGCTGGCACCGGCAGCGGCCCCACCACGTACTCGGTGATGTTGGGGTCTGCCTGGTTCCCAAAGTACAGCACAGCCAGCGCCTCTCGGGCGGGACGAGCCCCCCCAGCGTCCAGGAACCGCAGCACCTCTGCCTTGGCGGGGACCTGCAGATCCACGGAGGCGATGCAGTTGTCCGAGGGTTTGGCCAGCGAGGCATCCACCAGCGGCACCCCGAGGTTTCCCTGCAGGGACCGCACCACCTGCGACATCTCCTCAGGTGTCAGGTCAGAAAAGACCAGGCTCTGGCCATCCTCCATGTCCTCCTGCTCTGGGGGCAGGTGCTGGCAGCTTCTGGGGGTCCTTCCTCTGGTCAGCAACACGCAGACCAAAGCGAATATTGTGGCTAACGCCAGACCAAGGAGGATGAGCACAGTTTTCAGGTTCATGCCTGCAGCTGGTCCAGCAGCATTCAGAGGCTTTCAGAGCAGGCTTTCCAGCTCCTGCCTCTTTCAGTGTATGCTGCGCTGGATGGATTAACACAAAGTACAAAAGACTGGGAGAGGCTAGGGGAGGAGATCTGAAATCCTTGGTGACCAGAAAGGGCAGATCTCCTCTCAGCTGCAGCCTTCTCTGTCTTCCTTCACAGCAGTGTCCTGAAAGAACTTGTGGAGATGTAGGGTCAGTGACTCAGACAAGTTCCACATAATTCCGTTACTTTTTCAGTCCAGTCTGGCTTCCTGAGGCTGCCTGTAAAAACGGAGATCCTGCAGTCAGCCTGAGGTGGCTGTGACCACTGTGAAGCTCTGACAAGCTGGGAATTGTTGCCCCACTGTACAATTTCACCTCTTTACAACTCACCGATTTTCCTTGTTTATCAGGCTGCTTCCTTGTAAACATTCTCACTGGCAGCACCATTCCAAGGTCAGAGTTACTTTTTATTTAATTTTTTTAAGTCTTCCACATGAAAGCCTTTGCTGAAAACACATCCTTCTGTGTTAAGTAGAAAAACTTTGGCAGGCATGGAGATGTAGTTCAGGATGAGAATCAGGCCCCAACACACTGTGAACAACCAGCTCTTAGTTTGCACCTCAGAACAGCTCTGAGCCAATTAATCCCCAGCACTGCACTGCCACAGGATCATCCAGCCTTTGTCTCTCCCTCCAGTTCACAGGAAACTGAGGTGCAGCTCCCAAGAGGTTCCCTCAAGGACAGAACAACCCTGAACCTGCAGCTGGCAGCAGCCGAGGGCAGTGCCCGCTATCAGTGCTGCCAAGCCACAATGCCCAGGTTGGGCAGCCACAGCTGCCCTCTGCCACCCCAGACACAGTCCCTGCTGGCCTCACAGCTGTTCAGAGGCATTGGCAGAACAAGGCAGCCAGAAGGACTTGGTGCTCCATCCTGCCACGCAGCAGATGCTCGGGGTAGACAGGACGCACCACCTTGGCTACGGGCCCGGAGCTGGTGCTGAGTAGGGCAAGGCATCCAAGAGAACCAGGGCTGGAGATTCGACCCAATATTTCCACTCCTGCTGCCAGCCTCACCTCACCTCACCCTCGTCTTCTCTTCGTCCCGTCAGTTTCCTGATGGGAGACAGCGCCCACCAGCCTCTGGTTCTTCCTCTGCAGCAGATCCTGCCTGGGGCTCAGCCCCTCCGTGGTCCTCCGGCCGTGCTCAGACACCAGGCTGGGAGGCAGAAGGCCACGTTGTCATGGGTCACACTCCATTATCCTCACCACCACTGGAGCCTCAGCCCTCTTCAGTGCAGGCTGCAGCTGTGAGGTCTCTCTGTGCCAGCATACAGGGCTCTGCCTCACCAGCCCTGTACGCCAGGAGAGCCTCAGAACCACAGCACTCGCTTCACGTAGCCACGGTGCCAGCAAAGGGGCTCACTGCAGCACGGACACAGCAATGGGCAGGGACAGGACAGAACAGACCAGAGCTGTGGCTGCATGGGACACAGCAGCCACAGGCTGCAGAAGTGCCTGCTCTCATCGGCTCACAGCGGCAGAATCAAATGCCTCTGAGTAACCCCAAATCAGGCAAAGCAGCACTGATTTCCAAGCCAGTCTTTCAACCCATGAAGTCAGTGAGGCTTTGAGGATTACCTGGGGTTAGGCTTGAAAGAAAAATTCCCTTTTGGTATAGGCCTGGAACATGGTGCCCATTTCACTTGGAGCACAGAGCAGAAGCACTGATGTCCTGGGTCAGGTTTGGAGCACAGAGCAGAAGCACTGCTGTCCTGGTCCAGGTGTGGAGCACAGAGCAGAAGCACTGCTGTCCTGGGTCAGGTGTGGAGCACAGAGCAGAAGCACTGCTGTCCTGGGTCAGGTTTGGAGCAGAGAGCAGAACCACTGCTGTCCTGGGTCAGGTTTGGAGCAGAGAGCAGAAGCACTGCTGTCCTGGGTCAGGTTTGGAGCAGAGAGCAGAAGCACTGCTGTCCTGGGTCAGGTTTGGAGCACAGAGCAGAAGCACTGCTGTCCTGGGTCAGGTTTGGAGCAGAGAGCATAAGCACTGCTGTCCTGGGCCAGGTTTGGAACAGAGAGCAGAAGCACTGCTGTCCTGGGTCAGGTTTGGAGCACAGAGCAGAAGCACTGCTGTCCTGGGCCAGGTTTGGAGCACAGAGCAGAAGCACTGCTGTCCTGGTCCAGGTGTGGAGCACAGAGCAGAAGCACTGCTGTCCTGGGCCAGGTTTGGAGCACAGCCAGGACATACCTGGTGCCTCCCGGGAGTGGAACAAGTGCTCTGCTGCCACGCACACACTGGCACAGCCAAAGGGAGACTGCGGCAGAACCTCCACGGCTGCACAACAAAGCTCGCACGGACCTTTCCTTCAAGAAGTACACAAAGAGCAGATCATCCAGGTTTGCCTTCGCCTCTTGGGTTTGCATCCCGACTTCCTCAAAGCCACGGCACAGGCTGCAATTACAGAAGGGCCTTTTCCAAGCAGCACAGCAGTAGTTTAAGAAAACTCCACAGGCCTTCCTGCCCCACAAATCATAACTCAACCCTGCAGCTGGGCTGGGAGAGATCTGAAAATAGAGTGTGGGAACACTCCTGGTTCTCTGCATGTTGGGGGCTTGGAAAGAAAGAGAAACCCTAATCTGTACTGACAGCCCCATGACAAATCAACCACAGCACACACCCCAGGGCTGCTGGATAAGGACAGCAGCTTTCTGCACTGCCTCTGCCCCACTGCAGAGCCTGTGCCATGGAGGCCATGTCTGGTATCAGATTTTTTTAGTACCGTCTGTTTCTCCTGGACTTATCCAGCTCTGTTTTAGAGCTCATTTTCGGAATAAACAAAACAGCCCTAAACCCACCTTCATCTTGCAGTAGGAATTTCAGGAAGCAGACTAATTAACTAAGTCTGCAGAGCCAGAACCTGTGTCAATAACTGCCTGATGAAAAGCAATGAGGGATCTTTGGGGGACATGCACACCATGGAATTGCCTGTGTACCCTCTCCAAAAGAAGCCTGCAACAACTTAAAGCTAACCTAGAATTAAAGAAATTGCACGTCTCCATAACAGCAGCGTAAGTTGTTTATGACCTGCCCAGTGCACGTACTGCTTCCCACATGCCAGTTCCCCAGTGTGATCAGCCCATCACTGACCCACATCCCATATGGAGAATTCACATCCTACCCGTGTGTTATTTTGGCTACGTGGTTGACTTTTAGGCACTGCCCATCTTATACTTGCTAAATTGCCCGCATTCCCCAAACAAAGCAAGGGAGATGGGAGTGCTGTTTTCCATGCACACAGAAAGGTAGAGGTGGCAAAAAATAGCATCTGAAATTTACTGAAACCCAAACCAGACACAGACAGCTTTTGGCTTGGGGAAACTCTGAGACTGTGACAGCTGGGGAAAGGACACAGTACAGAGCACCCCTGCCAACACTCCTGACACTGGCAAGGCTTGAGCAAGCCCCAAACCAGAGCTCAGACTTCAGAAAGCTCCCACTCCCAGTGCCTCACCTCATGGGGTCAGCTTATGCAAAGCACAACAGCAGAACCTGCCTGACCCCTCCTCCATGCCAGCTGCACTGCCAGCAGCGCCCATGGCTGCACACAACTGCTGAGCCATTATTCTCCTGCCCTGCACTGAAGCTGGGATGTCTCAAGGACTGGTGAACCGGAGCCCTGACTGCTCCCAGACTCACTGGGATCACAGACAACAAACCCCCCCCCCGCTCCCACAGATGAACCCCACTCCCTGCCAGCACCTGCCAAGACAATTGTCCTGGATGCTCCATCCCTTCCGTGGGACTGCTGGCACTGGCTTCCCAGGAGTTCAATTTTTTTGACTGTGGTGAGGAGGAGCCCCTCATGCTGCACCGCATCAAGTCCTGCCAGCAAGTCCTTCCTTTGGGCTCTGCTCCAGCCGCCCTGGCCCTGAGACCTGTTTGCAGCTCAGTGTCCCCTCCCTGCACGGGTCAGGCACCTGCAGGGCTTTCCCACACCGCAGGAACTTCCCTGCACGAGTGGCTGCTCCCGTTCCTGGGCAGCCAGAGCTGCCACAGCTGGGAGCCCTGGTCTGCAGCAGCTGCTCCCAGGGCCAGTCACAGACCGTGCCCAGCGGCGCCGCGGCCAGGACAGGCACAGCCCCAAGCAGGCACCGAGCCCCAGACCAAGGGCTGGCTCAGAGGGGCTGCAGCCCTGCAGCTGGGGGCAGGACACTCAGGAAAGCCTTGAGTGCCCCCTGAGAGGCCTCTGCCCTGGCGTGGAGGGAAGGCAGAACAGGATGATCCCCAGAAGAGCAGAGGGCACTGTGGCTGGGGACAGCAGGGCAGCTGCTTCTCCTTGGGTACCACATGCACAGAGCAGCCAGGAGCAACAGACTGTGTGCCCCACAGAGACACTGGGTGCTACATCCAGGACAGCCCAGAGACAGCTGCCTGGCAGAGAAACCCTGGAGCAACTGCAGGCTCAGAGAAACACCACGCAATGTCCCCACGTCCATTTGAACTGGGACAGCCCAAGTCCCACACTGGGCTGAGATGGGACAGGTTCCATCAAACCCAAGCCCACGGGCAAAATCATGCCCAATGTGAGACATGCTGAAGGAACAGAAACAACCTACACAGCAGGCTAGTTCATAATACAGTCAAAAAGAGGAATGAGAAGAATGAAGGGAAGGAGCAACTGAACGTGAGAAAGGCAGAACCAGAACTGGACACTAAAACTGCATGGCCTAAGAGCCCAGCATCACACACAGGGGGCTGCCTTGAAAGAATTCCAAGTACCTTATTTTAATTTCTTGACATGGTAAAAGTTTACATACGTTCATCTGGCAAAGAAAGCTGAACAAATTGAAAGGAATCAATACAAAGAAACACAAGGGGAAGTGCTGCTCCCAGACAGCAGCTCAACGCAGTTGGTTTGTTACTGAATATTTATTAGCGGGAAGACTAAGAGTTGACTTACTACAAACAACAACAGAAGAGTCTATAGCAAGGGCCAGCAGCCCGCCGCACTCTGGGCAAATCCCTGGGAAACCAGCAAGAGACAACATGGCTCTTAGATGTGGAAGCAGGGAAAAAAAAAAAAACCCAACTAAAAACAAAGTAAAAAAATAAGGGAAGAAAGTTCATTCCATTTGTCACTGTTGTTACAATGAGATTAACACAACTCTTAAGGCTACTGCACAATAAGAATATACAGGTGTAACAGCGAGACCTGCGAAACAGCGAGTTCCTGAAACAAATGATTTAATGTTCCCTGATTAGGGGACTTAAGTAGAAATACTATAAATAAGAAAATTTTGAAGCCTGCAGCGTTATGGGCCCACTTGCCACACACAAAAACTGACGCAATACAACCAGTCATTTCCAAAGGGGTTTGTAATGGACCACGAAATGTTCTGGCAGCTTAGAGGAGTCATGAGGCACGGGAGTGTGCCCTTTGCAGGGGAGAGACTGCAAGGTACCAGGTGGGTATCGGCCACCCTGACCGTCAAGCACCAGCTGTGGCAGCCAGCTGTGGCAGCCAGCCTGCTCTGCCCAGGCACTGGGGAGCACTGCCAGGGACAGGGGGGCTCAGTCTGATCACATGCAGAGATATTTTAGGACTTTAGCATCAGATCTCCAGCCCCTCCCTTCCCTCAGCCCAGGCAAAAGCAGCTCATGCTGAAGGGGCAACTGGGACGTATGTGAAACAACGTTGGTTTTAGCCAAGAAAGTGGCTCTAGTCAAATGGCAGAAGCCACCTGAGCTCATGACAGCCAGGACAGCACCAGCTCTAGTTCCAAGCATTTGCTCTGCACCGAACCAGACAGAACCCAGTGAGGCAGAGAACTGTGGGGCAGGCTCTGCTGAACCAGGAGAGAGCTAGAAAGGGAGTGCAGATGGCTCAGTGGCACCAGAGCACAGCTGCCAAGGGGCAGGGTCCCTGGTCAGTGCAGAGCTGGTGGCAGAGGGGCCTGGCCACAGCCAGCAGCGGGGACAGAGCTTCCCTGCTGTGGCACTGCCGGGCCTGCCCTCGTGCTGGGCTGTCTGCCCTATTCCCAGAGACCTCAGTGCAGCCACCAGACAAGAGATGGGACAGGACAAGGGCTTGGTCTATAGTGTTGTTCCCACTCAGGTAGGAAGCAAGGCATGAAGGAATGTCCCTGCCTGGCTGCAGCAGCCTCTGGGGCGTTCAATGCAGCATGGCCTCTACTACCAGTGACTAGAGGAAGAGGGAGAGCTCCTGAGACCTGAACAAAACCAATCACAAAACTAGGCAAGAATTTCTTTAGAGTTTAACTAAGAATGCAATACTATTTCCAGCCAGTTTCCCATCTCGATAGTCACGTAACAAACCAAGGCAATGACGGTCTTTAGTTGACTGAACAGTTCTCAAGTTCAAACGTTGACACTTAATAGAGGGTCTCAGCATTGCTGCTCCGAGGCCTCTTGATCTTCTCAATGTTTTTAAGGATCATGTCATGCAAAGTGACCTGCAAGAAGGAAGAACAGGACTCAGACAGGAAGCCATCCAGCTTTCACCATAAGCACTGGTTACCACAGCAGCACCACTCCCCTTGGCACCACCCTCAACCCTTGTGTGCAACCACACACCTGGTTAAGGTAAGGGCTTCCTTCAGCCAGTACATGTAATGCCAAAAACATTTATTCAGAAACCCTAGGATTGGCTTGTACTGTATGAAGAGCTTAGGATCAGATTCCCACAGAGGGGGCAAGAACATTTTGCACTAGGGCCCTGTGAACACTGGTGGAACCATCTGCATCTCTAGGAGATGGTGGAGAAGCAGCAGTTGGCTCGTCTCACTGGAGCCGAAGCGGGAAGCAGGCAGGCTTCCTGCCAGGAGTGGACGTGCTCAGGGGGAAAGGGGAGACAAGCAGCAGCAGGATCACAAGGGCTCTCCACTGCTGTGCAAGGAGCCGGCGCGAGCTCTGTGTTTGCACTTACATATTGATTTCTCAGCTCTGAAATGATGAGGCGCAGACTAATGTACTCCTTCTCGTCGATCTCCGTCACGGTGCGGCGATAGTCCTCCTGCCGAGAGCACACGCGGCTCAGCGGCCGAGCTCAGTTCGGCCTCCCACACTCTCAGGGAGGGTCCTGCCCTCCACAAAGGAACCCCCCCCCTTCAGCTTGCTGCCCTCAATCCCTGTATAACCCCCTCTCTTCCCCCAGGACCCTCAGCTCAAAAAAGGCAGTGACAAAGCAGCTCAAAGAGTCCCAAGAAGCAGCAGCATAAACATGCAAATCCCCATGTCGCCGGTGACTTACCACGTGAGGGTACTTGGCTATTTTGGAAACCAACTTTGCTCTTGTGATATAGTATCTGGCAGGAAAAGGGAGAGACTAAAGCTCAGATAAACAGCACCAGGATTGTTTTCAGGTCCAAGCTGCCCTGTCACAGCAGCTGGGGGACCTTTCCCAAACACATTCTTTTCCCAAGGAGACCCCAAAAAAGAAGTCTGTTCTTGCATGCCTACCTAGAAATCTGGTCCAGGTAAGATGCTGCCTCACTCTCCACAGTCCGAAGCTCAGCAACTGTTTCTTCCTGAAGGGAAGACAAGGAAGCTATTAGCTCCAGGAGGCTGCAGCTGGCCTTCAGGGCTCGGAAAACAATGTCTCAGCAGCACCACATCAAGCTCAGGTTTGGGTTTTAAAACCTAAACCAACGCCATGACTGCAGCTGCTGGACACAATGAACTGAAAGATTCAGAGGAACCCCAGAGACCCAAGTCTCTGGACCACAGAGCAGTGCCTTACCTGAATAGAAACACCAAAGTTGTTCCCATCCTCTATCCTGGGAATGAGAAGCTGCACCCACATTTTGACCTGCAGCGGAGAGATCACAACGCTGACCAATGCCAACACCTGCACAAAGACTTCTCTCAGGAATGTCAGCAAAAGCCTCCCAGGACCCTGCCTTTGCCACACAGCTCGTGATAAACTGCTGCAGGTCCCTTATGCACCTATAACACTTCCAAGATCACTTCCCACATGGCTGGGATGCCATGCAAACCAGCATAGCCCCAGCTTCCCGTGGGAAGCTCTCCTGACCATCGCAAAGCAGCTCTTGGCAGGAGTCTGTGCCCGTGCAAAAGAAGGGCAAAGCAAAGCCTCATGAGGCCTGATAACAGACATCCTTCTCCTTCAGGTGAACAACGGAGCTCCCCGAGGGCTTCACCTGACTCCCAGCCCCTGTCAGACAGGGCAAAGCCCAGCTTTTCCTCATCTACAGCACCGAGGGACCTGCTCCTTTCACAGCTTCCCCTCTCCAGGAGTAAAACCACTCTGCTACCTCCCCTCTCTCCAGGCTCACACGCACCGTATTGCACTTCTCAATGAGCAGCCTGATTTCTGGTTTCACTTTCTCGATGATGTCCACCAGCTGCTGGTTGCTCTTCAGCATCCCACTGGGCATCACAAACACTTTGGTACCTGCAGCAGAGACAAACCCCCAGCGTCAGCGACTCGCAGGAACGGCCACGCCTGGGTCGGACCGAGGGGCCACCTGAGCCTCATCTCCCACAAAGGCCAGAAAGGGACTGGGCCAGGCTATGGCTACCTGTAGGGAAGGGGAAACGGGACACGGGATAACAGCAGTTACCACGAGGGAAGGAAAAGAGAAACCACGGAGCAGGATGAGACTGAAGAGCTCGAGGATGCTGAGGCCGAGCACAAAGGGTTTTCCTGGTGCACATGTACAAGAAGTTTCTGTGTCAGCTTAATCCAAAGCCTGGAATCTCCTTCCAGACAAAGAAAGGAACAGCACAGAACCACCAGGAGATCAGCTGCCTCTGTCAGCAGGCCAAGTCCAAGCCAAGTACTACTTATGTCTATCAGAAAAGTACTAATTATGCTTCTAAGAGCTGGAACCTGATTCCTCCACATCAAGGCATCTGTAGGTTGGGCTCTGGCCTGTATGAGCAGCAGCTGCTGTCAGGGCAGGGCAAGTGGGGCTCACATGATTTACACCCCCAAGGCTCAGTGCAGCGGTTCAGGGGGCAGGCAGCAATACAAAGGACTTGGGGATTCTTACCCTGAAAGGTCTCTTCGTGGTCTTCCAGCTTCCTCTTTTTCATATTTGGCTAAAATATACAAAATGTTTTACTCACAAACTAGTCGTAAGCTGCAAAAGTGTTGCAAAGGAAAAAAGGAAAACTTAGAGCCCTGCCACGTTCCTGGTTTCTAAGCACTCTTCCTTAAAGCCCAAGAAGGACTGCAGAGCAGTGCTACCTCCAACAGATTTCCCAGGCTTGAGAGATCAATCTCTAAAAGCCTCTGGGCCAAGGCCTGTTACTAAATAAGAATATCCTACCCCAGCACAGAGCAAACCATGCAGTTTTAATAGAAGCTGGGATCACAGCCAAGAGAGTAACCTTACCCCATCCAGTCCATCATGGCTGTTGGTGAGAAGAATTGGGTCAGGCACTGGGAGGTTCATGTCCGAATGGATCTGAGTAAGATCATGAATATTCAGGATGGGTTCCTGGAAAATAAAGCAGATTTGTTATTTAATTATGAACTAAAAAATTCTGGCACACCAAACACAATGACAAGACAAAAGATTCAGACCTCCCTCCTGTCCAACTGTAAAATTTTCATGAATAAAAACAA
Source organism: Falcunculus frontatus (assembly GCA_013398115.1). Classification (NCBI taxonomy): domain Eukaryota; kingdom Metazoa; phylum Chordata; class Aves; order Passeriformes; genus Falcunculus; species Falcunculus frontatus. The sequence continues at coordinate 470,027 of VZRV01004344.1, read as the reverse complement.
AAGGTCTAGCAATAGGCTGTGACCCCCCACCCAGGAGCCACGGTCAGCTATTGGTGTCCGTGTGAGACCCCAGCACTGCCAGGGACAGCCCACTGGGGAACATCTAGAAAGATAAATGTGAGAGATCACACAAAGCAAACTGGAAAAGGCAGCACCCCTCCAGAGCCAACAGCACTGCAGTGCATGTGAGCCACTAGCTGCTGCCTTCTGTCTCTGCAACAAGGTGAAATGCACAGAAAGCACCCGTGAAGAGACCTGCCACAACACTTTCAACGTGCAGCTGAAAATGGAAAAGGATACAGAGCACAAGGCACACCCTACCTTAAGGAACCCATCGAGCTCTAACAGCTTCTTTGGAAAAAAGTTTGCTACGAGGTCTTCAGCCTAAGAAAGAAAGAACAAACAGCGCTGTGAAACAAGGCCACGCAGCTCCTACTATCAGGCAAGAACACCAGGGCAATCATCTGTCCGTAAGCAGGAAACTGAGAGAACTCAAGTTCTTCCTGCTGCCAAGACCAAACAAAGCCCGGGTGAGCAGAGAGCCACGAGGCTCAGCAACCTCGCTGCAGTGGGTGACTGATGCCCAGGTGTTGCTAAGCTTCCGGGGCAGGCGCAACCCGCAGTCGAGCCTGTCAGAAAGACATGGCCAAAAAACCTCTTTCCTGCTCGACCTGCAGCACTTACCTCACTCGTGATCCGCTCCCTGAAGGAGTCAACCTGCAGAATGAAACAGGGACAGGTCAGGTCGCTCCAGGCCCGGGGAGGCCGCGCACCGAGCCCTGCAGCAGCACGACCCTCCCAGCACAGCTCCCGCTCTCCCGGGACAGGCGGGGAACGGGAGGAGTCTGCCAATACCGAGCGGGAGCTGCCCGGGGCCGCCGGGAGCGGCTCTGTCCGCCCGCCCCGGACTCCGGGCGCTGCGGGGAACTGGAAACCGCGTGGCTCCCGCCGGGCTGGAAGATCGGCCGGGCCGCCCCGGGCCAGCGGCCACGCTCCGCAGGGGCACGGCTCGGGGGCGGCCACGGCACAGCGCCGGCCGCATCCCCGCCCCCCCGGCGGGACACGGCCG
>VZRV01004344.1:447156-468657 GCA_013398115.1 Falcunculus frontatus | reverse complement strand
CCGCGCACCCCTGCCAGGACCGCGCCCTGCCCTGCGTCACGTCCGGCGCGCGGCGATGGCGGGGCGCGCGCGGGCGGCGCGATGGAGGGAGCGCGGGCGGGCGGCGGCACCGCGCACGTCAGCTTCGTGTGCCAGCGCTGCTGCCAGCCGCTCAAGCTCGACACCTCCTTCAAGGTCCTTGACCGCCTCACCATCCAGGAGCTCACCGGTACCGGGGCGCGGCGGGGTGGGGGGGCCGGGGCTGCGGCAAGGGCCCAGGCCTGGGCCCGGCTGACGCCTTCTCTCCCACAGCCCCGCTGGTGACCGCCGCCCCTGCCAGGCCCGGGGACGTGCACGAAGAGGAGAGCGCCCTCACGGAGGTACGGCGGGGCCGGGCGCGGCGGGGCGCGGCGGCAGCTCCCCCGGGCCTGCCGGTAACGGTGTTTCCTTGCCCCCAGGAAGCCTTCGCGGAGAATCGGCAGGATGGCGTGTCCAGGAGGTTCATTCCCCCAGCCAGGTACGGCCCAGCTCGGAGCCTGGCCGCTCCCGCCGGGCAGCTTGAGCCGACGTTGTGACAGCGCCTGAGAGTGCCCCCCTCATGGTGGGGGGGGGTCACACGGAACAGCTCCTGTGATCCTTTAGAGTTTCTCCTGCAGGATCCCCGTGGCCCTCGGGCTCTTTGGCAGTTTGAACATAGAACTGCACAGTCCTTGGGGCGCTGCTCCTCAGCTGAGGGTCAGCACAAACCTAACAGAGCCCCTAAAACACGGATTGCCCCAGTCTCTTGCTCTCCCTTTTCCCTGACCCAGCCCCAGATTCAGGTCTGGCGCTTGAGCTGCCTCCCCGTGGCTCTTAACACTCATCTCAGTAACGTTCTTTCCAAGAATGATGTCGACAGAAAGTGCCAACAGCTTCACGCTGATCGGAGAGGCATCGGATGGTGGCACGATGGAAAACCTCAGCCGGAGACTGAAGGCAAGTGGCTCACGAGGTGGTGAACTCAGCTACTTGGGAATGGAGCTTCAGTTTTTCTTGATGCTCTGCAAAACTAAACTGTGAAGTTTCCCGTAGCATTTGCTTTCCAGGGGTTTGGTTGGTCAGTAGTGCAGTAAAGCCAGATTGTTTTAATCAGTATTTTATCTGCAAAAGAAGACTTCTGTAAACCGAAGCTGCTGAAAACCAGCAGGCAGCGTGGTTTCACTTGCACTAATGTGAGCTCTTCCTCCAGGTCACTGGCGACCTCTTTGACATCATGTCTGGGCAGACAGATGTGGATCACCCACTGTGTGAGGAATGCACGGACACTCTGCTGGACCAGCTGGACACACAGCTCAACATCACGGAGAACGAGTGCCAGAACTACAAGTGAGTGATCCAGAGATGACTCAAGACAGAGCTGCTGTAGCTTGAGGCACAATCAGTGCAGAGAGCTCAGGGCTGACAGGGGGTGGAGGGGCTGCCACAGAAGTGGGGACTGGCAGTGCAGGACTTACCAGGATACTTGTTGTGGTAATCCTGTTGTCCTCCTTTAGGAGATGTCTGGAGATACTGGAACAGATGAACGAGGATGATAAAGAGAAGCTGCAGACAGAACTGAAGGAACTGGCACTGGAGGAGGAGCAGCTGATTCAGGAGCTGGAGGATGTTGAGAAGAACCGCAAGATTGTGGCTGAGGACTTCGAGAGAGTCAGGGCAGAGGCCGAGCGGCTGGAGCAGGAGGAGGCTCAGTGAGTGAACTGCACCTGCAGCTTGTGGCAGGGGTTGGAGGCAACAGATAAATGAGGTTGTAACATGAGAAACCTGTAAATGTGCCCAAACGCCAGTGGCTCGTTCTCTGCACAAGGAAAGGGGGCCAGACCAAACCAGCCTGCAGAGCTGTCACTCTGATGTAGAAGCCAGCACTCAGCACTTCTTGTCTTGCTCTTGCTCAAAGGTATCAGAAGGAATACTGTGAGTTCAAGAGGCAACAGCTGGAGCTGGATGATGAGCTGAAAAGTGTGGACAACCAAATGCGCTATGCCCAGATGCAGTTGGATAAATTAAAGAAAACCAACGTCTTCAACGCAACCTTTCACATCTGGTAATGTAGACGCTGGAACATTATATCCATCTTCTTGGAATCTGCAGTGTGAGGCTGTTAAAGTCACTGCATTTCACAGAAAAGGGGCAAGCCAGCTCAGTTACCTCCCAGCAAAGCAACAAATGCCATCTCCCAGGAGTGGCAGCTGAGTAAGGTGTGCCAGGCTGTGGGACTGGGAAATGGCTCCTTCACCAGCCCCAGTAACACATTGGGAACCCCTGTGCCAGCCAGCGGTGACACTGGCATCGGGGTTCACAGAGCAGGTAGCTTAGGGGGGGCTGGCTAGGGGTTTTTGTTGTGTTTTTATGACAAAAAGAAAACAACTGTTCGGTATTTACATACACTTGTTAAAAATAGGCCCAAACCCTCCACGTGCATGGCTGGTGCTGTGTGTGCTGTGCTGTTGGGACATGGGCCCTACTTGGTTATCGGGCCAGGAGCTGTTCCCAGCCCGGCACACTTATTTATAATTCTTCTTATCACAGGCACAGCGGGCAGTTTGGCACAATAAACAACTTCAGACTTGGCCGTCTCCCCAGCGTTCCTGTGGAATGGAACGAGATCAACGCTGCCTGGGGGCAGACTGTGCTGCTGCTGCACGCCCTGGCCAACAAAATGGGCCTGAAGTTTCAGAGGTACATGCACTACCACACACAGTTCACTTGCAGCCCAGAGGGAGACAGGCAGATTCAGTTGCCTGTGAATTCTGTCTCCTTTTTTCAGATACCGTCTTGTCCCCTATGGCAACCACTCGTATTTGGAGTCCCTCACGGACAAATCCAAGGTAAGATCCTGATCCCATAGAAACTATGGGACATTGAGCTTGAGTGCCAGAGCCCTGGTCACACTGGGGATGCAGGAAACAAACTTGGTCTCTCTGGAGTCCAGGAGAGCTGGCTGCCCCAGCTCCTCCAGCGTGGTAACAGCTCACTCCAAATCCTGTATCAAGCCACTGGTGCTGCCAGCCAGCGGTGTTAAAAGTGACAGAACTGTTGAATGGCACACCACACCTGGCCAGAGGCAGATGGTGTGCTTTGGGGTGATTGGCAGGTAGATGGCCTGATTTGGGATTGGTGGAAGTCAGGAACATGTGCCCACACATGGTAGGCACTTGCACAAAACCAGTCACACTCGCTCTCTGCCACGAGCCATTTCTCAGCATCCTGTGACAAATTTAACCTTCACATGAGGTTAAAAAGCTGCAGTGACCATATCAAAAACAAGTGCTTGGGGTGCCTGATACGAACTTCTTTTCCAGGAGCTCCCCCTGTACTGCTCTGGAGGCTTGAGGTTCTTCTGGGACAATAAGTTTGATCACGCCATGGTGGCATTCTTGGACTGTGTGCAGCAGTTCAAAGAGGAGGTGGAAAAAGGTGAAACTCGGTTTTGTTTGCCTTACAGGTGAGTGTTGCCACAAAACCGTCAAATTAACCCCTGTATGCTCCCCCTAGGGCTGCTTGCTGTTTCAATCCTGGCTTTCAGAAATCATCTGGAATTCTTTATGACGTGTGTTTGCTAGTTTCATTGAAATCTAAAGCCAGCCCCTTGGGGGAAGTCCTGAGGCTTGTTCAATTCCCTTTAAAAACAAAGTGTTCTGACAGGATAGTATGAATGTCAGATTTAAAATTTAGTGCTTGATGTCATAGTGAGATTAAATGCTTGCAGTAGGAATGCACTAATTAAACCTTGTGTGTGATACAGGATGGACGTGGAGAAAGGAAAGATTGAAGACACAGGTGGCAGTGGTGGCTCTTACTCAATTAAAACACAATTTAACTCTGAAGAGCAATGGACAAAAGCACTAAAATTCATGTTAACTAACCTGAAATGGGGCCTTGCCTGGGTCTCATCCCAATTCTATAACAAGTAACTGAGGTCAGAACTTGGCCTGGCAGCTGTGGAGTGTCTGCATTGTGTTGGAGAAAGACAAATTAAGATGTCTCTTAATATTAACCAGTACAAAATGTTTACAATACCAAAAATCCACAAGACACTTTATTTAAAATACCATTACTACAAGTAGTTTATAGAAAAGCAATATGCAAAGTTGTATCATTGAGCTGAACAGAATAAAACCCAGCTATTAAATGGATTCTAAACTGGTATTTTTGGGGTTTATGGCCATGCACATAAATCACTGTCAAACTTCAGAACACCCATGAGTTTGATGCTGCTCTGTTACAGCTAACGCAAGGTTGGAAAAACAGAACATTACAAACACAGGGAATAATGTAGAAAAACTCCCAGAACTCTGCCTGGTCATTAAAGAGTAACTGCAGCTTGAAATAAAGTATTTTCTAATATCAGCACTTCTTAGTGCTACTGCACTTAACAAGGTTTGATACCATTACACCACTGTAATCCCTCCTGCAGCCTGTTCCTGCACAGGACTGCACTGAGGAAACAATAAAACTATTCCATACTCCACGTGTTTTCAGCCAGCAGTGCCTTGCCCAGCACAAACCCCTGGCACTCCCAGGGACGTGCAGCCTGGGCACTGTTGTGACAATCACAGCACTGGTCACTGCTGGCTGTGGTAGGGCAAGAGCAATGGGCTCCACGTGCTGGCAGAGAGGGGACAATCACAGGCAGCTGAGACAGGGATTTTATAAAAGCAAGAGGAGACGGTGCAGCCCCATTTGTAATGCAGGTGTGAGAGCTGGTCCCAGCAATCCTGGTCCCAGCTGAGCACCAGGCGTGGCAGCACCTTTCAAACACGACTGCTCTGAGAGGGCTCTTTGGTCAAAGGGAACTTAGATTCATAACTTAGAAGATACAGCTCTTACAATAAAGCTTTCGGGGCACTTCTAAACGCTGTGGTGCTGTTGGGCCTCGGTGCCTAGCAGGATGAGCTTTGCTAATTAACACGTGATTGATGGGCTGTCACAGAATCCCTGGTGCTCAGAACCCAAGGTAACCCTGAGCTGCGCTGGGTGCCTGGGCAGTGTCACAGAGGAGGGACTTGTCAGCAGTGTGACAGTTCCTGCTGCTGCACCAGTGACCAGATGGACTGGGGGTTCTATTTCTGAGGCAGAACTCTGTCCTTGGGAGATTTGGTTCCACGGTTCCCACGGTGCTGCTCGGGTGTGGTGTTTCCAACGATCCGCTTCACCACAGCGTAGGAGAACTCCAGAATACTTTGTGGAGTAATGCCAGTGATACAGTCTAAATGCTCCACAACCTGAAAAAAAAAAAAGATACAGCACCAAAAGGCCATGAGTTCACAGACTAACCACAGTAACTGTTCCATGGGTGCATTTCACAGGGAGTTGTCCTATGAGATTGTTTCTCTACCTGCCAGTGAAACATTGCCCGTGGGGTTTTGTTCTGGCTGTGAAGCACTGAAGGTGAGGACACACACCAGTGCCAACACACAGAACTGCCCCATGCCCCCAGCTCTGACAGAGACCCACACGCTGCCTGCTAAAGACAGAGGTGTTCCCTCCCTCATGGCATTTCCACTGCAGCCCCACAGCCCTGCTGTGCTGAAACAGATAAACCACCTTGGCATTGTGTCCCCATAGAGCCAACGTGTCCAGCAGTGACTGTACCTGCTCCCAGTGCCCAGGGCTCAGGATGAACACACCCGTACTGATGACTCCAACAGCCAAGAGCATGAAATCTTCCTTCACTGTTAAAAACTTGGCTCTGCAGAAGGAAAAGTGTGTTCAGGTGTAAAACGCTGCTTCACAGTTCTGCTGCAGCAGTTGCCAATGCCCAGGACACGTTGGCTTATTCAGGCCAACCGAAGCCCAACACCAGAAGCTAGAACTGACAGTGCAAGGCTGGACTTTTAACAACCAAGTGAAACACTTTCCTTGCCTGTGAAGCAGCTGTGGAGAAGCATGTTGTTTTGAACTGGTGTATTCAGAAACAATGGTCAGTGTCCCCCAGACTAGTTTTTTTTTTTTAAACATGCCCCCAAAATGGCATGATGAGAGTTATGCTACTATTTATTGGCTTTTTTAAGGGTTTTAATTTTAAAGGGTTATTCTAAGTCACTGTCAGGTAGGGCTCTTACATCTGCAGTTTGCTAGGTGTGGAGTTTTCGATGGCGACCTTCAGCAAAGTGTCATAGATGGTCTCTCTGGTCAGGTAGCAGAAGTCCAGTAGCTGTACACACAGCTGGTGTAAGGGTTTCGCAGGAAGCAAGCAGCCATTGTATCCTGGCAGAGATCACACCATCAGTCCCACATTTTGGGTCACCAAATTGAATTAGGAGTGTTAGGAACCATAAGGGAGAGACAGAGAATTCTGAGGACAACTGCCCTGTCTCTGAATGCCACAGGATCCCTGAGCCTCAATATAATTTCACTCTGAAATTCAGGCCGTCAGACCTGGGCCAAGAAAACGGTGAGTGATTGTAGAAAATGTGGCCTGGCACCAGGTTTAGGGGCTTTAAACTCTTAATCTTTTACTGAATGAGTCATGACTGCCTCTCCCACAACATTCATCACATTCTACAAAGGACAACGTTCTTATCTAAAAAGTGAAGCCCTGGACAATCTGAATGGTTCCATGTGCAAAAATCTGTAATACGAGACATTTTGGTTCAGATCAGCAACAGCTCCATGACCCTACTAAAAATCTTCCTTCCCATTCTCTCTGACTGATACTCTCACCTAGAACCTCCAGAAGCAATTCCACATAGGCCAGCGGAGTTGACACATTGATGTGGAAGTGCAGAGTGTTTAAAACAGCAAGCTCCGACTCCAGCAACTCCTGTTTAGTGTAGGAGTATTTTAAGGATTGCAGAAATTTTAAAGCCGTGTCACTGGTCACTCTCTGAAGAGGAAAAAAAGAGACAAAACATCTTCCAGGCAATAAGGCACTTGGTAGGAACAAAGTGCTCTATCACCTCTCTCCTCCTGTAGCTCACCCGCCTGTCCTTTGAGCTGGCACGAGAAATCCAGCTCAGACCTTTCCCACAGGTTTCCTCCACTCAATAAACCATCCCCAAGCAGGTGTGAATCCCTGTAGACACACGATTTTTGACAACCACAGGCCAAGATTTTCCTGCACTTTTTTTTCCCCCCAGCACTGGGAACATTTCCTGGCAAATTGTCACTGGATGAAGTAGCAATTTGCCTGCCCTAAAGGGAGTGTCATGTCCTTGGCATTTCGTTATCACTACTGTCTTTCAAAAAGGAAATCTATTTTTAAGAGAGGGTAATACACTGCAGATTTAACCACACTGCTAAAGCGAGGACAGGCTGAGCTGGCTTACGCTGTAGTGCAGAGAGAGTTTGCTCGCGAGCTGAACGCAGGACACGAGTCGCAGGACAAAGGTGTTGGCTATCTGATCCCTCACAGAGCTCCAGCTGCTCCTCTGCCCTTGGTCACGACCTTTAGCGTTCCCTCTGTTATCACACATCTGTTCTACCTGCTTGATCATAAACCTACAAAACCCACAATTGCTCAGAGAACGGTTCTGTCTGCTGAGAAAAAGGAAGAAAGGCAATTCCACAGATACTTAAAGAGTAGGCACAGAACTAATAATTTGGATTAAATGAATGAAGGGACAAAGCCCTCAACACCCACATTAGTCATGTGTGGTTTGGGTGAGGGGGACGGAGTGGGACAGGGCATGGGCACTATAACCACATCAGAGAATGGGAAATGGGCCCTTTAGGACTCTTACTACCTTTCAAGTAACTCCACTGCCTGGTACCGTGTCGATTGGTCCAAGTGCCATTTTTCAGACAAAAGGAATATAAATTCTGCAAAAAGCACAGCAGTCACTCATTTCAGTCTCCTGAAGCTCACTGTACAGCTGTCACCCACCCCGGGAGCTGCTGTAGCTAAGTCTCACCCACGATCCGTGTCTCTTTGAAGTACCCAGCCTGCTCCGGCAGCTCACTCAAGTACTGCTCATTCTCCGTGGCCAAGTGGATCAGCGTGTCCTCGATAATTTCAGGAGCAATCCCCCTGAACACAGGGCCTGAGTCACGGCCCCGGGGTTCCAATGGCACCTGAGACCCCATTTAGGGCCGAAGCCGTAAGGACAATGACTTCACCAGCCCCACAGGGAGAGACAGGGACACGGCTCCTCCAGCTCCTCCCGGCCGCTTGGAGACGGCACTGGGAGGGGACGGCCCCTCGGTGCGGCCGCGCTCGAGGAGGAGCCCACGGCGGTTGGTGGCGGGGCAGGGGCTCGGGCAGGGCCCGGGCCCGGTTCAGGCCCGGTCAGGTTCAGGCCCGGTTCAGGCCCCGGTCCGGTCCAGGCCCGGTTCAGGCCCCGGTCCGGTCCAGGCCCGGTTCACGCCCGGTTCACGCCCGGTCCGGGCCGGACGCGGCTCCCGCCGCTGCAGCGCCTCAGCGCCGTTCCCGTCACGTGACCTCGCTCCGCCAATCAGCAGGCGCCGATGCCGCGACCGGCACGCGCTGGGCCTCAGCCAACCGCTAGACGGCGCGCGCCGCTCGGGCCCTCCGATTGGCCAGCGCTTCCGCCGGATGTGGCGTCACGTCGCCGCGCGGAGGAGGTGGGGGAAGATGGCGGCGCCCGGGGAGTCCGGGGAGACGGCGGCGTTCGCGCGGCGCATTGACCCGGCCCGGGAGCCGGGGCTCAGCCCCGAGCAGCGCCGCCTCATGGCGCAGGTGGAGTACGCCCAGCGTCAGCGCGCCCTGCAGCGCCGGCTCCGCAGCCGCAACGTGCTGCTGGCGCTCGGTATCGGCGCGGTGACGTTTGGCATCTGTATCCTCCGGGGCCGGGGCAGGGTGGGGCCGGGGGGCTCCGGGGCCGCGCCCGCTGCTTTTCCTTAATTCCCCTCGCAGACGGTTACACCTTTTACTCGGTGTCGCAGGAGCGGTTCCTGGACGATCTGGAGCAGGAGGCGGAGGCGGCGCGGGCGCGGGCCCGGGCGCGAGCCGAGAGCGCCGCAAGCTGAGCGGGGAGCGCCCGGCCCGACCCGGCCCGGCCCGTGACTGAGCTGCCGCCCTCGCCTGGCAGGACGGGCTTCTAGCACGGGGCAGCCGCGCCTGAGGGGTTCGGGCCTGCCCCGTGCTGTTCCTCGGCCAGGAGAAGGCCCCGGGGGCTCCCCGCAGGCAGGGCTCCCCCGCGGGCAGACCCCGCCCTGGGGCCTGTGCCGGGGCCGTGCCCATGGGAAGGACAGGGGCACCCAGGTCCCACCGCTCCCCTCAATAAACTCTCTCACTGGAGACCGCGTCAGCGCCCGTTGTCAAGCATCTCTTGGGCTGAGCCCAGCTCAGGATCTCGTCCCGCTCAGGGGCTGCTGAGAGGGGATTTTTTGTTTTGCTCTTTATCATCACACAGTAAGGAGAGTAGCCACGGGTCCTGCCCGACAGACACACACGCAGACGCAGTTTGTATTCAATCCATGTTTATGAAAACACTTTCCGAACACCAGTTCATAACAAAGTGCTCCCGGGTCTTGCTGCTTCTGGTGCTGCAGCACGCAGGGCCCCAGGGAGCTCAAGCCACTCCGCAGGGTGGGCGGGGTTTGGTGCAGGGCTGAGCTGGTGGCAGGGCTGGGACAAGCCGGGGGTCCTCAGGGCGGGCTCAGCTCCTTCCATCCTCGAGGGGTGGAGACGCCTGGCACTTGTCTTCCAGCGAAGGGCCGGGGGACAGTGGGCAGACACCTGTGGGACAGGCGTGCACCGGGCCAGCGCTCCCGCCCCTGCAAAACCCACGGCTTCCCTGCTTCAGGCCACCGCCAAGGGGAGCAGGGAGTCCGGGCTCTCCAGGGCTGGCACTGCCCTCCGGGAGGGGCAGCAGGCACTTGGATGAGGTAGTTCGTGGAATCATTTTTGGCCAGCCAGCTACTGGGGAGAGAAGCAGCCGTGAACGGAGAGTGCGGCGGGCTCAGCCGAGAACGCCAGGGATCAGCCCCTGCCCCTTACCACGCGGCCGAGGTCGTCGGCAAAGGTCACCCCCTTGTTCAGCCGCTGCTCCTGCGAGCCGGTGCTGCTGCCGCTCAGCGAGTTACGGCGCATGATGCCTGCGGGGACAGCGGCCCTGAGCGAGGAAGGCACGGCCCTGGGCAACACCCAGCCCGGGGATCCCCGTCCCGCAGCCCCCACCCAGCCCGGGTGCCCTGCGGGGAGCGGGGCTGGCACCTGCGGGCTGCGCCAGCTCCAGGCGCTGCAGGCTGTTGCGGCGGGAGGGGTTAAAGCTGCCCTTGGAGAGGCGGCGCTGGCGGCTGGACAGCATCGCAGCCGGCGAGACGATGCCCAGCGGCGGCTGCTTCCCCATCCGCAGGTACAGCTCCTCGATCTCCTTCTTCTGGGCGCTCTGCAGCAGCTGCACCTCAGCCAGGTGCCTGGGGACAAGACAGGGGCTGGCAGCGGGGCCTCGGGGAAGGGACAGCGACCTCCCACCCGGGCTGGGTGGGAAGACCTGTCACCTCCCAGGTGCAGCCCACCCCGCTGCTCACTTCTGGCGCAGGTTCTGCAGCTCCTCCCAGATCTCCTCGTCCTCACTCTCGGTGTCATCGCTGCTCACGTAGGACAAGCTGCGAGAGTAGCTCAGCCACACCTGGCTCAGCATGGCCTGAGGCACATTTTCTGTGCTCTCTTCCCCAGGGCCCTCCCGGTCGCTCCCCGCTGGTGCCACAGGCACCGTGCCCCCCTCGGCTGACACCTCCTCAGCCTTGGGGTCCTGCTCCACTGCCTCCACATCCAAGTCACTGCTGGAGCTATGGTCTGTGTCAGGGACCACGGGCGGCGGGGAGCCACTCGCTGCTGGCTCCGTGCTGTGCTGCTCCCCATCACTGCTGCCCAGCACCGGAGAGGTCACAGACAGCTCCTTGGCTGGCATCACCTGGAACCGGCCCAGGACCTGGGGCTTGGCTTCTGCTGGGGACAGGGGCAGCTGGTGTGGTTCGGGGCACATGGCCGGGGCATTGTGGTGCCCTGGCACAGGCACGGCCGCACGGCACAGCCTGGCCCTGCCCCACCTTACCTTCATTGATGGGCGAGAGCTGGGCCTTGGGCACACTGGGGGCTGGTGCCTCTGAGATGATCAGAGAGTGGCTGGGCTTGGGAGCACTGGGCAGCACCTGTGGGCACCTGAACACCATCAGCAGCCCCACCCCAGGTCCCTCCACATCTCCTCCCGCTGCTGCTTCTGTGCCCTGGGATCTGCCTCCCACTCAGCCCTCCCTGCATCCCAATGGCTCCACAAGCCATGAGGCTCCATCCCATCCCAGGGCAGCATCTGCAGCAACCACCCAGCCCTCCTGAGCTCCACCTTGAGCAGCCCTGGGTAGCCCTTGCACACCCACACTCACCGTGCTGCCCTCTGGACTCCCAGATGTGGATGTGCTCAGCAACTGCAGAGGACTCCCTGTGGCCTCGCTGCCTGTGGGGCACACTGGGGCTGGTGTTGAGGGAAGGGAGGATATGGGCACTCCAGCAGTGGGGACATCAGCTCCTGCTGACTCCAGGGTCCCACTGCCAGATGGGACTGGTTTGTCTCTGCTGATGGGGTCAGGGTACACAAAGCGTGGGGCACCCAGGACAAGACTCTGTGGCCGTGGCAGCAGGGGTGGGTAGAGGTGCCCGCCTGAGCTGGCAATGGAGGAGACAGTGTGGGCCACGGTCATCACTGCCAGGGAGAAGACATTGGCCAGAGACAAGAGGGGGGCAGTGGGGGACAAGGGTGTGCTGGTCACAGGGGGGCTCACAGGACTGCTGGGCTCACAGGGGACAGGGGACGTGGGGAGAGGCTGTGGGGACAGGAGGGTTTGGGGCAGGGCCGGGGGGACAGGCCCCCCTGGGGTCCTCGGGGGGGTCAGTGAGAGTGCTGGTGACGACGTGAGCCAGGAGGGAGTCATCGAGACAAGGGGCCAAGTCTGCGCTGGGCCTGCAGAGAGAGAAGCATCAGGAGCAGCCCCCAAGGGCCGTCTCTGACCCCTGCCTAGGCACCCCAGGGCCTTGAGCCAGCGAGCAGCTGGCAGCCCCAGTGCAATGAATGTGCCCATCCTGCCAGCGCTGGTACCTGTGGGGGACCCCAGTGGCGCTGGGGCTGCCAGTGGCTCCACAGGACTGGCCAGGTTGGTCTCTGATGGAAAGCGGCTCAGCAACGGCAGGGCAGGGGACTGGACAGAGAGGCTGGGACTGGTGCAGCTCAGGTCTGTGGCACAGGGGTGACAGCCAGGCTCAGCCGGGGTAGGACATGTCCTTTGAGACCCTCTGGGCTTGGCTGAGGCCATTGCCTGCCCTGCATGGGGCTTGGGGGAGACAGGAAGGGCCTGTGCAGGGGCACAGACGTACCACTGAGTGAGGATGAGGAGGAGATGGAGCGCGAGAGCCCCTGCAGCTGCAGGTCCACCTGCGAGAATGATGAGCTGAGCCCAGCACTGGGGCAGAGGCCCCAGCCAGGCTGTGCCAAGCCCCCGCTGAGCCCCACCACCTGTGGGGACAGGAACTGGAGACTCTGGGCCGGGGAGCACTTTGACTTGTCACAGGAGCGGGCAAGTGACCACAGGAGGTCCCTGCATCCCAGCCCCCTCCCTCTGGACTACTCTGTGGCCAGGCAGCACCCCAAGCCATGCTCAGCATCAGCAGCTTCCCCAGCGCTGGCAGGGCCAGGCTGGCACTCACGGGGCTGCCCACAGCTCTCTCAGCCCCGGGGCCCTTGGGCAGCTCGGTGCTGCTGCGCCCGTCCTTGCGAAGCAGGGTCTCCACGCGGTGGATGATGTCCCGGATACGGCTGATGAAGCTGTCCTGCTCCGACTTGAGGATGAACTCATTATGGACCTGAGGGTGGAGGGGCCGGTCAGCACCCAGCACGGCCAGGCAGACCCCACCTTCGCCCTCACCCTGCTCTCACCATGGCGGCTGCAATTTCCTCCGGGTTGTCTCCATCCAGGTCGAACTTGAAGGTCACCATTTTGTTGTTGTAGGTCTGCAGCTGGCACTCCACCACTCGGTCGCTCTTGTCAGAGATCTGGGGGTGGCAGGGCTGGCTCAGCCCAGGAGAACCCCCCTGGCACCCGCCTGGCACCCGTGGCACTCACGTTGGTGATGCGCAGCCTGGAGCGGGCTCGGCGCCGCAGCAGCTTCCCCGAGGCTCGCTTGGGCGGCAGCTTGGTGCTCTGCTCGCTGGCCGAGAGCCCCTCACAGCCGTCACTCATGCCCGACGCCACATCTGAGGTGTAACTGCAGGAAGCCCCAGCTCCGGAGCATCAGCGTGGCCATTCCCAAGAACCACACTCCCTGTCCAGCCCCCACCGACCCCGCAGCCTCACCTGTCCACTGAGGAGGAGAAGCCGCTGGCGGGGGGCAGGCGCTCAGTGGGCAGCTGCACGGCGATGCTCTGCAGGGAGAGGATGGGGTGAGCCGGTGCCGCAGCTGCCCTGACCCCCACCCGCGGGGCCCCGCTCACCGTGGGGAAGCAGCGCACGGGCCGGGTGGGCGGTGGGCTGGTGGGGTCCACTGGCACAAAGCTGCGATGGGCCAGGTCTGGGGAGTCCAGGAAGCCGGAGGAGCTCAGGTACCCATCCGTCTCACAGTCAGCTGTGGAGGAGTGCTGGCGTGAACCAGAGCAAGTCCCTTCCCTGGCTGGGCACCTGGGAAAGGGCTGTGGGGCTGGGAGAACCTGACGGACCCCCCTCCCCCCCCCACCTTCTGCCCCAGGTCCCCTGCTGCCCACCCGGCTGTTGCCCCCTTGGTGCCTACGCACAGGTAGCCGAGGAGTAGCTGGTGTGCCGGTAGCTAAAATGCTGGTGCTGGTCAGCTTCGGGCTCTTCAGGCTCCAGGGGGAAGGTGCTGCTGAAGACAGAGTCCCCAGAGCCAGGGGTGGCCAGGGCAGGCGTGGGGGCACCAGGTGGCAGCGGGGACTTGAGCTCCTCCAGCAGGCGCAGGACACCTGGTGGCCGCTCTGGCTCTGCGGGTGATGGCGCGTCCTGGACGCGTTTCAGCTTCTCCCGCTTGCGCTTGATGGCGACCACCCGGTCCCGCACAGCCTTGGCCACCAGCTTGTAGTCGGCCTCACAGACAAAGCCCAGCACCACCTGCACAGGAGGGAGCTTGTCACTTCGGGGTGTAGGGACCCCACAGCACCCAGGGCTCCCCCATCTCTGTACCCACCATCTCCTGAGCCACCTCCTCTGCCACGTCCTTGTAGAGCTCAAAGAGGAACTCGATGGCGTTGTTGTCCTTGTATTTGCCGTGCAGCTTCTTTGTGTCGTCCATGCGCAGCCAGAGCTTGAGCCCAGACTTGACTCCGTCATCCTCCTCAGCCAGCTCCACATGCACCCCTGTGTCCTCCTGGAAGAAGGAATGCTCCAGCAGGTCCTGGATGGTGTACCTGCAGAGGGCACAGCTCAGCACGGGCTCAGGGCCGGGGGGACCCTGCCACCCAGGCCCCGCTCTGCCCCCACCTCTCGTTCTTGTCCATGCGGATGCAGCCCTCGATAATCTCCTTCAGCTCTGGCACCTTCACCTTGTAGAAGCTGCTGGGTTTCAGGCCCTGGGGGTAGCAAGAGTGAGCACCTCCTGTGCCAACCCACCACAGCACGAGGCTCCCAGGACCCAGGGAG
Organism: Falcunculus frontatus; assembly: GCA_013398115.1. Taxonomy (NCBI): domain Eukaryota; kingdom Metazoa; phylum Chordata; class Aves; order Passeriformes; genus Falcunculus; species Falcunculus frontatus. The sequence goes on along the minus strand of VZRV01004344.1, from coordinate 454,095 downwards.
GAACAGCCCAGGGCCCCACCAGCTCTGCAGTGGCTCCTGTGGCCAGGCCACGTGTGCCTGCACGGGCCAGGGTGCCCCAGGGCTCTGAGTTTCCACCCCAGCAGGCAGGAGCTGGCAGGAGCCAGCCGTGACCGGTCAGGGCAGCTGCAGTGCCCCAGGCAGGCGTGGCCGAGCAGACGTGCTCCCGTTCCACCCCATTAAAGCACTGGCAGTGGCTGGTGCAGAGCCAGGGATGTGGGGTCTGGCCAAGCCATGGCCCCACCACCCACAGCTCCATGCCCTGGCATAGCAACCCCTCACCGCCCAGACTATCTTTAGCCACTCACACAACCTGCACAGTGACACATTTTGACAGCAGCAAGGCCTGACTGCTCCAGCTGACCATCCCCCCAGCCCCCTGTCCTGGCTCCGGTGGGATCAGCCAGCAGCATCCCCCGCAGCTGGGGCCGGGCCTCACCGAGGTGACCTTGCGGTAGATCTGGGCAGCGTTCTGGCACTCAGAGTAGGGGTACTCCGAGGTGGCCATCTCCAGCATGCACATCCCAAAGGCGTAGACATCCACTGCCTCATCGTACTTCTCCTCGTACATCTCTGGTGCCATGAACTCGGGGGTGCCTGGAGGCGGCAGTGGAGCTCAGTACCCCTGGGACGCCCATCCCCTGCAGCCCCCGCAGCTCCCACGAGCCCGGCCCCACCTATGACACTCTTGGCAAAGGAGGCTCGCTTGAGTGTGGCCAGGCCCAGGTCCCCAATCTTGACTGAGCCCGTGGGGCCCGTGATGAAGATGTTGTCACACTTGAGGTCACGGTGGATGATGGGGGGCGAGCGAGTGTGCAGGAAATGCAGACCCTTGAGGATCTGCCGGCTCCAGCGCTGCAGCACCTTCAGCTTCATCTCTTTAAACCGCTTCAAATACCTGCCGGGGACCAATGGGGCTCAGAGCTGTGGGGCTTGGACTCATGTCCCAGCCCTGGCTCCAGCCCACCCTCCTCCCATTGCCGTGCCAAGCCCATCAGGACTCAGATGCCCACACAGGGGCAAGCAACAAGGAGCGTCTCAGTAGGGACCCTGTTCCCTCCCCTGCATGCCCCACTCACGTTTTCAGGGTGCCGGACGTCATGAGTTCTGTGACCAGCACGATGCAGATCTGGCCTTTGATAGTTGACTTCCAGGAGTCGTAGAAGCGGACGATGTTGGGATGCTGCAGCCCCTTCAGCATCTCCACCTCCTCACTGAACCGCTGCCGCTCCGTCTTCGACAGCTTCCGCGTCTGTGGGAGCCAGTGAGGGTGTGAGGGGAGCACACGGGGTCCTGCCGAGCACAGGGGGCTGCCCTGGCTACAGAAGACCCTCACGTCCCCATCCCCACTCCCTGCAGACAAGGCAGCAGGGGCTTCTGTGGCCCCAGCGCAGAGCTAGGGTCAGACCTGCTGTCCCCCAGCACAGTGGCACACACGTGCCTGGGGCCACCCTGGACTCTGGTCCCTTGCCAGCCCACCACTCTGGGTGGGTGCACGACACTGAGGAACCCCTGCAGTTCCCCATTGCCCTGTGCACTCCCCTCACTCAGCCCCCAGCTGGAGCCCACCACCCAGCCTCAGGACAGGGAGCCCTGGCCTGCATCTGGATGGGACACGCAGGGTCTCTGCAGAAGCTGCTGCCATCCTGCCCTGTGCAGACCCGATGGCCATGGCTCTTCTGCCCCCACCGGGGCAGCACCAGCACTGGGCTCTGTGTGGCCGGGTGCTGGGCCAGCCTCAATGGGGCCTTTGTTGGGGAAAGCAGGCAGGGGGAGGCTCCAGCCCAAGTTTTTCCATGTTCCTCCTGCTCGAGTTAATTAAAGTGGAAACACAAGCCGAGGGTGCTGACTGCAGCTGGGGCAGGGGCCAGCGGCGGGGACAGCCCCCTCATCCTGAAGGGACACAGCCTCAGGGTGCAGGAAGAGGGGAGCTGACTGGCCAGAGCTAAAGGAGCCAGGTCCAGCCCCAAGTGGGGCAGCTTTGAGTGCTCAGCCCTGGGCAGGAGCAGGAGCAGTGATAACTCCACCGCGGCCTGGGGTCCCGAGCAGCTCAGCTGCTGCAGAGCCTGGGAGCCTCCAAGCTGGGACCCCTGCCCAGCCCACATTCAGAGGCCAAGGAAACTGGAGCTGCCCCAGAGCTCCCGTTGCCAGTGCTGCCAGAGCTGTGCTTGGCCTCTTGGCCAGTGGCCACCATCCATCAACCCCGTCAGCTTTCGTAATATTTTCATTGCATCACAGGCGGCCCCATGGCTTGGCTGGAGCTGCTCCATAATCCCCCTGCATTTAATACACGCTCAGGGACAGGCTCAGCCCAGATGAGAACCTGAGCCTGCTGCCTCGGGATGAATGGGACCTTTCATATGCAAGGAGGAAAACAGCACCCGAACTGCCATGGCCACCGTCACCCCTCTGGCCCCCTCCTCCCCACCCAGAGGTGTCCAGAGGCTTCCCTGCACCCCACAAACCTGCAAGGGTGTGAGAAAGCTGACACAGGCTGTGAACTGGGGCAGGTGGGGAGTCATGGGGCTCTCCCAGATCAGCGAGAGCAGAGCTCAACTGGAGCAGTTGTGCCAGCACAGCCTTTGCTGTGCCATGCCCAACTCCAGGCAGAACCCCAGCACAAGGCCACCTCTCCTGGAGTGCCTGGAGTAAGGTCTAGGGGAGCCAAGCATGTCCCCTGAGCCTGTGCCAGGGCTGTTGGGCTTGCTTGGAACCATTCCTTCCACATGACCAAAGTGGCAGCAGCTCCCACTCCCGGGCATGCTGATACTGTCCCCATTGAGTGTGGGCACCAGAGACCAGCCTGGCCATAACCTGGCTGGAGGAGCACCAGGAAGGGCAGGGCTGCCAGGGCTGCCAGCACAGACATGCCACACAGCACGGGCACACCATGTCCTCTCCTAACAGCACCAGCACAGGGTGGAGGAGGACGCTGGGGATGGAGGCATGGGGACCATGAGGAGCTGGGTGGCAATGGTCCAGCCCATCCTGTGAGCCAGGAGCTGGCTGCCGAGGAGCCCAGCGCAGCCAACAGCAGGAGCTGAGGCCAGTGCAGGAGGAGGGAGGGTGGGGCCGGGTGGCCGAGGACGCTGTTGCCTCTGCGGCAGGAGGCTGTTCCCAGCTTGGCAGCGCTGGTGCTCAGGCCACTCTGCAGCACTCACAGGGCTCTCCCATTCCCGCAGCCCTCAAGGGCCCTGGCTCTGCACTGACACTTGCACTCTGGAGGGGCATTCAGACCAACACCACGGTGAGGCACAGAGCCAGTCCTGGAAAGTGCCCAGCACTCTCCCTCCGGCCATGTCCACCGCCACAGGGCGGTCCCGAGCCCCCCGCAGAGGAGCCAGCTCTGTGTCAGCAGCAGGTGCCAGCGCCTCACTGCCCTCCCTGTGGGTCTGCCCTGCCGAGCAGGAGCCTGTGTGTGCTCACAGCCATGTGAGCACACACACAAGGTGCCCTACAGCCCCGGGGCTGCTGGCTGAGGTTACCTGCCCAACGTGGGCGCCGGAGCCAGGGGAGGCACAGCAGCGCCTGCTGCACAGAATGCTCTTGCCCACTGGCGAACCCCAAGGGGTTCCACAGGAAAATCGCACAGTCAGGTATTTACGGCCCGACCCCATCCTGGGCCTCTGGTTTCCTCCCTGCTTCCTCTTTCCCCACCGCCCGCAGCACCTATGACAGAAATAGTGCCGGGCTAAAGCTGGAAAGCACAAACAGTGGGGCTGTGGACATGGGCGGGAGGCACAGACAGACGCTGCGTTCAGGAGAGGGGACGGGGATGGGCAGGTCCCCAGAGGGGTCTCACAGAAAGACAGAAGACAGGCAAAACCAGCCTCCAGTTCACCAGGCTCTGAGGAGGGAAGGACAGGGCGAGGACAGTAGGGAGAGCTGGGATTTGAGATTGGGATCCATCACAGCAGCTGAACCAGGTTCTCTGGTGCAGAACAGGTCAAGCCTGAGGTTAAGTATTCATTTGGAATTGAAAGGCAATAGAAGGAGAACTGTGAAATGCACAGGACAAAGCTATTTTTAAAATGGCAGAACCACAACCATTTTTGTTTGTGGTTCCAAATCCCTTATTTGTGTCACAGTGTCCAATTCTTTGCACGATTGCTGAAAAAAACCCAAACTTCTAAATGTCTGCATCTGTGCTCTTAGCCCCTTGTGGGACACAGATTTGGGTACAAGAGACACTGGATAAAGAGCAGTCGGTGGAACGGAGCCAAATACTGGGTGGGGAGGGGAAAGGACTGGGGCACAGGGGTTGCAGGGGCAGGCACCAGGGTGGCACGGGGTGGGAGCAGGGCTGGGGCTGCCCACAGGGACCTGGCTGCTCTCCTGCGGAAGGGTGCAGGCCAGTAGGGGTCAGGTCTGCCAGGTCTTCCAACACCACGGGATGCTCACAGGAGAGTCCCTGGCAGGAGCTCAGCCTGGACCCCAGCCTCTCCACACCCACCCCCAGGGGACAAGTGAGTGGCTTCCACCACTCCTGCCTGGCCAGCTCGCAGGACCAGCAACAGGCCCAGCATGTGCCTGCTGGATTGGGGCACAGAAGCATTTTGCTTCCCAACTCCCTTTCCCACCCACCTGAGACGGTGCAGCCTCATCCCCTCGGCAGCCCCTCACAAGACACCAGCACTGCCTGCACGGAGCCACGGGGAAGAGCAGGGGGTCAGGGAACAAGACAAGTGCCAGCCCTGCTGTGCCTGCCAGGCCCCAGTGCAGGGGAGCTGGGGCACAGCTGTGACGTGGGGCTGAGACCCACAGGGAGGGACACGAAGCCAGCCGAGTGGGAAGCACTGGGGACAGCTGACTCATCCAGAGAAGGTCCTGGGCTTGCCAAGGAGAGCCTGTTCCAGTCAGTGGTTGCCACCTGAAGGGACACAGGACTCAATGGAGTTCAGGGGCATTTGGATGGAGCTGTGGGGGCATGAGGGCAGGAGAACTGAGCTGGCTCTGAACTGACCCCTCAACAGCTGAAGCAATTGTGCAACCCTTGGGGTGGGGAGCAAATCTTCACCTTCCTCACTAAGAGGCCACAGTCAGCCCCTCTAGAAAGCAGGATCTCTTCTTGCTTTGCTGGGCTGCAGCCACCCCAAGGACCCAGCCCAGGCAGCTACCTGCAACTGCACCGAGCTTTTAGGAACAAGACAACAAACTATCAAGACACGGTTTTCTGTGTCAACAAGGACTTGGACCTTCCCACCACAGCAGCCATCCCAGGGTCAGGAGCCTGTGGGAGACTTTGGACTTCACCAAAGCCCCTCCCCAGACGCTCAAGGAGAAAAGGTAGCCCCATAGCACAGATCTCCCTGTGCACCTCCATGGACAAGATCAGGCTCATCAAAAGCACTTGAGTGGGCAAAGGCATTGCAGAGGCAGCACCATCACCACTGCTCTCAGAATCCTGCTGTCAGGCTGCAGGACAGCCAAGGAGATGGAGGAATGTGGCAGCAGATAGGAGATGGGGACGGCTCCTCAGAGAGCTGGAACCACAGGTCCAGCTGCTCCCAGCAGAGAGCCCCTGGCAGCATCACAGAAACCATACACAGGTGACCATGTACACTGCTTCAGCCAAGGTCGAGCAGGCAGAGAGCACCAAGGTCGTGTCGTACCCTGCTCCCGGCTGACAGCCAGCCCCAGCTCACTGCAGGCACGTGCCCCAGGGCACACCAAGGGCTATCGGAGCAAACCGTGGAGCCAGCTCCAGCACAAGCACAGGCATGCATGCAGAGAGGGCACTGCTGCCCTGACTGCCCTCCTACGGGGAAAGCTGCGAGCTGGTGAGCATCAGAAAGACAGTGGGATGCTCAGCACCGGATCCACCTGTAAAATGCCAGAGCAGGGACTGGCATCAAGAATGTGGGCACCCTGGCATGCTCCATAGTGCATACAGCAAGAAAGCAAATGGAAAACAGCACGTGATAAGCAGGAGGGCCAGGAGCGGCGGCACTAAACTGGAGTCTGGGTCCGGGCCAGGAGACCCACGAGGCACCGAGGCACTGGCAGTGATGAGCACAGCGCAAGGCAGCGAGGGGAGCCCGCAGCCACCTGCAGGTCCCTGCCCTGGCCTGTTGCTGTGGCCCGACTGCAGCGGGGCACCTCAGCGACTGGCAGAAGCGGAGACTCGAGGGTGCCTGCCCTGGCTGGCACAGGCTCCAGCCCGGGGAGGTGCCCCGCGGGTCCCGCACAGCACCCAGACAGGCAGCAGTGGGCAGCAGGCTCAGGGGCGGGGAGGGCTGCACACCCCAGGGAAACTGGACAGAAGAGGGTCCAAGTGCGTCCCTCGAGCCCCCTGCCCCGGCCTGTGGGTGCGGGCAGGTAGGGGCGGAGGCGCTGGCAGGGGCCGTACCTGCAGCTCGCACCAGGCCACCTCCACGGTGGTCTCCGTGTCCAGCCCCTTGTAGACGGTCTTGAAGGAGCCGCGGCCGATCTCGATGTCGAACTTGAGGAACCGGCCGTCGGGGGAGGTGGCGACCGCCCGCGTCTCCACCTCCTCGCTCTCCGTCTCCTCGGGTTCCCGGAGCCCGACAGCGCCCGGCGGCGGCGGCGGCGACCCCCCGCGCACCCCGTCCGGCGCCGGGTACCCCAGCAGCTCCAGCTCGGCCGAGCTCCGCCGGTTGAAGCGGGAGGAAGCGCGTCGGGAATCGCGCCCCGAGGGCCGCCGGTTGCGGCTACGGTGCGGGGCCCGTCCGGTGAGCCCCGGACCCGGCTCCGGCTCCGGCTGCGGCGCGGAGCCGCTGTCCACCCGCTCCGCCTCGGGCTGGGACATGGCTCCGGCAGCGGCGGGCTCGGCCGCCAGCATCGGCTCAGCCCGGTCGGAGCGGCCGCTCCCGCGCAGCTTCGCACCCGATGCCGCCGCCACCCCGCAACCAGAAGCGACCGCCGAGACCCGGCCCGGGCACCGGCACCGGCCCCGGCACC
>VZRV01004344.1:413090-433243 GCA_013398115.1 Falcunculus frontatus | reverse complement strand
CGGGCGCGGGGAGCGCTCGGGCCCGGCCGGAGCGGCAGGGAGGGCGGCTGGAGTGGACCCGCGGCTCTCCGGCGGCGTGTCCCGGGGGATGGCGGGCACCCCAACAACCCCCGGGCTCAGGTGCTGTCCCGGGGGCTCGAGGGACAGGAGCGGCCGGTTCTGGTCAGCAGCACCCCTCGCTGCTGTCCCGGGCCTGTCCGTGCGCTTCGGCTGTGGGTGTTCCGCAGTCAGGAGCACTGCAGAGCCACGCCGTTATTTTGTTTGGTTTAAGTCTGTGATGCATAGAGTGTTTTTCCCATCCACAGGGATGTTATTCTAACATCACTTGTTTCAGGGTTGAGCTCTCCATTATTTAATATTTATTCTTTCTGTATTGTTATAGAAAAATGGAAATTACCACTCCTCCGACATCCAAGTGTATCATGTACTGGAAAAGGAAAGTCAAGTCTGAGTACATGCGACTGCGGCAGCTCAAGAGGTTCCAGGCGAACATGGGAGCAAAGGTATAGCCACAGCAAGGACTGGGCTGAGATGTCCCCAAAAAGGCTTAATTTCAGCTCGGAGTGTCCAAGTTGTGCCAGAGGGTGCCAGCAAGGTGAATTGATAAGCTGTGCTTGACTTGCAAGCTGGATCAATGGGAAGAGATGCCACTTCTCCTCGTGCTCTGTCTTGAGCCGTGTGGGCAGCAGCTGCCACACACACGAGGCTGTTGAACAAGCTCTGGTGCAACTGCAGCAAGAGAGCTCATTCCCAGTTGGTTTTTACAGGATCTCCTTGCTGAACCCTTTCAGTGCTGTGGGAGCTCTCAATAGGTTTTCTTAAATTTTGAGAGCTCCTTTCTCTCCTTTCAGGCTCTCTTTGTGGCCAACTTTGCGAAGGTCCACGAAAAGACTCAGATCCTTAATGAAGACTGGAAGAAGCTTCGAGTGCAGCCAGTGCAGCTGATGAAGCCAGTCAGTGGGCACCCGTTCCTGAAACAGGTGTGCAGAGGAAAAGGGGCAGCAACAGCAAGTGGGAACTGGAACCAGGACTCTGTGGGGAGCTGTGGGGATATGGGATGAGCTTTTGTCTGTGTTGTCCTAGGTCAGTGTCAGGCCATGCTTCACATTTCTGCAATGCAGAAATGGACAAAAAGTACCCCCAAGGCTTTTTCCTGTGATGGAGTCCACAGAGTGGATGTGGGGCTTCATGTTTGTCCTGGATTCAGTTTTCCTCAGGCTGTGGCAGCCTCCCAGAGTGGTTCCTCACTGACCTTCTCTGTACTTGTATTCCAGTGCACTGTTGAGAGCATTTTCCCAGGATTTTCAAGCCAGACACTGTACATGAGGACCCTGAACACAGTGGCACTGGTGCCCATTATGTACTCCTGGTCCCCTCTTCAGCAGAATTTCATGGTACGTGGGAAGCGCGGGGTCTCAATGAGGTCGGTGTCTGATTGTTACACAGTTGGGAAGTGGTTCTTCATCCCAGTTGTTTCAGCCAACATCTGCTTGAGAGATGCTTGAAAGTGTTGCTTTAGTTGCTTGTTTTGTAGAATCCCATAAGCCAGCCTTGTGTCCTTTACACGTGACTCCTTGACAGAGTCACCATTTCTTCACAGAATTCAAGGAGTAAATATGTTTTTTTTTTTTGGGGGGGGGGTTGTTTGTTTGTATTTTTTCCCAAGGTTTTTATTTTCTTTTATATGAAGAGTTTTATTTCTTAGGCAGGTCCTTTCCTTTGTGACTGGGTTATGTTGGGATAGCACTGATGTGTCAGTGATGAGACATCTGAACCTTTACTGTGCACCGTGTTGTTGTCGGGTGTGAGGGACCAGAGCAGCCTTGGGCACAGCCCCACTGGGGTCAGCAAACACTGCTTTTCTGAGTTGTGTCTGATCTCTCTGCAGGTGGAGGATGAAACGGTTCTGTGCAATATCCCTTACATGGGCGACGAGGTGAAGGAAGAAGATGAAACTTTCATCGAAGAACTTATTAATAACTATGATGGGAAAGTTCACGGAGAGGAAGGTAACCTGGGAGCAACCAGCTGTGTCCACTCGAGGCCAGGTTGGATGGGACTTGGAGCAACCTGGTCTAGTGGCCTGTCCATGGCAGGGATGGAACAAGATGAGCTTTAAGATCCCTTCCAACCCAAACCTTCCTATGGTTCTGTGATTCAGTCTCTTGCAAATAACATATCCAAGAAGTTCAGAAGTCAAAAGGTGGCAGCAGTAACCAGCTTTTCTGTGGAAGCTCTCAGAGCAGGGAAGCAGGATGGTGCCTGCTGTTCTCCTTTGCAAGGGCACATTCCTGCCTTTGGATACCTCATTCCATTTTAATGCCTGGAGTGCTCTGGAGCCAGTGCTCCTGCATACAGGGATTCACAGGCGTCCTCTGGGATGCTGAAAATGTGCTAGAGGGTGGGAGGAGCTCAGCAACCCTGTTCTGCTTGTTGCCTTAGCCAAGAGTTTAATCAATGAAAAGCGCTGCCTGCCTCATCATAAAATTGCCCAGCGGGGAGGAAGACAGGGAAAACTGGTGTGGCCTGTCCCCACATTGCTGAAAATGATACAGCAGTACTGACTCTAGTGCTAACATCCCACCTACCCCAACAAAACTGAGAGGAGGGCTCTGGTGGGTAGCAGACATTGGCTTGTGGTTTGCCATGGTGAGAATTGAGAAAGATGGTGGCACTCCCACTTCTGTGTGTTTCAGAAATGATCTCAGGGTCAGTCCTCATCAGTGATGCTGTGTTCCTGGAGCTAGTGAATGCTCTGAATCAGTACTCGGACGAGGAAGAGGAAGGACACAATGATTCTGAGGTGAAACAGGAGGATGGGAAAGAGGAGCTGCCAGTGACAAGGAAAAGAAAGCGAATTGCAGTGGAAGGTGGGTTTGGCCCCCAGAGAAGTGGGGGTTATGTTGGTCACGTTTCCATCCTGCCCTGCCTGAGCACTGGGCACTGTTCTCCTGCCATCACTGGGTTGTTAATGTGTCTCCAAGAGTAGTTCCAGCTTGCCAAGTTCTGTAGCAGAAGGGAAATGGTTTCCTCATACTGTCTGCTGTGGACAGGAGAAGAAATCACCAGCTTAAAGTGTGGTGAGGAGTAATTTAGATGAGTCATCTGGAAACCCACTTCCTGGTGAGGTTAGCAGAGCTGGGTGTTATCTGAGAGGTTGTGGGAGCTCTGCTGGTGGAGGTTTTCAAGTGCTGGTCTGGGAAGCACCTGTCAGGGAGGTGTGGGTGGATCTGTTTCTGTGGGAGGCAGGGAGATGGATCTTTTCAAATCCCTTCCAGACCTGCTTTCCATGTATTAGTGTTCCTCTTCCCTCTCCTGTGCCACCTGGAGCTCTTGTTGCTTAGAGGAAGCTCTGGTTTGTGGGATTTTCATGTGTCCTCAATGACCTTCTGAGTGCTGATGGGTAATTTTGTCTTTGTCCTTGATCTGTAGTGATGCAGGTGGCACAAACACCACGACTTCTGTGGATGTAGAAAAGCGTTGTCTGCAAGTTCTGCCCTGGCAGAAATAAATAGTAATAGCACTGAAGAAAAGTTGGTACTTCCAGCAGTACATTGTGCTACACTGAAAGTGGCCTAGCACTGCTTCTGGAAATGTCTTAGCCTGGTTGCAGGACACAAGGTTTATCTGTTGTGCATGGGATTACATTTCTGTCTTAAAATACAATCCTGAGCATCTTGGAATTGCTCTGTGCAAGAAGGAAACACCCATTCACATCAGCTTGGCTGAAGAATTGTGTCTCCTCTTCTTTGTAGGTAACAAGAAGTGTTCCAAGAAGAGGTTCCCCAATGACATGATATTCACTGCTATTTCTTCCATGTTTCCTGAGTATGGCTTCCCAGAGGATATGAAAGAAAGGTAGAAAATCCCTGCACTGCTTGTCTGTTACCTTTCTTAGCAAGAGTTGAAATCTTTATTTCAGAGACCAGCACTGTGAGCTGGCTGGGCCACAAAGCTTGGTGCCCGCAGGCTCCGGGGCCAGAGTGTGTTTTGAGTGTTACAAACTTCAGTTTGGCCTCGAGGTACCTGGGCCAGAGCCCGATGGGCCCAGAGAGTGATGTAGGCACGTAAAGCCGTCGCAGATGGGGAAAGTGTGCACATCCCTGGGTGTTTGTGTTTGTCACCAGGTACCGGGAGCTCACGGAGGTGTCAGACCCGAACGTGCTGCCGCCGCAGTGCACTCCCAACATCGACGGGCCGTGCGCCAAGTCGGTGCAGCGGGAGCAGTCCCTGCACTCCTTCCACACCCTCTTCTGCCGCCGCTGCTTCAAATACGACTGCTTTCTGCATCGTAAGTGCCATCTCAGCCGGACGCTTCCCTAGAGCCCTTTCTCCTCAGTTTTCCTCTGCACACCTTGCTTAGTCCGTGCTGGAGCCTCTGGAGGGTGGTGCCTCATGAGTTTGCAGTGGGGCCTTAGGAGCTGACAGGTGCCCAGAAGCCTTTTGTACAGACGGCTCCGCTCTTTGCTCCCACGGATGGCAGACCGACGTGCGTGGCCGTCCCCTCTCCGCGCTCAGCACGCCGCGTCCGAGCTCCCGGCAGTTTGTGCAGTAGTCCTGCCGCCACCAGACTTTGCTCTTGCTTTGCAGAAGCTCGTCAGTGAAAGGCATGAATGTTTCACTGCCAAAGTCTGGACATGCCCCTGTGTTTTGTTGCCTCACTGGAACTTACAGCTTCGTCTTAGTCATGTTCCTGCGGTTGGTTCTGCCAAAGCCTTTTGGATACTGATTAGCTGCTGGACCTGCTGTTCTCCAGGTCTGAGGGCTTCTTTGGGAAGTCACAGGACTTTTTCCAGTGAATTATTTATTAAAAGATATAATATTGAGATCATGTGGTCTTTTTGTTTCAGTGTGAAAGCAGATCTTTTGCCTATGGCCTCTCCTTCCCAAGCTGCCTAGTCCCCGCTGTGGGTTGGAGCAGGGCTACCCTCGTGTCTGGTCGCCTCAGGCCCCGCTGCCAGGGGAACCCTCGGGCACACAGGCTCCTGCTTCCTGTCCCTTGCAGAGTGGGGGGAGACTCTTGGAGAATGCTAATAGTAAAGATAATTGTTACTTTTTCAGCTTTTCATGCTACTCCTAATGTGTACAAACGAAAGAATAGAGAGACCAAGATTGAGCCAGATCCTTGCGGCGCAGACTGTTTCCTCTGGCTGGTATGTTTCTGTGTCACTGCTTTAGAAACCATGAGAGAAGTGCCCTGGCCAGCTCCGCTCTGCAGAGCTTTGTGGATCTTTTTCGCAACTTGGATGATTTTTTCAGAATTAGTTCTGGTTGTTGGGTTCAAAGGAGCATGAATGCAAATACAGACCTTACCAGATGCATATTATAGCAGATCTCCAACAAAGACTAATTCCAGAGCTAGCAGATAGGAAATTGTGTGACAAATGATTTCTCTGGACTCAGTGCAGTGTTAGAGAAATTAAGCCCATGTTAAAAAAGAGCAGAGTGAGAAGCCAGGAGGATCCAGAGGAGGGGGCTGGGGGTTCGGAGCCGGGGAGCCTCTGCTGACTGGGCAGCGATGCCAAAGGGAACAAAGTGGGAATCTGCAGCACAGGCAGCTGGCAGGGTTTGGCACTTGCTGAAGGGACCACACGTGGCCGGCCTCTTCCACCTGCTCTTGGTGGTGGCAGGACAGGGCTTGTCCCAGAGCCTGTGGAAAAGCCTTCCTGCATTCCCTGGTCATCTGCCACCTGTCTTGTCTTCTGCTCTGCTTGCAGGAAGGAGCCAAGGAGTTTGCTGCACTGCACAACCCCCGATCCAAGTGCTCAGGCCGTCGCCGCCGGCGGCACCATGTGGTGGGTGCATCCTGCTCCAACACCCCGGCTGTCACTGAGACCAGGGAGGGCGACAGCGACCGGGACACGGGCAACGAGTGGGCCTCTAGCTCCTCGGGTATGGTGCCAGTCCTGAGACACCCCACTCCTCTCTGTGGGCAGTGAGGGCAGGCAGTTCCTCACAGCTGGAGTTCTCCCAGGCTCCCCTCTGCTTCCTGCACAGCTGGAGAATTTGGAGTTAGAAGTCAGTGTTCCCAGTAAACCTGAGGGACACCAGCCCTGCCCTTGCTGCTGTGGGATTCACTGTCCTTTCCCAGGAAGGAGGAATGTTGCCAGGCAAAGCAAGAGCTTTGCTGCGACCTGTAAAGCTCAGAGCGAGCCCTTGGCCCCTGAGCACCGTGCCTGGCCAGAAGCAGGAGTGTGTGCTTGGGAGTGCAGTGCAGGGTTGCAGGGCACTAGGGGGTGACCACTACGCCCCAGAACCATGATGGCCAGGTGCCTTCTTCCAGGATGTGTTTGGCTTAACATCTGCCTTTCCTGCCAGAGGCCAACTCCCGCTGCCAAACCCCCACTAAGCAGAAGCTGAGCCCGGCCTCCTCCCAGCTGTTTGCGGTGGAGACGCCGCAGGAGCCCGTGGAGTGGACAGGAGCCGAGGAGTCACTCTTCCGTGTCTTCCATGGGACCTACTTCAACAACTTCTGCTCAATTGCCAGGCTTCTGGGGACAAAGACCTGCAAGCAGGTGGGTGCCCAGAGCAGGCAATGCAGCAGCAAGAGAGGGGCCAGCGCCGGAGCCACTGCCTGTTGGTTTTATTTCTGTCACAAACCTCCCTGAGGAAGGTGCCACATCAACGCTTTTGGGGTTCAGGGTGTTAACTCTGCAGCAGTGCTGCTGTTGGCAGAGTGAGCCCTGTGTGCCTGTGTCCCTCCCATGTGCAGTGTCACACCAGGTGTGCGGGCACTCGTTTCCCAGGCAGGAGGAGCAATGGTGCCAGTAGGCAGGAAAATGGAGCAGAGCTGCTGCTCTCTGGGCCTGGGAGCCTTGCTGTGCTTACTCACACTCTCCTTATGCTTTTGATAAAACAACTTGAGTGCACTGAACTTGTTTCTTATTTTTGCTTGTGTTCTTCGGTAGGTCTTTCAGTTTGCAGTGAAGGAATCACTTATAACGAAACTGCCAACAAATGAGTTAATGAATCCATCCCAGAAGAAGAAAAGGAAGCACAGGCAAGTGTTGGACAAGCTTGTTTTGTTCTTAAAATGCAACCAGATCCGCTGCTTTTTGTGCCAACGCATTCCTGGTAATCCCCATCTGGCTCCCATCTGTGCGCACGTCCTGCTGTCACATGGGGCTGCTGGTGCTGCTGCTGGGCGCTGGCCCTGGCCCAGCTCCAGGGCTGCTGCTCTGGCTGGGGGCTCCGTGGCCCTGCAGCCCCAGGCTCAGCTTGAGGATAGGGCAGCACTGGCTGTTGCCCCCGGTGCCTCTTCCCTAACACTTTGGGGACCCTCCAGCCTCAGCTCCCTGACTTGTAACCCACTTTGTGTGTTGATCCCAATGTGTCCAGTACTATTCTGGCTCTGGTGTTTGGCTTAAAAGCTTCTGCTGCAGCTGCATCACTCTCATCTCTCTCCACTCTGTGGTGGCTGCTGATCATTAATGCATGAATCTGCCAGACCCATCTCTGCTGTGCTAGCTGCTGGTGCCGAGCGGCGCTGGCCGGCTCTCCCTGATGGCTAATGCATCCCCTCAACCCTCTCTGCTCCTTTTCCAGGCTGTGGGCTGCACACTGCAGGAAGATCCAGCTGAAGAAAGGTAGCGTTGGCTGTGGCTGTGTCATGGGAGGTTTGCAAGGGTTGAGTTTTCCAGCTCTGACTGCAGCAGCGGGATGGCTGTGTCCTGCTCACCAGCCCGGCAGGTCCAGCAGTGTGGAGGGGAGTGACTACCCCTGGCCAGGCTCCTTGGGGTGCAGGGGGCATCGTGGCCATGCCAGTGCCCGCTGAAGCTGCATGTGCGGCGAGGTTCACTGCAGCCAGGGGAGTCTGAGGGCTGGTGTGCAGCCCTGCTGTGGACTGGGCTGTGATCAGTGAGCACAGCCGTGTGTGTGCCTGCAGGAGCTGGGTGCTGCCAGGCTCCCTGCCCAGTGCAGGCAGATGGGCAGCTTGCACCTTCTCAGCTCCAGAGCCCTGCATTTGCTGCTTTGAAAAGGTTCCTGCAACATGCAGCTTCCAATCTTGGCATTTCTCTTCTTGTTCTAGATAATTCACCGACCCAGGTGTACAACTACCAGCCCTGTGACCACCCCGAGCATCCCTGTGACAGCTCCTGCCCTTGCATCATGACTCAGAATTTCTGTGAGAAGTTCTGCCAGTGCAACCCTGACTGTAAGGAGAAGTCGAGGACTATCGGGCAGAAAAGCAGCCAGCTCTCGTGGCACAGAGCACAGGGAGGCTGCAGAGCTGGGGCTTGCTGGGGGCCTGCTTTATTCCTGCACTCGCTGCTCTGTCCATCCACAGCAGTTCTGTTAGCAGCCTGCTGAAGTCCAGAGGGAAATGGTTCTGTGCTGCCCTGCAGCTCTTGGCAGCTGAGGCACTCCTGTTAGTGCTCGTCCCTGTGTCTGTCCTGCAGGTGCTGCTGCTGGTCCCCTGTGAGCAGGATGTGCCTCCAGCAGTTCGGGTGGGCGTTGGGTCACTGCTCTGCCATGTTTGTTTTTCCTTTCTGGGCTTCCATTCCCAGCTCTGCAGTGGAGATAACAGCCAGACTTCGTTCTGTCCCTGCCCAAGGCCTGCCAGGGCGAGATCTGGCTGGGGAGGAGCATCTGGGGCAGAGACCATGCGTGGCCCCTCTGTTCTCTGCCAAATCTCACAGTGCAAACCTATGGTCTATGTTGCTACAGGTCAGAACCGCTTCCCAGGCTGCCGCTGTAAGACCCAGTGCAACACCAAGCAGTGCCCCTGCTACCTGGCTGTGCGGGAGTGTGACCCAGACCTCTGCCTGACCTGTGGCGCTTCAGAGCACTGGGACTGCAAGGTGGTCTCCTGCAAGAACTGCAGCATCCAGCGAGGCCTCAAAAAGGTATTGACAGCAGTGTGGTGGGGGCTGCCTCAGGGCAGAGCTGATACACAGCTGCTGCTGCTGTGTGGGAGGGGGAGGAACAATTTCCCTGCAGCTGCCAGAGTGCCAAAGTCTGCAAAAGAATCTGCTCTGCCTTGGGCCTCTGCAGGACTTACTCTGGAGTAGGGATTGTGGATGTGAAAATCAGGACATTGGAGTTACATGAGGAATGGTGAGAGCAAGGGAGTGTATAAAGTGACTCCAGAGAAAGATTTAGTCTTGAATTCTGCTGGTCAGAGCAAGGAATTGTACATTAAAAAAAAGAGAAATTCAGAGAAAGTTGCAAATTAGTGTGTGTCAAGTCCTGTGCAGCTCCATGTAATGGTGTAAGTCTGTAGGGAGCTGCGTGTCACCGTAACAAGGGGATGCTGAGTGGACACTGTCTCCCCTCTGCCCCCATGATCTGTGTGCTGGGAGGTGCTGTACCCACCAGCTCTCCCCATTTCCTTTCATTTTGGTTCCAGCATTTGTTGCTGGCCCCATCAGACGTGGCTGGCTGGGGGACTTTCATCAAGGAGGCTGTGCAGAAGAACGAGTTCATCTCCGAGTACTGTGGGGAGGTCAGTGCTGCTGCCTGTGCTGGGGCTGTGTGCCAGGCACACGGGGGCTGTGGGTGGTGGGAGAGCTTCCTTTGGCCACGGGTTCAGCTGCCTTCCCTGGCTCGGCTGTGCCCGTGGGCTCGCTCTGACCACATTTGGAGATGGAGCCCTGTGCTGTCTGGGGACACATGTCAGTGGCCCTCCAGTGTGGAGGAGCGTGTTGTGTGTGTGCTGCTACCTGAGAGCCCTGCTCTGGCCTCTGCCCCATCCCTGGGAGCCCCGGCAAGCTCCTGCCCATGAGGTGGGAGAGAGAGCAGGAGGGTGTTTCCAGGAGGCAGGCGAGCACCTGGCTCAGCCCTCAGCTGCTGAGTCTCTCAAGGTGTTCTCCCTCTACAGCTCATTTCACAGGATGAGGCTGACAGGCGAGGAAAGGTCTACGACAAGTACATGTCCAGCTTCCTCTTCAACCTCAACAATGGTAACTTCCTGAGGTTGCCAGGGGTGGAGAGGCCAGGGCTGCTGCCCGGGTGGGCAGGCTCAGCCCACCTCTTGCCTGGGTGACAGGCCTGGCCTTACACCAGTTTTCTTCTTTTTTTTTTTTTTTTAATAGATTTTGTTGTTGACGCTACTCGCAAAGGAAATAAAATCCGCTTTGCCAACCACTCGGTGAACCCCAATTGCTATGCGAAAGGTGAGGTCCCCCTGCCCAGCTGGGCCAGGCAGGGCTTGGTGCTGTGAGAGCTCCAGCCTGAGCTGGGGCTGCACATCTCTGATGTTGCATCTCTGGTTGCAGTCGTGATGGTGAATGGAGACCACCGGATTGGTATCTTCGCCAAAAGAGCCATCCAGGCAGGAGAGGAGCTCTTCTTTGACTACAGGTACCATGGCCAGAGGGGACCTTGGGCTGCAGGGTTTGACCCCACCTTCTGTGCAGGTTTGTGGGGAGCGTGGGAGGTCATTGCTGCAGCCATGATTTGCTGTCCCATAGGTACAGCCAGGCAGATGCCCTGAAGTACGTTGGCATAGAGAGGGAGACGGACATCATCTAAGCTCTGGGGTGGTTCTGGCACACCTTGCTGCTGCACCTTGTAAGCAATGCCATGTTTGCTTCACGCTGACATGACTGCTGCCATTCCTGCTGCTATGTGTGTCACAAGTGCTACTTTCCATCCAGACACCAGAGAGACTCGGGGCAGGAGTGTAAGCAGTCCCTGGGCCACGGCTGCTGTCCCAGGGTGGTTTTCCCTCTGCCCCAGCTGGCTGGGGAACAGGGACTGCCTGGCTGTGGCTGGAGTGGCACCAAGAGATGCCTGGGGATGGGAGAGCAGCACTATGCAACACAATACTTTGAGTAGGGGTGCCACTGAGCTGGGTAGAGGACGATGTTGCAGTCACTGCCTGTGGTGACCCAGGGGAGGCTCCTCAGAAACCTTCCTTGGGCTTTGTGACCCCCTGGCCCTGGGAATAAAGGGGAAATATTCTCTGGCAGGGTGAGGTTTAGCCTTGGCACCCCATGCAAAAAGGAAAGAAAAAAGCACTTTAAACTCATCCTCAGCTGGTGGCTGGGCCCTGTATTTTGCGCTGGGGTGGAGGCACTGCAGGCGTCCCAGGTGTCCTGCATCCATCAGCACCTTTGCTGGGATGTTGCTCCAGGCCTGGGACAGGGCACACTGGATGGGGTCTGGGGTGACCTGAAGGTTGGGGCTGTTCCCTGAGAGCCACATCTGCCACCAGCTGCCTGCCTGGCCTGGTGCTGGGTGCTGGGCTGTGCTCCACCCAGTGTCCAGGGCTGGGTTCCCAGGATGACATGGGGAACCTGGCTGAGCCCTGACCTGGCTCCAGGGCCCCAGCTCCCTCCCAGCTGTTTAGTCCAGGAACACACAGAGGTGCTGGGTTTGCCTGGGAGCCAGGGCCTCCCTGGCTCAGCCCTCACCATGCTTTCCCAGTCCCCTGCCATGGCAGGCCAGGCTGTCTGTCTGTCCTTCCCGTGATGGCCCTCTGGAGCCTGGAGGTGTTTAGGTCTGTCTGGAGCAGTGCTTGTATCCCAGCACCTGCCTGAGCCTTGCTCCCTACCACCTCCATCCGCCCAGCTCCTGCCAACCCTGCTCTTGCCTAAGCGTCTTCTGCCACTTCGGCCGTATCTGCACTATGCCAGGCTTGTGTCTGTGGTTTGTTGACGGTGAATAATGGTAATAATAATGCACTTTAAATATGGCTTGTAGCCTTTGTCATAATAAAGTGGTAGCAAAGACCCTCCCCTGCTTGCTGGCCTCTGTTACCCTGGGGACCAGCTGGCAGCAGCCTGTTCCCTGACTGCTGGGCTCAGCCTGGCTGTCCCCAATGTCGTTTCCGTGGTCCAGGGAGAATCGCAAGTGACCCGCTGCCGCCAGCTGCCTGAATCACGCTGGCTCAGGGTAGGAAGGGGGCCAAGGTGAGTGGTGGGGAGAGCAGGACATGATGTGTGTGTGCAGCAGCAGCTGAGCTGCCTCTAGCCCCAGCTCACTACACCTGCATCTCACCCCAGGACCAGGAATTGCCATTGTCATTGTGGTCCCTCCCTTGGTGCAGGCTGAGGCAGGGTGGGAGGAGAGGATCTGCCCAGGCTGCCAATGTAAAGGCTGGGGAGTGTCAAACACCATCATTCTGCCTTTATTTGATTATCTTCACATCTCATTCAAAAGAACAGGTTTTTTAAAAATAAAGTGCCCAGTGGAGCCAGGCCTTTGGGTAGATAAATGCATATCTGTAACATCGTCTTACCACAACACAGCAAGTGAACAGGAGCTTTCCCTGGGCTGGAGGTAATCGGCAGGACTGGCACTTCGTACAGAGAAGTAGCAAACTACAGACCATGTACCACGACACGCGGGACGTCACCCCCGCGGGAGCTTCCGTTTGGTTTTTTATACAAACCGATAGAATAAAAAAACCAGAGTGTAGTAGAATATCCAGCAACAAAAATGGTAGAAACGATCTGTACCTGATCTTATGAAAGCAGCATCTCAGCAAGGTGCGGTGGCGGCATGCGCGGCGCCGGTGTGGAGTATTGCTTGGCTCCCCGGCCGTGCGGGGCCGGTGCTCGTGGCTCTGCGTGGTGCTGGCGAAGCGAGCAAAGCAGCGGGTCATCTACGCGGGCAGCACTAAAGGGCAGCAGCAGCCGGGTTGCCCCCGGCCAGAGGGAGGGTGGGCGCTGGGCCTGGGGCTCCCCGACAGAGGCCAGGCAGGATTTGGCAGCTGTAGAGGCCTGCCTCCGGCACGGGGGCTGTCGGCGTGGCCGGGGCGAGCGAAGCTGGGGCTCGGCGGATCGTGGCCGCGCTCCGGGGCCGGTCGGTGGTGGCTGTGGGGAGGAGGTGGCGGTCGGTCCGGTCCGGTCCGGTCAGTCTGAAGGCGGGTGTTGGCAGTTCAGGTGTGCTCGGCCTTTTGGTCCCGCGACGCTCGCTCGTTCCCGGGCGGCTCCCGGGGCTGCGGGGGCTGTGAGCCCATCCCACCCCCGGCCCCGCTAGTCCCCTCTCGGCTCCTCCAGGATCTGGGGCAGGTTCTGGTCCTTGCGTGCTGATGGTGGTTTGGCAGCTCCGCCGTAATCCTGGATGGCCTTGGGCTCGTTGGTGTGGTAAGAGCCCTTGTAGCGGTGGTGGTAGAAGTAGAGCAGCACCAGCAGCCCTGACAGCAGCAGGAGCAGGAAGATCACGACTGCGGGGAAAAGGCAGCAGTGAGGGATTGGGGAGGGGCCGCAGGGCCGTGCCAGTGTGCAGTAGCAGCCACAGGCTTCACTTACACCCAATGATGATCCCAATCCAGCCGTCGTCGTGCACGTGGGGGAACTCTGCAGAGACAGAGTAGGCAGCTGAGACCAGGCTGCAGCAGGGTCTCATGCCGGAGCTTCCCTTCTGCAGTTGGTGCTTGATGAGGGCTCCATCCCCACCAAGGTGCCACCACAGCACCCACCTGTTGCCATGTACCAGGGGTCCATCTCAGGAGGGATAAGGATGGTGCTGAGAGGGAGCATTGAGGCACAGCTCGACTCCACCAGTTCCCCCCGGATGCTGTAGGGCCGCAGGGCACTGGTGGGGTAGAAGATGGTTTTGAGGGGCACGAGGGTGTTGAATTTCACCCCTGAGAGGCAGCCTGAGAAGCCAGGTGTGTTGTAGCGCTGGATCTCGGGGTCAATCACGCCAGTCTCTGTGGAGCCACAGAAAGAGATTACTCATCACCCTCAGAGGGCATGGGCCATCCTGTGCAGAGGAGACCCCAGAGAGCCCAGCATGGGACCCCAACTCACCCATCACACGCCCCAGGTACAGGTTTTTGGGCGAGTCCAGCTTGCTGTCCACAAACAGGGAAAACTGCTGCTCCATGACGGGGAGATAGTCCACCTGCGAGGTACTTGCACAGCGTCAGTGCCCACAGAGCCACCCTGCCCATGCCCCCTCCCAGCCTGACCTGAAGCCCCCAGGCCCCACTGGGAAGGTGCCCCAGCCCATACCTGGGTGTACAGTGTGCGGTGCAGGCGGGTGATGTTGACACGGTGGGGCCGCCCATCTGTCACTGGCTTGTTGGTGAGAGTGAACACATAGGGGCTGGTGCCCAGCTGGTAGCGCAGCTGGAGGCTCCCTGTGGGCAGCACAGGGTTGTCAGCAGGGCTGGAGCTCTCAGCAGGCACATCCAGCCCATCTATAGGGCTGGAAACTGGCATCCACAGAAAGGAGCATCCTATGCAAGCCCCAGCCCTGCAGGCTCTGCGTGAGCCCCAGGGCTGGGGACCCTGCCCTCACCATCATCCTTGATGAGCACGGCCATATAGTCCTTGACGAAGGTGCTGACGTAGAGCAGCACAGCGGGTGCTGAGGTGGTGCTGAAGCTGAAGCTGACCTCCTCACTGGTGAGGTTGTAGCCAGGCAGGGGCTGCCAGGGGCTGCTCACAATGCTGGCAAACTCGCGGGCGGCGTACAGCGACATGGGCAGGATGTTGTACCGCACCCAGGTGCCCTCCTCGAAGTAGCCACCGATGTCTGTGGGAGAGCCTGAGGTGAGGGGAGCGCCGGCTCCTCAGCCCCTCCCGCTCTGCGGAGCACAGCCACTCACCGTGGTTGCAGAAGGGCCCGGTGAAGGCGGAGATGCTGCAGTTGCAGGTGTAGTGGCTGTAGCGCTCGACGCAGAGCCCACTGTTCTGGCAGGGCACCGGCGGGTCCTGGCAGTAGCCGGTGCAGTTGACCCGCACGCCCTCCGTCTCGTTGGCTTTGCCCTCCAGGTTGAGCGTCACCCCGTTCATCCGCAGTGCCCGCAGGCACCCCAGGAACGGGCGCATCTTGTGCTCTGCTGCGCCTGCAGCGGGGCCAAGACTCAGCGCCCTGTGGCACATGGGGACCTGGGGGTGCAGGGACGTGGCCAGGGGCTCTCACCAACGTAGAGGGGCCTGTCAAACTCCAGGCGGACGAAGCTCTGTGGGGGGAATGGCCGCACCACCCAGGGCAGCTTGTCCACCCGCAGCCGCGCCAGCTTGACGTTGAGCTCAGCCTTCACCTGGTGCCACTCATCGTCGTTCCAGGGTACCACCGACCACACCGTCAGGTTCTCGTCCCCATTCCCAATGTCGAATATAAACGCCACGTCCCTAGTGGCTGCAAGGAGGTGGTGTTGAGAAGGGGGTCCCAGCCCTACTGCCCCAACAGCCCTGCACCCTCTGCCTTCCCCGTACTGTTGAGCTCAATGCGGATGTAGTTTCGGTAGCCTGGGTTCTCCAGGAAGACTCCAGACTGGGCAGTGGTCTTGAAGTAGAAGGAGATGTCAAGGCTGTGATTGGCCTGGAAGGTGGGGAAGATGAGGGCTGCGCCCCTGTTGAAGGAGACGGTGTTCCAGGTGTTGCCTGCGGGGAACAGGAGGGGCAGTGAGGGATGGGTGGGGTCTCTCCACGTGGGACACCAAAGGCGGGTGTAGGCACTCTGGAGGCAGGGGATGTTCTGTGGGGCCGGTCACTTACGGTCTCCATAGCACCGTAGGGGCCCCAGCACAAACTGGGCTTCAGAGCCAGAGCGGTTGGTGTCTCCAACCACAACCTGGGTGACAGGCAGGTGGTCCACAAAGGTCAGCAGACCCTTGTCTGTCCTCCTGCAAATGTGAGTGCATCAGAGGGGCCATGAGGTGTTTCTGTCCCTTCGCCAGCCCACAGCCGTGTTACTCCCATCTGAGCGCCCCAGAGTCTGTGCCCCCCATGACTGCAGCCCCAACCCCACAGCTCCTTTTCCACAGCCCCAGCCACTCACCAAATTGCATGGTCAGCATCGCAGTTGCAGAAGTACTGGGGGTCAGCACAGTTCTTGTCCAGCCCGCAGGCGCAGCGCTGGATGCCCGGTCGCGAGCCCCCCCAGTAGTAGTGCCGCTCATTGTTCCGACCCATCCAGAAGCTGAAGGGCAGCCCGGCTGCAGGCACAGAGGAGGGTCAGGACATGGTCCCGTGTCATGGACAGCCTCGCAGCGCAGCCCCCCTTCCCCCAGCACTCACAGGGGGTGTTGAGCAGGCGGGAGTTGTAGCAGTGGAGCTCAATGCGTTGCTCACAGTACTCAGAGGCATTGGCCAGGGCTGAGACCTCGTCCCAGGAGGCGTTCCAGTACTCCACGGCCCCCAGGTAGGGCTGGTCCACACTGGAGCCCGTCACCCGCGTAGCGTAGTGACGGTTGTGCCGGATGATGGTCCATGCTCGGTCCTCTGCAGCAAAAGGGGAGCTTTAGGACTTGACCCCTAGGACATCCCCACTCCCTCTATCCTGTTCCAGCTCCAATACGCAGCAAGGGCTGGTTCCCACGGGCACTGGACAGTGGGACCCCCCCTTGCCCTCCTGCTACTCCCACCTCGGATGTCACAGTACACCGTGAAGGGCTTGAGCGGCCCACTGCCATCTGGGTCGATGGTGTAGTTGCCTGAGGTCTTCCCGCTGACCCGGTAAGCATCACATGTTTCCTTGTAAAGGGCTGGAAGAGAAGAGCAGGGTGAAGGTCAGCGCAAGGCAGGCTCCAGGCAGCAGTAGGGGCTGCAGGTGCCCAATTGTCCCTGACCCATGAGGCTCCAGGCTCACATTTGTGGCAGGTCTCCCCCTTGTACCCTGTCAGGTCGCAGATGCACATGAAGTCATCCCAGGATTGGATACAGCGGCTGTCATGCTCACACAGGTTGGGGGTGCACCTGAGGGCACAGAGGGCTCCTGTCCCAGCACCAGCACAGCCCCCCCGTGCCCCCCACTCCCAGGCAGCACCCTTGTCCCGGTGGATACCTGTCCGTGATCCCACAGACGTTGAAGAACACGTTGTGGTACTGCGCCAGCCGGTGCTGGGCCAGCAGCTCCACGTCCACGGGCTGCATGTCTACGTTCAGCATCTGCAGGCAGCCGTGGAAAGCCGTCTGGTTTGACCGGCAGCCAGTGACTGAGGCCGGCTTGGGGCAGCCTGCAAGACAGGTCAGGGTGAGCAGCCCTCAGGCACTCACTGTTCCCGACCCCGCCCTGCTGCCCACCTCCAAAGAAGTACTGGCTGCCAGTTCGTAGCTGGAAGGGGTGCGCCACCCGAAACTCGGCACCATCATCATCGTCAATGGTCACCACAGCTGAGCCGTCCCGTGCCACCAGGTGCACCGAGTGCCAGAAGCCATCATTCAGGCGATGCCCTGTGTGGAGAGGAAGGTGTGTGGGGAGGCTCTGCTGCCAGACTGACACCCCGCCCCTTGCTGGCTCCCCAGCCCACCTGCAGCAAACTCCAGCTTCTTCTTGCCAGGCTGGGCGATGGAGACATTGACTTGCCCCTCACTCAGCACCATCTCGAGGGAGCCCAGGCGGTCAGAAAAGCCGGTGTAGAGCAGGAGGCCAACGGTGTCCCAGGAGCGGAAGCGGAAGCTGACGGCCAGGCGGTTCCTCCGTGGGATCCCTGGCACCTGCACGTAGTTGTTGATGCCCGCGAAGGTGATGGGGGTGTTCAGCTGGTCCTGGCAGTAGTGGCCCACTTTGCCCTGGGAGTGACCATGGGAGAGGGTGAGGAAGGGAATGTTCCCATGGAGGGGAGGCCCTCTCATCCCCGCAGTCCTGGCCTCAATTATGCCCAATTGATCCCAATGCCTGGCAGAGCCAGGCGGGCGCCCCAGGCCAGGGACAACCTTGCATGGTCAATCCGGCACCGCTTGGCTGAGCACGGCCACTGCCCGGCCCCGCATCACCCTGCAGCGGGGAGGGAACCTGACCCCAGGGAAGGGGTCACCCCACAGTGGGGCTAACGACCTGCAGGAAAGGGATCTCCCCACAGCAGGCAGAGGACTCCCAGAGAAGGGGCCACCCCCCAGGCTGGACCTCAAAGCGAATGTTGGGTCTCCGGTGCCGGGCCAGGTCGGCGATGTTGACCCCGTTGAACATTATGTTCTCCACGCAGCCCCGGAAGTTTTGCCGGTAGGTGAGGTGCTGCTTGTCGTGGTCGATCACCCCTCCAAAGAATACCTGGGAGGTAGAGGGAGGGTGTCAGCCCCTCTCTGGAGGACACCACAGGTCAACATCCTGGCAGTCCCCTGCCCACTGCACCCACCTCAGTTTCAAGGTCAAGCTGGTCGAAGGTGCCACGGCAGCGGAAGCGCTTGACCTCCCCGTCCAGTGTCAGGTTGACGTAGTGGCCAAGACGCTCAATGTGCAACGAGTGCCAGTGCTGGTCATCCAGGAGGCTGCCCACCGCCACCGTTGTGTGGCCCTCACTGGCGTGCAGTGGGCTGCTGCCTGGGGAGGACCAGCATCAGCCGGTGGCCCCCTGGCCCCACGCCCCCAGCCCCTGGCCCCGGCTCACCTAAGCTGATGTGCAGGAGGAGCTGGGCCTGTTTGAGCTCCACTGTGATGTAGTCACCCTGCGAGCCCTCCCCGTGCATCAGCACCCCATCCTGCTCCAGTGTCTTGAAGTTGAAGGAGATGTCATCCTCAAAGGTACTGACCCTCTTGGCTCGGAAACGGTAGGAGATGGCATCATCCCCATCAAAGTAGAGCACATGGGACCCTGGGGAGACCAGAGCAGCCCCAGCCATGTCACTGCCTGCAGCAGCAGGTGCCCTGGCATGGGGAACATTCCCTTCTGCTGTGGTCTCTGCCATGGCTGCAGACTGCTTGGGCACAACGCTCTCTGAGAGAGTTTTCCAGGTGTGCCAGAGCCAGGATGCCACCACGCAGGGCTGCTGGAGCCCCCGGCCAAGTACTCACGGTAGGGACAGCCATAGAGGCCCAGGCGCAATCCAATCTTTCCGCGTGGGTTCCAGGCCACCGGAATGATGCGAATGTAGCGTGCCAGGATGGGGTAATGCAGGTCATGCCGCACCACCCCGCTCTCATTCACGTTCCCAAAGAATGTCTGGGGATGAAGGGTCACTGTCAACACCTTGCTCCAGGCCAGGGGTCTCTACTCGCCTCAGAGGGGTCCCCTCCCACAGGGAACCCTGGGCTTCCCCCTACCCAGTTGCTGCCCTGCTGGAAGAAGGGTTTCCAGCTCGTAGGGTGGTCTCCATAGAGCACAATGTAGCGTGTAAGCCAGTCATAGGTGTTGAAGGTCCCCTGTGTGGCCACTGCGTTGATCCGGTGCTTCTGCATAAGGTCGATCTGGAGCCAAGGCTGCTTGTCCCGGGGGTCCGGGGACCAGCCGCTGGTGCCTGCGGGGGGAGCGGCTCAGCTGGCCCCACAGCCCCACACCCCTCGGCTCCCGACTGAGCGGCGGCTGCTTGCTCGGCCCCACCACAGCACCTGACAGGACCCCACAGCCCCGCGAGAGGCAAAACATGGCCGGGGACAGCCCCTGTCCACGTCCCCTGCCCCGCCTGCATCCCAGTTCCGCGGAGGGACTCACTGTGCAGACGGGCGAAGCTGGCCGAGTAGAAGATGCTGTATCTGGATGAGGCACCGATGGAGTAGGAGTAAAGGGGAGCAACGAGCTCATCATAGCAGGGTCCTGAGGGGAGAACGGAGCTGGGGCCGGCCTCGGGGCACTGAGCTGGGCAGTGTCCCTGTGGGAGCTCCCCCGTCCCAGCCCTGCGGACCCTCAGGGCTCTGGGGACCCCGCGGCTCTCGCGGGCCGGCGGAGCGGCGGCCCGCTTTGCTCTCCCCTCCCACTGCAGCGGAGCTGACACACCTCTGCGGGCCCCGGCGCCGGCACCAGCCGCCTCCGCACTGACGTGGGCGACGGGACCCCCCGTTCTGCCCCGCCCCGGCGGGGAACGATCCCGCGTGGGAGCCCGGGGATCCCGTGCAAACCCTCGCGGCATCGGCAAAAGACCCTCCGGAGGGGCCGGGGTCCCGAACCTCTTGTAGGGTCTCCTACCGGGTGGGACGGAGCCCGGGGAGCCCAGGAGCATCCCCAGCTCTCACTGCAGGAACTGTGCTGCATCACTCCCCAGTCCACCGCCCCCCGCCTCGATGCCACTTTGCCCCGGCCCTGGGGAAGGGGCCCCGGCTCAGGGGGCCGCGGGGAGCTGCCCGGTGCGACCAGGGCCTCGCCGATTCCCGTTCCCGAGCGGCTGCCCGCGGCCGCGGTACTGGGTCGGGCCCGGTGCAGCCCCGCGGCGGGGCCAGCCCGGTGGGTGGCGGCGCTGGCCAAGGTACCGGCGGAGCCCGGCCGGTCCCGCGGGGCGGCCCCGCTCTCCTCGGCATTCCCGGGCATCCCAGATCCTCGGGGCGTCCCGGTTCCCCCGGGTCCCCAGAGGCTGCGGCCGGGCGCGGAGCCGCCGGCG
>VZRV01004344.1:374103-412848 GCA_013398115.1 Falcunculus frontatus | reverse complement strand
GAGCCGAGCCGGGCCGGGCCGGGCCGGGCGCGGCGCAGAGCCCCGGCCACCCCCCGCGGCACCTGCAGCCGCGCCCCCAGGAGATGCTCCGACCGGGAGCCCGATTCCTCCGGTACTCGGCACGGCGAGTTCCCGGGCTGCACCGGGACACGGCTCTTGGGGTTGGGGATACGGGAGCACAGCGAGGCCGTGCAGGAGCTCCCCGGGCACGCCCGGTCGGTTCCTCTGCGGCGCCTGGTCCTCGCCGAACCCCGAGCCTCCGCCGTCCCTGCCCTCTGCAGCCCCCGTGCAGGGAGGGTGGGAGCGCTGCCCGCAGCCCCCCCGCAGCAGATGTGGCGGCGGTTTGTAATCAAGCCGTGGATTAAGGCCTGCAGGTCTCGGGGTCGCTGCTCTCTCCAGTGGTGCAGAAGAAGGGATTTAGCTTGTATCTGCTCTCAACCATCCCCAGACGCCCAAAGAGGGGCTGGGGGGGGCTGGCGCCTGCGTGGCCTATATACACCTACAGAGCCGCGGTGCCCCGTGTCCCCTGGCCCCGCAGGAGCAGGAGAACTTCTCTCCCAGGGGCCTCGAGCAGTCCCGAGAGACGTGGATGCCCTAACAGCTGCTGGGTCCGGCCTGGCTCCAAGCGGAGAGCAGGAGCCCGGCCAGGCTGTGCCCGGTGCAGGCAGCTCCGCACCGGTTGCTCTAGACCTGACAGCGTGTGCCGAGCCTGGCTGCCGCGGGCAGGGCAGCACAGCCATCACTGCACGCAGCCGGTGCTAAGCCTCCTCCCTGCCCAGGCCAGGGCTGGGGAGTGAAAGAGCGAACAGAAAACCCCAGGTGTGGCAGGGATGTGGGACACCTGGCAGTGCACCAGGGGTTCTGATACCATGAGCTGGAACCATGTGCTGAGGACATTGGCGCTCACCCTCCTGTCTCCCAGACCCTGACAGTGCCTGCAGGTCTGTCCCCAGGAGAGGCACAGCCCACCTGGCCTTATCTTGACACCCCGGGGTGCTGCCTGCTCTCGCCAGAGCCCCCCGTTCCAACCCTGTGCTGGGTCAGATCTGTGACAACCCCAAGGGGGAGATGCAGAGTCCCTGCTCTGCACCCATAGCTGCCTGTGGGGCCAGCACTGGCCTCAGAACACTCCTCCCTCCCCTTCCCCCAGGATGCAGGGTGCAGGAAGGCACCCCCAGAGCCAGCACAGGGCAGAGATCTGCAGATAGCATCCCTGCACTGCAGGAAGAGCAGGAGAGGAGGAAGAGACCCTCCAGCAAAGAGCCCTGGGGGCCCCCTGGAGGCTGGGGGCATCTGTCCCGCTGCCCTTCATCCAGGGTGCAGCAGCACCACAGCCCCACAGTGAGCACCCAGGATCCCGTCCCCGTCTGGAAGCAGCAGGAGGGCCGAGGGCAGAGCTGAGATAAGCCATGGCAAAGACGGCTGTAGCCGGGAGAAAGGGGGATTGAGGGATTATGGCCAGGAGCCCATAAAAGCTGGGGATCAATTTTCTCCCCCCCGGGAAGAGGAAAGTGGGGCCTCTGCCCCACAGGAACTAATCTGCTTCTTAATGAGGAGCTGGGAATTTTGTTGTCAACAACCAGCAACAACCAGCCTGCCCAGCACTGTGGGGATGCAGCGCCGGGTGAGGACGCCTCGGTGAGGGGTGGGCCCTGCACCAGCAGCCACCCCAGCTTCTGGAACCAGCATGTTTGCCATCAGGAAAGGATAATCCTAGACCAGACAGGGCTCTGCCGATGCTGCTGGAGGAGCATCTTGCCTGTGCCCAGCTCAGTGCCAGCCCACGGCAGCCCCCACTCCATTCCTTGGCCCCATTTCCTCTGGTCCTGCAGGAGCCAGCGATAGCCCTGGGGTGGGATGGGTTTCCTGCATGTGCTGGATGCCCTCGGCCAGACCCTGCTCCCCTGGCTGGGTGCTCCCAGGTTTGGCCTGTGCACCCACATGACAGAGACTGAGCAGAGCTGCTATTTCTGTCCCCAGCATGCAGATGTAAAAGATGCACCAAATAAAAGATTCAGGACAGGCTCCAAAGTGGGGTCACACCTGCCACCTCGCCTTCCTCCCCAGGGCTGGGCCTGTGCTCTGCACCATTCTCAGTATCAGGCACGTGGTCAAACCACACGTTATAGAGCGCTGACACAAACAGCTTCAGACCCACCGGCCAGGGGAAGGGTTCTGCTGTGCAATGACGGAGCAGGTGAGGGGGCTGCAGGGTGAGGGGTTTGCTGGGAGCCAGGCAGGACCCCCCATCACAGGCTTTTCTCAGTTTTTTAGGTAGTTTTCTTGTGAGCCCTGTGGGTTTGGGCTGAAAGGCAAAACCCTGGGGAATCAGAGCAGTGCCTGGTGCTCCAGGCCCCTGGGGCCCAGAGCAGGAAAGGGGCTAGAGGAGCTGCTGGAGAGTCAACCTGCCCTGGCGCTGGGTTCTGATCCCACCTGTGGCCCCAGAGGGGTTGGGGGGCTCAGACCCAGCTGCCTGGGCTCACCGATAGGGGCCAGAGTGAAATTGCTGTTGTGAGGCTACTCTGAGTCAGAGCATGTCAGATCCTGATCTCCAGGGCAGTAGGGTCCTGACTGACCAGTACCAGGCTGCAGCACTGTCCCACTGCCCCAGAGGAGGGCTGAGCAGCTGGGAGGTGGGAGCACTGTGCTCAGCTGCCTGCAGCCTGTGTGAGGCAGCAGGATGTCCCACGACTTTTCTATCTGGGAGCAGGACCAGGCAGTGCAAGGCTGTGCCCACACTGGGGTCCCCAGGGTGGTGCATGGGTGTGTGGGTGCTTTGGGCACCTGGGGATGCTGGTGTGGATCCCCAGGACTCGATTGCCCAGGGCGGCTGGGGCCGTAGGCTGGGTGCTGAGCCCCAGAGCAGCTCCCCTGGCAGGTGCAGGGTTAGTTTGTGGGACATGGTGCTGTGCTGGGGACACCGCGGCTGGGGTCGTGTCCCTCCACCAGCTCTGCATTGCAGGCGGTTGCTCGGGAACTCTGTGGTCACTCTTGCAATGACTGAGCGCAGTGAACCTCCCGTGGCTGCGGGGTGGGCGTGAGATGGAAACAACCCCGCGCGTGGGGCCAGGGACCGGGGACTGCGGCACACCCGGGCTCCCAGAGGCGGGGCTGGGTCGAGAAGGGCTGCCCTGGGTGTGGCTCTGCATCCCGTGGCCGGGCCACCAGTGCTGAGCCCTTCTCACTCAGCCTCCCTCTGCACAGGTGACCCCCAGCCCCGTCTCAACAGAGCTGATGGCCACCACTGACTTCTACCCTTGGGAGGACGGGTACTCGGGCGAGGCCGGCATGTTGCCTGAGCTCTGTGAGAAGCAGGCAGTACAGGGCTTTGCCCGCATCTTCCAGCCTGCCGTGTACCTGCTGCTCTCACTGCTGGGCACAGTGGGGAATGGGCTGGTGCTGCTCACACACACCCGCTACCGCCAGGCACACAGTGTCACCGATGTCTGCCTCCTGCACCTCGCCCTATCCGACCTCCTGCTGCTCCTGACGCTGCCCTTCGCCATCACCGACACGCTGCAGGGCTGGTCCCCAGGCACAGCCGCCTGCAAGGCGCTGCAGGGCCTCTACTCCCTCAACTTTTATAGCGGCTTCTTCTTCCTCACTTGCATCAGCGTGGATCGCTACGTGGCCATCGTGCGGGTGTCGGCTGCCTGCCGCCTGCGCCCACGAGCCCGCCGCCACGGCTGGCTGACGGCGGGGCTGGCCTGGCTGCTGGCCATGCTGCTAGCACTGCCCCAGTTCATCTACAGCCAGGCGGAGCAGCACCAGGATCTCCGGATCTGTCGCGTCGTCTTCCCCCGTGTGGTCTCACGGGCAGCACGGGGGGCCACCAACCTGGTGCAGGTGGTGCTTGGCTTCGCGGTGCCCTTCCTGGTGATGGCAAGCTGCTACGCAGCTGTGGCACGGACACTGCTGGCGGCCCGCGGCACCCAGCCCCACCGGGCGCTGCGAGTGCTGCTGGCCCTCGTGCTGGTGTTCGTGGCCCTGCAGCTGCCCCACAGCCTGATGGTGCTGCTGGACGCGGCCGAGCTGCTGGCCAGCTGGGAGATGAGCTGCGCCCAGAGCCGCCGCAAGGACCTGGCACTGCTGGTCACCGGCGGGCTGGCGTACCTGCGCTGCTGCCTCAACCCCCTGCTCTACGCCTTCCTCGGCCAGCGCTTCCGCCGGGAGCTGTGGCTGCTCGCCAGCGACGCCGGCTGCGTGCGGTCCCTCGACCCGCGCTGCCCCGGCTGCCCCAGTCCCCGCCGGCGGACATCGCTCTCCAGCTGCGTGGACGTGGTGTAGGAGCGCAGTGCCCGCGGCCGGGGCAGGGACCAGCCCCCCGGAGTTCGGCCTCTCCGCGACTCCCCGGGGACAGCCCCGTCCGTGCATGGACCTGCCCCAGTGAGCAGCTGGGCACGGGCAGCACCAGACAATCCTCACGGCGCCTGCACACCCCTGGGCAGAGGGAAGAGCGGCCTCACAGCGCCTGCGAGTGCCTTCACTGCCCGGCCACCCGCCGGGCTGGGGTCGCCGCAATGTCACGCGTGTTGCAGGGGAACCTTGCAATGTCACGCGTGTCGCGGGGCGTGCAATGTTACACGTGCTCTGGGGGTCCGTGAGGTGCCGGTGAGCAGGGTCGGTGGGTGCGAGAGCGGGGCGAGGCAGGCAGCTGGTTCCCACTCTCACAATAAACCCCGAACGAGTCCCGGTGGGCGAGCGCAGTCTCCGTCCGGGGCGGCGCTGCCCCGGGGGGTTTGTGGGGCCGGGGGCGGCTCCTTGGCCACCGGCACTGGCGGCGGATGCCTGCAGGAGGCAGCAGAACCTCGCGCTTCCTGGCTGTCCCTCTGCTCGTCCCCGCGGCTGGAGGGACAGGGAGCCCCCGGTGGGCACAGCAGAGACGCTCCAGAAAAACCCTCCTTGTGCCCTTCCCCGTAGGGCGGGGGCAGAGGGACGTTTCTCTCCCCTCCTTACTCCTCCCACGAGCTCCTCTGCCACGGCACATCCCGAGGGCCCGGAGGCTCCGCGGCACCAGGGTGCTGCGCTGGGGCTGGCCCGGCCCGGACACGTGGCGACCGACACATGAGCACGGGCTGGGACATGGCGAGCGACACATGTCCCGCGGGCTGGCACATGGTGCCGTGGGCCCGCAGCGCCGGGGCCGTGCAGTGTCCCGCTCACCAGGCCTGGCTAAAGTGCTCCACAGTGCCGGGAACAGGATTGGGCTTGGCTGTGGTGCAGCTGGTCATGGAGTCTCCCAGCAAAGCTGGGCATGCAGAGCAGCACCTCCGGGTCCTGCCGGGGCTGGAGGATACTTCCTGTTCACCCCCTGCTCTGCTGGGGATTAGCCCAGGGCTCGACTGGAAGAAGCCATTCCAGAACATTCACCAACTGCTGGGCCAGAAACAGGTTACTGCTGACTCAGCAGCTGCAGAGGCAAGATGATGGGTCTCTGTCCCCCGAAGCCCTCGGTGAGGATCAAGGGCCAGATTCGGGCAGTTCTTGGCCAGACGGCACAGCTGCCCCTGCTGCCCACCCAGCCTGTGGTCTCGGGTGGTCCTGCTCCAGTTCTCCTCTGCCCCCATAGCTGGTCGGCTCTGCTCGAAGCCCGTGACTGCCCTGGCTGCACAGCCGGCCCCACACCGGCGGCTCAGCCCCAGGCACAATCCGGAGCAGGCTGCGTGGGAGGGAACTGGCAGCCGGAGCTTCCTGCCTGCGCATCCCAGCACCCAGGCTCCCAGGGACTGCGGTGACCCAACAGCTGTAGCAAAGCCAGCGCCTTAACTCCTGGGGCTTCGGGAGTGGGGCCAGAGCCTGGACACCGCCACAGCACCCACGCCTCGAGGGTGACGCAGACCCTCTGCCACTGGGCAGAGCCCGGGGCTGAGCTGAGCCACATAGTTGTGGCATCGGGAGTAACCCCACCACGAATGCCTTTCACCAGCTCCTTTGTGGAAAGGCGCTATGAGGGCCTGCAGGACAGGCCTGCCCGGACATGGTGCCCTCCTGCCCACGGTGCCCTCCTGCCTGAGCACAGAGCCCATGGTGCTGCCCGCTGGCACACACTTGGCACCGCACCGGGCTGAGTCGCCATGCTGGGACAGGCGCCAGCGCTGCCGCACGCAGGAGCCAGGGCAGCACATGATGCGGGTGCCGCGGGGCAGGGCAGGGGCCCGTGCCCGGTGCCGGTGCCCACACCGGGTGCGGGCAGTGCTCAGTGACGGTGCCCCGTCAGGTGCCGGGGGTGCCCGGTGCACCCCGCCGGCGGTGGCTCCGGGNTCCCGTCGCGTCCCGGTGCCGTGCCGTCCCGTCGGTGTCGGCGGGGCGATGCCGTTCCCGGGCGGGCTGTGGTGGTTGCTGTGCTGCCGACGGGGCTTCACGCTGCTGCGACGGGACTACGGCGAAGCGGAGCGGGAGGCGGACGGCGAGGCCGAAGAGGAGGAGGAGGCGTCCTTCGAGCTCCGCGCCCAGGGAGACCAGGTGGGCCCGGCACCGGCTCTGGGACGGCCACCGGGACGAGCACGGACGCCGCTGCCCGGCTGATCCCGTTCTCGGCTGGGTCGCAGCGCTGGGTCGTTCCGGCGGGTGCGGGCGAGCCGCAGCCCAGGGAAGCCTCCGGGCGGGCGCGGAGGTCCCGGGCCCGCGGGGCAGGGCCGGCCGTCGCGGGAGCCGCTGCCGGCTGGGTGCAGCCGGAGCCGGGCTCTGCCTGCTCCTGCCTGCTTCGGCCCGCGCTGCCCGCTCCTTAGGACAGGGACCGCGGGGCTACCGTGCCAGACCCGTGCCAGACCCGCGGCGGCCCGGTGCGCGGAGGGGCTCCGGACTGCCCCGCCGGAGCGGGCCGGGACTGTCCCGGGAGCACGTGCCGGGCGCGGAGAGCGGGCCTGGATCTCCCCTCTCCGGCTGCTTCCTCTCGAGGGAAACGGAGTGGCGGAAACCGGTGCTTCCTCCGGCCGGGCTGCGTGTGCGACGGCTGATAGCGTGCGGGGGTGCGGGAGGAACCCCGGCTATCCCGGCAGTCTGCTGCACCAAGGGCCGTGGGGCCGAGTCCCAGCCTGGACTCAGTGGGTGGTGACAGCCTGGTCCCACTTGCTGTGGCCCCTCTCCCCTGCCCACTGCGGGGGCTGCAGCACGGCCCTGGCTGCGCAGGGCTGGGGGCAACCCTGAGCCCCCTACGCTGTCGGTCCCCTAGCAGCAGGTCCCCTTTCCCAGCAGTGCCAGCCCCGTGGGCCGGTGGGAAGTGGGGACAGTGACAGGGCTGGAGCTGGGCCCTCTGGGAACTGGTGGCAGTGCCAAGGGCACAACTATGTCAGGAACCGTCTTTGGGCTTCCCACATCCCATGGGCCACACTGGCTCCGGGCTGGCGTGGGCAGCTGGTGACGCCAGCTCCCCTGAGAGCCCTTTGCTGTGGCCAGGGGGTCCTTGGAAACCCACAGCGTCGACTGCCCCTTCGTGGGAGCGTGGGAGCAGCTACCCTGGCCCTGCCGCCGCAGCTCCTCTCCCGTTTATTTATATCCCTGAGAAGGAGCCGGCTGCCTCCTCTGGACTGCCCACGAGAAACTGGGCACTGCCTCCGTGCCTGCAGCCCTGAGGAGCATGTGAGGCCCTTCCCAGTCTCGGCAGTGGGACAGTGTCTGGAGGTGCTGGCCCTGTGCACGGGTACCAGCACTGTGTGACAAGTGCCCTTAATGCCACAGGTCAGTGGTGCCCGGCCCTGCCCCACAGCACAACCATACCTGCGGCGGCTCCCCCCTCCCTGTCACTATATTTAGTATCTGTCTCTTTTTCTTGGCGTTGCGTGCTCTGGCCTGTCGTGCCTCTGGCTGCCCTGTTGGGCTGCAGCTGGCAGGAGCTCCCGTGCATCTCCCAGGACAGCACTGCCGGTGCTTCCACGTCCCCGCACCCCACTCTGCTGGGCGCTCTGCCCGACCCGGTGCCTGCCTGTGCCTGGGCTCTGCCTCGTGTCCCAGCATGTGTGCCAGGGTTATCACGTGAGCGGCACTGTCCATGTCAAGTTGTGCTGCGTGAGGAGGAACTGACCCTGTCCTACTGCAGGGCCAGGGACTTCCCAGTGCTGCGTCCCACCGCCGCGGGCAGGAAGTCAGCGGCCCCATTACAATGGGACTTTGTGCCGTAAGCGTATTACTCAGCACTGACCTTGTGCAATTCTGCACGGTATTCAGCCAGCCGGGTCAGCTGAGGACACATGGCCAGCGCGCCCGCCGGCTGCCCCCGCACCCGGGGTGCCCCAGCTGCAGCCCTGGCTCCTGCCGTGGCGTTGGGGGTGCCAGGGCTCTTCTGTCCCATGGCAGCAGAATGGGAGCCTGTCTCTCTGGGCCCAGAGCTGGGTTGATGAGGAGGCATACAGTAATGGGGGGATGGCCAGGATGCCAGCTAATGACTGTGGGGCTGAGACGTCTCCTTCCTCCCCAGGGATCCCTGGAGGTGAGCCTGAGCCAGCCCACCCGTAGCAGCAGCGGCTCAGAGCGGTGAGTGATCCCCTGCCTCCGGTCCGTGCCGTGTCCCTTGTGTGGTGCTGCAGCAGCTGCGGGTCTGGCATGTTGTGGGAGGTTGCCCTGGTGCTGGCGTGTGCCGAACCATCCTGCCCACAGAGCTAGCACCAGGCTGTGCTGCTCTGTCGGGTAGAGCAGGGAGTGGCAGAGCCAGGACTGCTGTGCTTGTCCCCATCCCTGGCGCATCCTCAGGCATGTCCCCATCCCTCTGCCATGCCGGATAGCTTGACTGCCGCAGGCTTAGCTGATGGGGCTGTGCATGACTCCTCCTGTGCCAGGGGGCTCTGCCAGGCTGTGTCCATCAGCAGAGGCTGTGCCCTGGGGCAGTTGGTGCTGAGGAAGACGGGGTGCCGGGGCACGGGGGCCTGCTCGCTCCCTGTACTCGCAGTACTGACGCTGCTGCCAACATTCCTTCCTGGTTGTTCATTTTCCGAATTCCTTGGCAGGGCCAAGACTGCAAACAGCTTATTTTTAGCCGGGGTCATTTGCACCCAATGACTCTGCCGTGTTCCCACCACAGGGCTGTGGGGTGCCCAGAGCCCCTTGGGACCCAGCTCACCCCAGCCCTGAGGCCGGTTCCCTGCTCAGGGGCTGTGGGAGACACCCCCGGGCAGCTGAGCTCAGCCCCATGTTGTCCTCAGGTCCCTGCTTGTTGCAGAGGAGATGCGCAGCCTCATCGTGGAGAAGGGCCCAGGGCCAGTGGAGGATGACCCTGATGCTCTCGTGAAAGGTGGGATTGTGCCCCAGCTGTGGCTGGTCCCATCCCAAAGGGATGATCAGACCTGCACAGACCCTTCCCTGTGCTGAGAAGCCCTCGGGGCGGATGGTGCCATCAGTGGGGGCTGAGGGTTCCCCTTCCCAGGCTGGCTGCAGCGGGAGATGCGGGGCTGCATGAAGACCCCCTGGATCCGTCCTCGGAAGTACTGGTTCGTGCTGACGCCTGACTCCCTGGACTACTACAGCAGCAACGAGAAGGGGGCCAGGCGCCTGGGCTCCCTTGTGCTCACCAGCCTCTGCTCCGTGCTCTGGCCAGACAAGCAGCTCTACAAGGAGACGGGTGAGGTGCCCACACCCCTTGGCTGGGCCACATCTTCCCAGCCTCTTGTGCCCTGTGTTACCCTGAGGGCTTCTTTTGCCCAGAGGAAGGGCTGTGCTGAGCCCTGGGGTGCTGAGCTGGGGTGCTGGTGGACAGTGGGTGAGTGGGTCTGTCCCTCACAGGCTACTGGAGCGTGACGGTGTTTGGCAGGAAGCATTGCTACCGCCTGTACACGGAGCACCTGAACGAGGCTGTGCGCTGGGTGTGCGCCGTGCAGAAGGTCATTGACAGCAAAGCGCCTGTCCAAACGCCCACCCAGCTGCTCATGCGTGATGTGGAGGTGAGCCTGTGGCCGTAGGCAGCACTGGGATGGATGTTTGGGGCCTTGCATGCCCCAGGGTGGTGGTGGGAGCCTGTGCCGGGCACTCGGCCAGGTGACCCCTCTGCAGCTGCTGCCATTGCTTTGTCCCTCCAGGAGCACAGAGACAGCCCTGAGGTTCTGGAGCAGATCTATTGCTGCAACCCCATCCTGCGCTACACCAGTGGCCCCCTCTACGCTCCCCTGCTGCCCTTCCCCTATGGCAGCCTGGACCAAAGCGGTGAGGGGCAGGTGGGGGCACAGGGCTGGGTCCGATGCTCTAGGCTGGTGGCACTGATGGCTGGGCTGGGTGCTGTGCAGGGCAAGTGGGCACTGGACTGGGGCCTTGCTGGCCCTGGATGTGAGGACAGTGCCCAGCTGCTGGCAGGGACTCCTGGGGAGGACCACGGGGCTGTTAACCCTCATCCCATCCCACAGCCCCTGGCCCCCGCAGCTACACCACGCTGCGCGACGAGGCTGTGAAGCTCTTCAACTCGCTGCAGCAGCTGGAGTCAGAGCGGGACCCGGTGCCGCTGATGCAGGGTGTCCTGCAGACCTGCCTGGACCTGCCACCGCTGGTGGATGAGATCTACTGCCAGCTGGTGAAGCAGACTACGGAGCCGCCGGCGCCGGGCGGGCAGGGCGACCTGCACTACTGGCAGCTCCTCACCTGCATGAGCTGCACCTTCCTGCCCTCCCCGCCTGTCCTGCGCTTCCTGCGCTTCCACTTGGACCGGTGAGTGCCAGGGGTGCCAGCCACCATCAGGGAGCTCACCAGATGCCTGGTGCCTCTCAGATCAGTGCCACCCTGACCCTCCTGGCATTTCTTGCAGGACAGAGAACCGTTTCCCTGCTTCGGAGATGGCCAAGTACGCCTGCTTCATCCGGGAGGCGCTGGGAAAGACGAAGGGGAGGGAGTGCGTGCCCTCTCTGGAGGAGATCCTGGTGCTGATGCAGCGGCAAGAGATGGTCTGCACAGTGCACTGCCCTGGGGCGCCCGCCTGCAGTGTGGCCATCAGTTCCCACACCACAGCTGAGGAGGTGAGGGGTTACAGCTGTGCCAGGCAGGGGGCCGGGGAGATTTTGGCACACAGGGCTGGGTGGGCAGTGTGCCACAGCAGGTGAGCAGGGTCTCTCCCAGCTGAGCCATGGTGGAGAGGGGCCAGGGGCTGTCTGCCTTTGCCCACCATGACCTATCTGTGTCCCTTTGCAGCCCTGAGTGCCGTGGCCAGGGACACGTGGTCACCATCGGTTGCCTTTGTCTCGCCCAGGTGGCCCAGGAGCTTGTGTCACGCCTGGGGCTGTCCCAGAGCCCCAACCTCTTTGCCCTCTACGAGCAGTCCCGGCGACGGGAGCAGCCAGTGGGCAGTGCCACACTGCTGGCTGATGTCCTCACCAGGTTTGAAAAGTAAATGTCCTCCCGTTCTGCTGCCTATGGAGGAGAGGGGCTGGGGGGCCACAGGTGGGAGGGGACACACGGTGTGGGGCATGTCCACAAGCTGATGGAGCCACTCCTGTCTGCTGCAGCCTGGCTGGAGAGGACCGGGAGCAGGACCCACCGTGCCGGCTCTGCTTCAAACACTACGGCTTCCTAGACACGGACAATGTCCCACGGGACAGCCTGGAGTTTGCCCTCCTCTTTGAGCAGGTGAGTGGCACACCGGGGTGGCTGTGCTGTGCCGTGCCACGGTGGCCATGCCACGCCGTGCCGGCTCACCCCCACTCTGTCGCAGGCGCACGAGATGGTGCTGCGGGGCTACGTGCCCACATCAGAGGAGACGCTGCAGACACTGGCGGCCCTGCGCCTGCAGAGTCTCAACAGCGACTTCTCCACCCACGCCCCCTTCCCGCGCCTGGAGGAGCTCTTCCCGCCCCACGTGCTGCATGCCCGCTTGCCGCCCCCGCCCCACCGGCCCCCCAGCAAGTGCCGGGGGGCCCGGCTGCGCGCAGGGCTGCTGGCCGGCGGGCTCTGGGGGCAGGCGCTGGCCAAGCAACGGGCGGAGCGGGACCAGCGCCTGCGGGGCCGCCTGCGTGAGGAGGGGGCCAGCACCATGGCTGCCATTGTGGAGAAGTGGAAGCTGCTGCAGGGCATGGGCCGGCCCGAGGCCATGGCCGCCTACGTGGCCTTGGTGCGGGAGTGGCCTGGCTTTGGCTCCACACTCTTCGATGTCGACCTGCACGCGGTGAGGCCCCGGCTGGGTGTGGGACAGGGGCAGCCCTGGCAGTGGGCAACCCTGACACCCCTCTCCCCGCAGAGCCCGGTGGGCTCTGGGCCCCAGCGCCTGTGGCTGGGCATCGGGGCCAAGGCCGTCTCGCTCTACAAGCCGGGGGAGCCGGAGCCCTTGGACAGCTTCTGCTATGGCCGCATCTCCTCCTTTGGTGCCTCTGACAGCAGCACCTTCCGCCTCTCTGTGGAGGATCGAGACCTGCTCTTTGAGACCTCCCAGGTAAGGGGCTGCCATCCCTCTGCCATCCCTCCACCCTCCCCTCTCACCAAGGGTGCCCTGAACTGACCCCCTATGCCCCCTCTACCTGCAGGTGGATGAGATCGCCCAGCTCCTCAACACGTACCTCGCCTCTGCGGGTGCCCAGCGGCTGCCCCGGTCCCAGGAGCATCCCACCAGTCCCCCCACCTCGGAGCCCACTGTGCTGCCCCAGGGGCTCTGCCCTGCGGCCGGGCCCTGGCAGCACCAGCCACCAGTGGGTTCCTCCCACAGCTAGCCCAGCAGCTGGTGTGGCCATGCAGGTGCTCTGATGGCCGGCGTGGGAGGGCAGCCAGCCCGGCAGCGAGTGGCAGGTCTGTGCTGGCCCCCAGCTGCTCCACAGAGCAGGGGGCCAGGGGGTCATGCTCCCCCCACTGCCATTGCCTTTCTGGCTATTCCCTTAATTTATTTTGAGACGCCTGCGCGCCCCACGTCTCCCAGCACTTTCCCTGGTGGGCAGCGGGGCCGCGCCGCTGCGGTCCCCCACACTGCCCCCAGGCCTGTCCCTGTCCCCTATACCCTGGTGCCTTTGCCTCCAGCACTTGTGTTGCCTGGCCACTCTGCTCGCACCCTGGGGGCTTCGCCCAGAGCAGAGGGTACCAGGCAGTAGTGCTGTGCCATCATCTGTCTGTCCGTCCTCTGGACCCACCCCTTCTGGAAAGCTGCGGGCGGCTTTTGGCCAAGCTGCCCCGGGGACCCGCGGGCTCCTCCTGGATGAGTGGCTGGTCTCTGCAGTGGCCCTGTGGCCAGGCTTATGTCACAGGGGTGGCTGGTGGAGTGGCAGCTGGTACGGCTGGGGCTCGGCCCCTGTGTTGCCTCTGTAGAGTTTGTTGGTTCTGTCTTGGGATGGGGGGGAGGTTGGTTGGTTGTTTTTCTAAATAAATGCACAAAGGAAAGGCTGGGCCTCCTGTCCTGGAGCGTGGGTTGACAGCAGGAGGCTGGGACAGTCAGATCCCTGGAGCAGCAAGGGCAGCGGGGCCTGGGACAGGCAGCGGGGAGGAGCAGCACAGCGTGTCCTTGGGGGCAGGGACTGCTGTCCCTCTGGTCATTGCCAGGCGACCTTTGGCATTTCACCAAGAGCACAGGCAGCTCCAGCTCCCCGGCAGCCCCTGGCACTGGCTGCCCCGGCGGGGGGAACTGCCCTAGCCACAGGGGCCGCTGCCAAAGAGGGCATGGGAGCCCATGCTGCCATGGTGGCTATATTTTTAGTCTCCTGCTCTGTGCCCCGAAGAGTAAGAGGAAAATGCTAATTTTCACCTTGGGCTGCCTGAGCTTGGGATGGTGCCAGCACTGCCCCTTTTCCCCAGCCCACGGCCCAACTCCCGCAGGTCAGGCCCAGAGCTCCTGTGTCTATATCCCCTGACACTGTACAGCCTCAAGCCCACATCCTTCCTGGTGTTGCTGTCCCCTGCCTCGGATCCTGAGTGGTGAGGGCACCCTCAGCCCCTCACGTCCCACCCCTGCACGGGGCCTCACTCCTGTAGGAGATCCATGTGGGTGCCGTGTGCTCTGTGGGCAGGGCGGTGCCGGTCCTGGCCCTGGTCAGCTGTGCCGGCAGGTCCTGCCAGTATTTCTGGCTCTGCTGCAGCAGTTGCCCAGTGCTGCCTGGGTCCCATGGCACTGCCAGCCAGGGCAGAGCTGGCCCTGCACACCCCAGGATGTGCCGGTGAGCAGTGGCCATGGCACTCCTGTGTAATGGGGCCAGCTGGCAGGCCAGACAAGGCAAGCATCAGCCCCAGTCTCTGCAGCTGGCTTCCCAGCCTGGCTGTTCAATCTGGAGTCATGCAGGCAGCATCAGTGCAGGAACAGCCTTTATTAAAGCAAAATAACCTACAAAAATATAGATACAGCCCGTGCCCCAGGCCTGATCTGGCCAAGGAAGAACAAGGCTCCTGCCCAGGGCAAGGACTAGCTCAGCCACACGGAGCCTTTGGAGCGGGGGGTCATGTGCACCCAACTCAGGGGGCCAGGCCTGTTCCCAGCCCTAGGGTCACTCTCCTCCTCCTCACAGCAAGTGTTGCTCCCACAGGCAGAGGTTCCCTCCCAGCACAGCGCACAGCTGCCCCAGTCCTGTCCTGGGCCAGGGCACACGGTGGGGCGGGGGCTGTCCCCCGCCGAGGAGCTGCTCCCCGCAGAGGGCATCCGCGGAGGAGCGCCGCGAGCGTGCGGCCGGCACGAGGGCTCTGCCGCGCCAGGCAGCGCTGGGGGGTGATAAACGTAGGCACGGCAGAGATGAGCCCTGCCGGCGTGCGTGGGGGTGGCCATGGGACCTTCCTGTCTCCTGGCAGGGCACTCACTGTTCCTGCGTGCCCCAGGAGATGTAGTCAGGGCGTGTGGCTGCGTGATACTCATCGATCAGCTGCTGCACGATCTCCCGGGAGTTGTCCAGCTCGTCGAAGTTGTCCTTGAAGATGTCCTCCTTGCGGAACTGCTCCAGGAAGGCCTCCCGCTTGCGCAGTTTGTCGTACTGCCGGCACGTCCGCTCGAACAGCTGGAGAGCAGCGCGGGGTCAGGGGGGCCACAGCTCCCCAGGGACTCTTCCCAAGAGAAGAGCACCTTCCCAAGAGTCCTGCACCAGCAGGACTGATGGGACTCTGGACCAGCCCTGAGCCCTGCTGGGAGCCACCCACCCCATCCCTGGCAAGGCATGCCCTGGCTTTGTGACAGGCCCAGACTGAAGAGACACAAGGTCTGGGGCTGCAGGGCCCAGCACGGGGAGGGGAAGGCACTCACCGAGGAGATGTTGGTGTGGTTTGCCATCATGAGCCCGCTGACACGGTGAGCAGACGGCAGGTAAGGGGACTTGCGGGACAAAGCCACCTGGATGCTGGCAGGGCCCCAGGGGATGAAGTTTGCCAGCTTCCTCTCTCGGATCCGCTGCAGACTCTTGTGAACCTGGTGGGATGAGAATAGCGAGGGGTAGCAGGGTGAGGGACAAACAGCTTGGCTCTTGGCTGCAGCAGACCCAGGAGCTGCTCCTCGCAGGAGGCAAAGCCACAGAAAGGTGGACTTCAGCAGGACTGCAGCCTTTCCATGAGGCCAGAGCCCAAACAGGAGCAATCTGAAGCCAGCTCTCAGGCACTGCCTCATTCCACCCCAGGATCCCTGCACAGACAGTGACCATGCTCTTCCCTGGGCCATGCCATGGCCATCAGTACCTGAGCAGCCATGGGAACTCACCTGTGTAGGATCCACCTCCCCCTGGATGATGTTGAGGATGGCGATGTAGCAGTGGTTGGTCTGCCTGTCTCGCCCTGTGGACACCATCACGTTTTTAGGCTGCAGCAACCTTCTCATCAC
The DNA here is from genome assembly GCA_013398115.1 of Falcunculus frontatus. NCBI lineage: Eukaryota > Metazoa > Chordata > Aves > Passeriformes > Falcunculus > Falcunculus frontatus. The sequence continues at coordinate 397,178 of VZRV01004344.1, read as the reverse complement.
GTCCAGGACTGTGGTTTTCCTCACACTGGCCACCTGCACAGGCCAGCCAGGGGTCAGAGGGAGCAGGTGTGCTGCTCCCTGCCCTCCTGCTGCCAGGAGCAGGGGGCAGCTGGACAGAGATGCCCTCACCCCAGCAATGGAGCCACATGCAAAGCCACATGCAAGACAGGGAAATCTCAACACCGCACAACAGGCACAGCCAGGCTGAGAAACAGTGTCAGTGGAGGCTCCAGCCTGAGGGCTGTCTGCCCCCCCCTGCAGCACAGCAGGGGCTGGGGGTGAAGCTCAGCTGAGAACAGAGGGACAGGGACCCGTTTCATGTTGCTGTCAAACATGGGTCCTGTCCCACTGCCAGGCAGGGAGCAGTGGGGGTTCAACAGGAAAGGGGTTGTTCCCCACTGCATCCCCTCCCTGCCTGGCCCAGCTCTGAGCCATGGGTAGCCTGGCCACTGCCCTCCCCAAGTGCTGTTGGGGCTTTGCCCAGCTGCTACTGGCCAGGGGGGCCACAGCCAGGGCCAGCACCCAGACTGCCCACAGCAGGGCCAGCCAGGTGAGGTGGCAGCCATCTCCTGCACTGGTTGAGCCATTGGCTGAGCCCTGCCCACACTCCTCCTTTGGAGGACAGATCACACACTGATACCCTTTTCAGAGCCAGCAGTTTTTCAGATTTGCTTCTCTGAGAAACATCCTGAGGAAACGCATACAGGGAGAGGAGAAGAGCAGCTGTTAGTTCCTGCCGGTCCGTGGTGGGCCAGTGAAGGTGAGCACCTCCCAAAACAGAACTGCCCCGTTGGCACTGGGGGGCATCAGCTAGGGACAAGCCAAACGCAAGCAGCAGCATTTGAAGTGCTATGGGGTGGCAAATTCCCTCAGACACGGACTGAGCTTCAGGAAGGGGCTGACATGTGGCACCCACCATCAGTGACAATGAGCACTAGTGTTTGGACCCAAACTGCCCAAGCCGATGGCTCACGGGGGTGGCAGGACTGGCAGGGCCACTCTCCTGGCCTTGCTCTGATCTGCTAAGGGCGGCTTTTGCCAGTCCTGACCCCGATGATCTCGACAGCCGCCCTGATGCATGCAGCAGGTAGCCTGGCACAAGCACAACCGCCTGCTCACGTCTGATTCACTGCACATGCAGCAGTCACGTGGTGTGAGCACATGGGCCTGGGATTTGGGACATGCACTGACAGCTCACACCGAGACGGGGCTGACAGATGCTGCAAGGGGAGTGTGGCAGCTTCTCTGCCCTTGGGGATGGGAAGGAGTGCCTGGGGCTGCCTTACCGACTGGTCGGTGGTGAGTGGCGTGTACCCCGTCATGAGGAAGTGCAGCCGGGGCGTGGGGATCAGTGAGGCGATCAGCCCGATGAGGTCGTTGTTCATGTACCCGGGATATCTGAGCGTGGTGGTGCTGGCAGACATGATGGTGGAGACCTAGGGGAGAGGACAGGGTCAGCAGAGGGTCGCAGAGCGCGTCAAAACCTGCCTCATGCAGACATGCCAAGGGAAGCTGGGGCGCCTGGAAGGGCACAGGACCCTCGCTCACAGCTCCAGGCTGCCCACCCCTGAGCCCAGCCCATGAAGCAGGTTCACACTGAACTGAACTGAACACAGCAGGGAAACCCCATACTGGCTTCTCCTGAAGGAAGTCCTTCTCACCAGCTGGTTGATCTGTGAGAACGACGGGTTCTGAATGTGCAGCCGGTCTGTTGCGATCCGATTCAAGGCTGTGTTGTCCAGAACCACCTGCAAGAGAAACCTGGCTCTGTGAAGGGCCCCTGAGGCAGCTGAGGAAGGGCAGTCCTGGCCATGTGTCCCAGGGCACTGGTGGTCCAGCATAGGCCCTGAGTGGAGCCCTGTGCACAAGTGGCAGACACTCGAAACCACAAGCTGACTCATCTGTGGCACGTAACCGACACCGTCAATGGAACCTCTTCCCTCCCTCCTGGCTGTGCTCCCCATGCTCTCCCAAAGAGCTCTGCCCCTGGGCCAGCACTGTGCAGCAGTGTCAGCTCCAGCAGCTCTGGTGCAACTGCTCCTCCGCTGCCACATGCAGGGATCAGCTGTGGGGGATGAGCAGCGTCTCGGTCAGACCTGACCAAAGGCCAGGCTGAAGGTGCTGCCCAGCTGGGGATGTTGTGAGTGCTGCAAATGACACAGGGACTGAGTTCAGGCAGAGGCTGCAGCACAGCTACACAGAGGAAGCACAGCCAGTCCTCACTGCCTTGGGAAGATGGGCTGGATCCAAGGCGGAAATGCCAGGCAGCTCTGCAGGGGTTAGCACCAGTGAGGGTTCCTGGGGCCACATGTGCTTGGCCCTTCTGCTCAGGGCGTGCTCATTGCTGCACCTGGGGCTTGCAGGCGCTGCCACAGCGCTGGCCCCAGTATGGGCTGCAGTTCTGAGCTGTGGGGACAGGGCTGTCTCCCCAGGGCCTCTTACCACACAGTCAGCGTTCTGAGTCAGCCTCTTCAGTGTCAGCAGAGAGTTGTATGGCTGGACTACAACATCGCTCATCTCATCCTGGTTTGGGAACACCGAGTAGGTCTCCACCAGTTTCTTGGGATACCTGGTGAGAAGTGCAGCATCTCAAGGGTTAACACCATCGAGCTGCATTCTCCCCTCCCACAAGCTGCCTTAGCAGTCTCCAGGGCTCAGGACAGGGTGAGTCACCAGAGCTGCAGCCAGAGTGGCTCCCAGGGAGGGAGAGACTGTGTCCCAGCAATGCCTACCCCAGCAGCACAGGGCTGCCAGAGGAGCTATAGGGAGGCTGAGCCATCCACAGGCTGATTAAGCAGTTGCTCACAAGTCTTTTCAAGAAGATGCAAGCTGGAACAGGCCAGGATGGCAGCTCACAGCCTTCAGCCAGAGCCTCTCACCCTCCCCTGCACTGTCAGGGTGTCCGCAGGCAGCTGCCTGATAAGAACAGCCAAGTGAAGGCAGAGCTCAGACAGAAGGAGTCCAGTTTCAGAGCCTCTGAAGTCCCCAGGCGTATCAGGAGCCATCCCTCTGCTGGCAGCATGCCAGGGATTGCACAAGGCAGTGTTTGGGTGGGGGTGGTGGCTCTGAGTCAGCGCTCTCCAGCTCCCGCTCGCTCCGGGCAGGCTGCCCAGGCTGGGCCAGGCACTGTGGTGTGGGAAGGGGACAGGGCTGTGCTCACCTGTCATTCAGTCTCTCCAGGAGGTACGAGCCCAGCCCAGAGCCTGTTCCACCAGCGATGGAGTGGCAAAGCACAAACCCCTGGAAGGAAGCAGAAGGCAGGTGCTGAAGGCGAAGCTCAGCCCCAGAGCAGGCAGACAATGTGTCACCCCCACTACCTCCAGCAGAGTCCTGCCAGACAGGGCCAGAGCTCCCCGTGGCAGCTGGGAGCACGGATGCAGCAGAGACTGACCCCAGCTCCTCCAGACCCCAGCAGGCCACTCCTGCCCACACAGTGGGATCTACGTGCCTGCACGCCCCACAGAGTGCAACAGCTGCTCGGGAGCATTCAGGATTCCTCCCATCCAGAAAAGGATTTGGAACAGCTCCAATGTCACCTCCAGGGTCCAGTCCATTGCAGGAAATGGAGGTGCAAGTTCTCAGCCCTTTCCTGGGTCCTCCACACCCCTCCCTCCTTATAGAATTACTGAGCTCCCAAGCTCCCACTGCCTGACTCCAGGGAAGCTCCCACCTGCTAAGCTCCCACAACATGCGCTTGAATCTCCTGACAGCTTGTTTTGGTGACGTTCTCCCTTCCCCAGCTGCCATGTGACAGCCTGACATCAACACCCAGCAGCCCTGCCTGTCTGCACACAGGGTACAGGTTCACATGGACAGTGTAAAGAAAAATGCCCCACAAGCAAACACTGAAAGAACTTCTGGGGCAGGCTGGCAGGTGGAGTAGGGATGGACAGACCTCCTGTCCCTAGATCCCCTCTCTACTTGTTCTGTGCTCAGTCCCACAAGCACACTGAGTGAGTCTGTGCCCACTACAGCACTGAGCTCAACCTTACAAAGAGCACCCTGGCTGCGAAAACACCAGGCAGGGCCACCGGAACCAAATCCCTTGTTTACTTACTTCCAAACTGTCACTCCCATCAGCCTCTCTGTCTATTATGTCAAAAATATCTTCATGGATCTTTTCTCCCTGCAAGAAAGGTCAGGACCGGTTTTGTTCCTTTCCCACAGACACAGAGAAGAGCTGCTCAAGCTCGGCATGAAGTCAAGCCAGACTGGCAGCGTGGTCCTGTGCCCCCGTGCCCAGCATCAGTCCCTGCCAGTGACGAGGTGTTCTTCAGAAACTGGGACTGAGCTGACATGAGGGAGCCAGGACAAAGCCCCAGGCCTGATGAGCTGCCTTGTGTCTCACCCAGCAGCACTAGAGCTGGTACCTGCGAGAAGCCACTGGCCCAGTTGTTCCCAGCTCCCCCTCCATGCTCAGACAGGTAGATGTTCTCTGGGTTGTAAAGGTTGGCATAAGGGGAGTTGAGGATGGAGTGGATGACGCGGGGCTCCAGGTCCAGCAGCACAGCCCGGGGGATGTAGTGCTCATCATCTGCCTACAACGGGAGCAAGGGGATCTTGATGCTGCCACAGCTCGGTGCCACTTCCACTGCGAGAGCGTGAGCTACCCCCGGCTGCAGGTGAGCCCCACACGGCCGGGGGGGCAAGGGGGAGGAGGGAGGGACAGAGGCTGGTCCTGTGCAGCCCATCCTCAATGCTGCGTCTCTGTGCCCCAGAGCACTCCCAGCATGGGAGAGGGGGGGCTCTTGGTGCTTACATAAGACACTATCTATGGCAGTCACAGCCTCGTGCCTCTGCTCCGCCTCCACAGCGCTCCACTAACAGACCGGGAGCGCAGGCGGGAGCCCGGAGCGGGCTATAAGCAGGAGCCTGGGCTGAGCCGCCGCTCCCGTCTGCACGGTCAGCGCTCGCCCACCCGTCCCTACGCCCGCGGGGGCTGTGCAGAGAGGGCTGCATGGGCGCAGACAGCCCGGCTGCGTCTGCGAGGGCACGGAGCCCCGCGGCGACCAGGGCAGCACAGTTCGCGCGGCGTGCCCGTTCCACGGCCTGGGGCCGCCGGTACCTGGTAAAAGAAGACGTCCTTGCGGTCGGTGCCCTCGGTGGCGAACTCTTCCACGATGCCCTCGGGGCTGATGCCGTGCTCGGCGCAGAGCTGCTTCCAGAACTCGAACCCGACTGCGGGGAGGCGCGGTCAGACGGGCAGGGCAGGGGGACCGGGACCGGGACCGGGGCAGGGCCCGGAGCGCCCCGGTCCGCAGGCCCCGCCCCACACTCTTGAAGCCCCGCCCCGTCCCGCCAGGCCCCGCTAACTAGCCCCCCCCACAGCATCCCGACCCCGCCCGGTGCGCGCTCCCCCGGGCCCGCCACGGGGAGTGGCGCGCTCACTCTGGTTGCCGCACTGGCCCAGCTGCAGGGTGATGATCTCCCGCGGCATCGCGGCCGAGGCTCCGCTCCGCTCCGGTGCCCCGCCCGACTCCGGTACCGCCGCGTCTCCCGCCGGCGCCAACGGCAGTGCGCGTGCGTACTGCTCACTTCCGGGGCAGCGCCGCGCACCTCCGCCCGTGGCGGCGCCCTAGCAACGCGCGTGCGGCCCGGCAGGAGGTGCGGGCCGCGCCTGCGCCAAGATGGCGGCGCCCGGGATGGAGTTGCAGTCNNNNGGTGCAGGCGCTGAGCGCGGCACTGCGCTGCCGCCTCGGGCCCTACGAGCCGCTGCTGGGCGCCGTGCAGGCCGCGCTGGTGTGGGAGCGGCCGGGCCGCAGCGCGCTGTGCTGGGTGGCGGTGCACGGCCTGTTCTGGTGAGCGGCGGGGCTGGGACCGGGACCGGCACCGGGCCGTGCAGGGCGGGAGGCGCGCCCCGCCGAGCCCCGATCGCTGGGGCTGCGGGAGTCGGGGGAGCTGCCCCTGGGGAGGAACGGTCCGTAAGGGGCCGCGGGTTTGGTCCGTGTCCCGTTCCGGACAGGAAGGACCTGGGAGCGCTGGGTCTGCTGCAGCCCCGTCCCCGTGCTCTCCTTGTACCTGAGAGCATTATACTAGCCGAGAGAACTCAGCCTGCTCTGTGCCAGTGGAGGGAGGGCAGCTTGCCTGGGACAGGAGCTGTACAGCAGGGCTGTCCCGGGAGAAGTGACACAAGCAGACCAGGGTCAGCCGGCAGCTGCCCCCGGGGCACGCTGTGTGGGGACTGAGTAGCAAGTGCTGAGTTTTCCCTCTGAGTGACTGGTTTTAGGTTGGTTTGTGTTACCTCTTTGTGTCTCACACAGATCTGGCCAGTACCGACTCGTTGGTTTCTTCCCCACAGGTTCTTTGCTCTGACTTCGCTTCGTTTGCTGTTCCTGATTGCATTTACCCTCATAGTAGTAGTGTGTCTAGACCAGTGGAAACACAAAATCTGGCCAGAAATTGGTGGTAAGTTGCATTTTGAGCTCATAGCAGCAAATCAAGCCCCACAAGTACAGGCTCTGCACTGCCTGCAGTTAAATTGTTAAAACCTGGGCCTTTTGCATTAAGGGTCTAGAAGCTGGCAAGAGTACTGCAGGCATGCTCTTTCTGGAGCTGGGAAATTCTAGCCTGTGTAAACATAAGTCCTTTCTGTGCTTGTGACACTGGTATTTGTCTTGTAATCATGAACCACAGGATGTACGTGACCTAGTGCAGGTTTGAGACAGTGATTCACTTTCTGAGCATTCAGTACCAGAGTGAGAAATTGAAGCATATGTGGAACTCATCTGGATTCCTTCTCAGAATCCATAATAATCCCGTTTAGGACGAAGACAAGTCCCAGCCTTGCTGTTGATCAGAGATTTCTTTGGGAGAAGAGGCATCTAAACGGCTGTTAATGAAGTTAGTTTTCAGCTTTCAGTAACCAAAGCAGTTGTGTCCCTCCTTTGTGACATTAATACACTGATGAATACCCCCATTCCGAGCAGCTCGGGGTCCCTTGGCTTTGCATGGACAGGTTAGTTTGGAGCAGTGTGAGGGTCTGCATGTTCCCAAGGCTGGTTCCCTGACTAACCAGCAAGTTCAGCTCCCAGCTTTCTGCTTCAATCCGTGTTCTCTGTAGTTCCTGGGAAGACATTAAAGCTTTCCTCGGTTTCAAAGCTTGGCTCAGGCTCCTTCTTAGGAGACAGTGTCTGTCCAACTCCCTCATCCCTCTGATTTGATCTCTCAGGGTGGCTGGTACATCCCTTTCAAGTCCCAGCCTGGGTGAGAAAGTATCAAAAGACTTCAATCCCTGATGCCTCCAGTCTGCAGGCTGCTCCTCCTCCCCAGCTGGTGTGTGCAGGGAGTGGGGGAGAGGGAAGTGGGCAGCCTCTCGTGTCCAACCAACACCGAGGAGCAACAGGGAGACTCTTGCAGTCCTGTACTGTCACAAGTACACACTCAAGATTTGTTATGGAGTGATGCATCTCCATCCTGTAATTACAGTTAATGTCTTTTCCAGGTGTTCCCCAGCTCATTAAAGCTTTACTTAAATCCCAAGAGCTAAGCGTTCCCATGGCGAATTCCTTGCAACTAATGTAGTGTCTGTTCTTAATATTTTAGTGGCAAGACCTGATGAATTAGACAATGAGAGGTAGGAAACTAATTGACTCCTCTGCTGTGATACTTTGCTGTGATACTGTGTTGTTACCTGCACATGCTTGGGATGTTGGCTCCTTCGGGCGAGGAGGAGGGGGAGAAGGGAGGAGGGAGCTGGGAGCTGCTCGACGGAGGGCAGGTGGAGACCCAGATGCAGTCAGGTGGCTGTGAGAAGTTTTTGACTTGCCCAAGCCATTTTATTATACTTTGCCTTCATACCAGCCTCCAGATACGCTTGCTTGATTCCCTGCCCCCTGAAGTTAGAGGTGCTGCCTTAGGAGCAATTCCTCTTGTATGGGCCTCCAGTAGCAGGAAAACAGCATTTCTGTGGGAATTAATGAAGTCTTCTGAGACTTGATAGGGAATATTTAACAGGCTTGTTCCAGCAGTTGTTCCTGCATAGTTATGATCTGACTGCAGCATTAATAATGGGTTGAGAAACGTTGAGGTGTTGCCTCCCTGCTCACACCTGCCTCTCTGGGCACACCTTCCTGCCACCACTGTCAGGCTGTGCTGGATGTCAGCTCCTGATTAAATCACCTGAGCTGGTGCCAAAGGACAATTGTCTTTATTCCTTTTTTTAAGGGGCCCAAGCACAAAAGGAATTGCTCTTTCTAACCTTCAGGTACTCGTGACTAGCAGTTAAGCAGCACTAACAAAACTGACCAATTCAAGGCCTCCAGAGTAACTGAGTATGTGAAGTGAGGTGCAAGGCTGCTTCTAGATCTCATGCTGAACACTTGGAGGCTGCAGTTGACCAGATAAACACAGAAAAAGTAAATGGATTCACTTGATTTGCCTCTGCACTGCACGCTTCCTCCAGCAGCATGGAAACTAGTCCAGGCTGGTGACTGAAATTCCTGCTCTTCAGCTGCTGTAGGAGCACTGGGATGCTGCTAGCGGGGCTGTAGATGAACTGCTTTGGGCAGGGCACTGCTTGGAGGGCAGGTGACCCTCATCTCTAGAGCTCTGCGCTGGGCAGGAAAAGAAGGAAGCATTGAAACAAGTATTTGTAACAAGGGACTTCAACACTGACACTGATGCAGCAATATCTTTTCCCAAATTCTGCCTTCACTGCAGTTGGGGATACGTCCACCCTCGGCTGCTCGGAGTGCCAGAGCTCTGTCATCATTTGGCTGAAGGATGGGTGACTGGGACCAACTTCTTAAGTAATCTCTTCGTTTTCAAGAGGCAAAGTCCTGGCAAGGTAAGAATGTACAGACTTCAGAAATAACCTGTTTGGTGTGGAGCCTCTGCTGACCACAAGGATCCTCCTGTGCTGGCATCCAGCACTGGCTGAACATGTTCTTGGATGGGAGGTTGCCACAGGAGGTCTCCCACAACACCGTGCCTATTAGGTGGTGGGGAAGAATGGAAAGCACAGGCAGAACAACCAGCTTGTGGAGGAGGGAGGAGAAAGTGAATGTCAGTGTGTGGATTGCACCACTGAAGTGAGAGTTTGGCTGCTCCTTCTGTAGGTTTCTGGCTTTTCAAGTGTCTGTCAAACTTGTCTTCTCACTGGATTTTAACAGTTTGAGAAAGTGTGTCAAGCTTTTTTTTCTTCTTTTATTGAGTTTGTGGAAAGAGAAACCTGTAGCACAGTGATACTTTCCTTGTCCTCTTCACCTTGAAGAGCTCTCTCGTTTAGCCTCTTCCCTGCTTTTGGTGTCCCTGCTTTGGGAAGCTCCTCTTGCCCTCAGCAGGAGGCTTCAGCTGCCTGTTGCTCTGAGGGCAGATCCCCCTGTATCTGTGCCCATGCTGGAGCACGTGGTTGGATGCCATGAAGGCTTCACCCTCCTTGGAACAATCACTTGACCCAGAATTTGCAGAAACTGAGATGGTCAAGAAGTGAGTGAACCTACTGCTTAACCCTGGAAACTCACTGTCTCTCATGTGTTCAGTTTTGCCTTCTAGTGTGTGGAGTGTTCACTTTCCTGGCTGTCCTGGGCCGGTATATCCCTGGGCTCTTGCTCTCATACTTGCTATGTAAGTAAATCTCTGTGCCAATACAGACTTACATGTGAAAAGAGATGAGTGGGTGCCAAATGTACAAGAAACGGGGCTCAAAAGGAAAGCTTGTGTGAGTGGCTTTAATTAAAATTTAAAATAATACATTCTGCTAGGAATGTGGTGGTTCTTGACCAGGACTCAAAGTCTGGTTAGAGAGAACATGTCTGAGTGCTTGGTAACTACAGATCTGAGCACTAACAGGTTGGCCTCTCAATTTTGTTAAACTGGCACCAGTTCTAACGGCCTCCCACAGCACTGCCCTCAGTGCTCAGATGTGCCGTGCTCAGTGTGTTGTGCTGCCTCACGAAACGGGCAGAATGTTTGCCAAGCAGCATCCTGAACAACCTTCTAACCCGCGTTCCCACTCACTGCAGTGCTCTTGGTCCTGCTGTGGCCCCTCGCCGTGTACCACAGGCTGGGGCAGCGCATGTACCTGCGGCTGGAGCCGGTGCTGCAGCGGCTGGATTTCAGCGTCCGGGGATACATGATAGCGAGGCAGCGGGAGAGGCAACGTGAGTTCTGTGCCCTTTCTGGCCCCAAGGTTTCAGACTTTGATCTTTGGTACCTGAAACGAGCTGTGAAGAGAGGCTCCCGCCTTGGTGGGCGGTAGGGCTGCATGTCTGGCATGGCAAATTCTTGGAACTGCCTTGGGAAAAGAGAGAGGCAGCTCTGCCTCTGCAGCCATCTCCTAGGAGGCAGCTGCTGTGGGCTTTTCACAGCACTGAGCTGCTCCAGTTCTTGGCTGCCAGAACTGTGTGTTCTCTATTATGGAAAAAGGAGGAAAGGTTCTGTGCGAGGGGGTTCTAAACATATTCATCTCAGCAAAAAACCTGCTACAGTCGCAGTCAGAAATGATCGTGGCTCTGCTGTGGAACAGAGCTGGCTCTGCTCTGTTATGTTCAGTTTGGGGTTTTCTGGTCCTGTACAGAGCCCTGTCCCAGCATCAGTAACAGCTTTGTGTCTGGTTTCTAACAGTGCGTGGCCGGGCCCTTGGTCAGGAGGTCACGGACGATGGGAGTGACAGCGAAGAGGAACTGGCTGCATTCTGCCCCAAGGTAACGGAGCTTCTGGGAGAGGGAAGAGCTCAGCTGGAAAGAACAAACCACGCTGTGGGGACATGCAGCATCTGGCTGTGTGTCGGCACAGTGTAGCTGAGAGTGATGGGAGAGAAGATGAGGACACTCTCCTTTCAGATAGGTCTTTCCCATTCTGTCCCACTAAAGAATGTCCAGAGCTGCTTGTGCCAGCTGCAGTCTCCTAGGCTGTGCAGCAAATGTGAATGAGCGTCAGGTACCAGTCTCCTTATGAGGGCCAGGTTTAGCTGGAGGCCACTCCATCCTTTGTTTTGTCTTGAGGCATGGGGATAAGCTTTCTAATGCTGATGTTTTCAATTTTATCTTTTATTTCAAAGCTGGATGACTCCATGGTCGCCAAGGAACTGACCATCTCTGACTCAGAGCATTCAGATGCTGAGGTTTCCTATACTGAAAATGGGATGTTTAACCTTTCAAGGGGCCAGACTCCCCTGACAGAGGGATCAGAAGGTGAGAGGAAACAGGCAGCTTCTGGAAGGTGTGGAATGCCAAACAGGCACCAGTGTGATGGGTTGGAGGGAGGATGTGTTACCTCCCATCATTGAAGTCTGGCTGTTTGATGTCGGCCTTGCTGCTGGAAACGAGCTGCAACTGCCTGCTTTGTTCAGAACTGAAGCTTCCTCCCTCATTCGTGTGGTGCTTGAGTGGAGCGACAGCAGCAGCTCTGCAAAGGCAGATCCAGCTCTGCCAGTCTGGCTGTGGGTGCGGGTGCAGCACAGCTGGGGGTTCAGGTGCTCCCCTCGAGCAGGGGGCTGGTTTGGCACTGATATTCCTTGTGAGTGTGCTGGGAGGTCAATGGGATATGAACAGTTGGGATGGGGGGAAGGAGAGGTTGAAGAGAGTGTGGTCTGTGAGCTCCCAACAGTCCGTCCAGGGGAGGTGCTGACCCAGCTCCTGCCTGGGCCTGTGGGTGCTGGGTGGGTGCTGGCAATTAAAGCACTTTCTCCTCTTCCAGACCTGGATGGTCACAGTGACCCAGAAGAATCTTTTGCCAGGGATCTCCCTGACTTCCCTTCCATAAACCCAGAAGCAACCGGCATAGATGATGAAGATGACACCAGCATTGGGATCCCGAGCCTGGCGTACCGCCCACAAGGGACAGAGGATCTGCAGCTCCCATACGAGCAGGAGGAATTTGGCACACTGCCATCGGTGCAGAATCTCACCAACAACATCGCTGGCTTTGTCACCAGGGGTATGATCCAGCTGGCGCTGTCAGGAGCCCCTCAGCCAGGCTCCTCACGCAGCACCAATCCCCAGAGAGGGGCAAAGACTCACCTCAGAGCGGCCAGTTCGGACTTGGACACTGACGCCGAAGGGGATGACTTTGAACTGCTGGATCAGTCCGAGCTGAACCAGCTGGATCCCACTGGCTCCCGGGGCCAGTAAGCCATCCTGTCACTTCCCTCTGGTTTTGTATTGCGCATCATGGAGGGAATCCTAGGAGGAGAAGCCTTGCACAGTTCTCTCAATCGTCTCCTGTGAGTCTGAGTGATGTGACAGCTAGTCCTTGCTGGGCACACCACTGTGACTTGTGACCCTGTAGCCTCGCTTGGATTTTAAAATAAAGGACATTGGCAATCTGTAGGGAAGAGGCGTTGATGGGATAGCTCCACAATCACCCTGCACTGTCTGACAGGATGCTGCCTGCTCCAAACTTTCTCTAAGACAATAAATCTGGTGTCTGCAGCTCTCAAGTCCAGTGGGACTGACAGCATCGCCAGGAACAATTGTGCACTGAGTTCTGGCACTGATGTGTAACCAGGGGAACAGGACAGAGCCCCTCAGACGTGGTGTCTGGAATGCAATGCTGTTCTGTCTCAGACAGCTGTTCCCCACTCCCAATATGTGCACAAATCCAAGTCTTCTCTCCCAGCAATATCCAGCTCCAGGTGGAACCAAGCCCCTTGCTCCATTGTGGATGTTGTGCAGCCGCAATGTTTTCCTTGCACTGGCTGCTCCCTCGGCTCCAGCTCCTCATGATGCTGTTTTGTAAGAGCTCAATGGCAATAAGACACCTGCTGTGACCACCAGACCACCTGCAAGAACATCCACGTGCCCCTGCTCTTGTGTTGCTTTTCTGAACTAACAGCCTTTGTTAACAGCCAACTAACACTTTGCTAGAAACCCCTGTGCTGCTTCAGTGCGTTCTCGTGGGCAGGGCCGAGGCTGCACGTCCCCCGGCAGTTTTCCTGGAGGAAGGAGGAGAGGTGGAGCAGGGCTGCCAGGGCGGTGGTGTGTCCCCTGGGCTCACCTTGCTGCCTCCAGCCTTGTGCAGGCAGAGCCCAGCAGCGGGAACCGGACAGGGGACAGCAGCCCAGACTGCCAGTGACTGAGGAGCTCGCACCTGCCGCGGGCCCGTGAACAAACCAGCAAACCCCAGGGAGAGCCACCCCCGCTCTGCCCACCGAGCGCCCCCATTACTTTTCCTAAGCCATAGACCCGGTTCTGATCACGTTTGTGCAGCCAAGAACGTACCTCGTCAGGGACCCCGTTACCGGCTGCTGTTTGTCTGACTCTGCCTATCCGACTGCGTCGGCCGTGCCGGGGCTGCGGTCGGGGGTGGGGGGACGGCCTCAGCCGGGAAGGGGAGGTCGGTAACGGGTTATTCCATACGGGCTCGAGCCCCTTCGCTGGCCGCGTCCGGTGCAGAGATGGGGGGGCGAGGGGGCTGCCCTTCTCACCCTGAGGCGGCAGCGCCGGGTCCGGTCGATCACTGCTTGCCCGGGGGTGCGGAACCTTCCTGCCCGGCCCGGCCCGGCCCTCTACGGCCGATGTTTCGCCCCTCGCCGTGCGGCTCACGGGCCCGACCCACTCCTGTCCCACCCTGGGCTGTGCGCGCCCTGTCCCGCGGGGGCGGGGCGGCACCGGAGCGGCGAGCGTTCGGTCCCGCCTTGGGGGCGCGGCTGCGCTGCCCCCGCCAATCACCGTGTGCCCGTGCCCGCTCCGCGATGGGCGGAGAGCGGGCGGCGCGCCGGAAGTGCGCAAACGGCGCCAACCGGGAACGGAGCGGGTTTGGAGGGCCGGGGCCGCGGGATGAGCAAAGGGCGCGAGGCCGCGGCGGGCGGTGAGTGCGGGAGTGGCGGGGGAGCACCGGGCGGCCTGTGCGGTCCCAGGAGGCCGCGGTGACCGGAGCTGGTCCCGCAGGAGGCGCCACCGCTGTCCTGCTGCGGTACCTGCGGGAGCAGAACCGCCCGTACAGCGCCCAGGATGCCTTCGGGAACCTGCAGCGGGAGCACGGGCTGGGCAAGGCGGTGAGCAGGGCCGGGCCGGGCTGGGGCGGGGCGGGCCCGGGCCCGGCTGACGCCCCGTCCCGCAGGCCGTGGTGAAGGCGCTGGAGCAGCTGGCGCAGCAGGGCCGCGTACGCGAGAAGGTCTACGGGAAGCAGAAGATCTACTTCGCTGACCAGGTGAGCCCCGGCCGCCGCCGCCGCCCGCTGGCCCCGGTTACCCCGCACCCCTGACCCGCCGCTCCCCTCAGGAGCAGCTCCCGGCCGCCAGCGATGCGGAGCTCCGCGGGCTGGACGGGGAAATTGCCGCGCGCTCCGCCCAGCTGCAAGCGCTGCAGCAGAGCTGCCGGCACATGGAGGCGGGTGAGTGTGCCTGGCCGGGCAGCCCCGGGGCACCGGGGCATCTCCGAGGGCACGGGCAGCTGTGCCCTGGTGCCGGCTGGCAGCCCGGCCGGTGACCGGTGCCACCTTCCCAGAGCTGAAGGACTTGAACAGCTCCATGACAACCCCTGAGATTGCCAAGGAGATCGAGGCACTGAGGAAGGACTGTGCCAGTTCCACGGAGAAACTGGAGAGGATTAAGTCTGCTACCAACCATGTGACTCCAGAGGAAAAAGAGAAGGTGAACGGCTGCTGTGTCTGAGCCCGGGGCCAGTCTGGGCTGGGCCTCTGCCAGGATCCAGCACTTCCCTTTCAGGCAGTGCTTGCCTGGGGCTCATGACAGCCCCGCGGGGCGGCTCTGACCTGGTGCTGTTGGCAGGTGTGCCGGGAGCAGCAGCTGTACCGCCGGGAGTGGCGCCGCAGGAAGAGAATGGTAGTGGCTGTGGTGCGGGTGGGCAGCGAGGGCCCTGCTGGGACTGCTGCCCACAGCCCTCACGTGCCCTGTCTCACCAGGCCACCGAGCTGCTGGATGCTATCCTGGAGGGGTACCCCAAGAGCAAGAAGCAATTCTTTGTAAGTACCGAGGCTGGGCCCTGCCCAGGGCTGCTGAACCAGAACCTAGGCCTGTTCTGATCTGCTCGGTGCCATGCAGGAGGAGGTTGGGATAGAGACAGATGAGGACCACGGCGTCGTGCTGCCAGCGACCGTGTGAGGTGCTGGTGGAGCCTTTCTTCTGGGGAGAAGCTGCTGCAGAGCTGCCTCTGAAACTCGGCTGTTGGGTTGTTCTTTTTCTCTTTTTGCAAGACTGGGGCTTGTCCCGTGTATTTATTTGTTTATGTTTTAAAATGTCTTGCAGTTGGAAGGGTGGGGGGTGGGAGTGACTCAGCACTGGCCCTCTCCTTGCAGTGGAATGTTGTTTTTTCCAGTCCTGCAGTGCATGAAGCTGCCTGGCTGGGGTCTGATGGGGCTGAGGGGACATATGGGGACACTGGTGCTGTGTCCCTGGTGCTCTGGTAAGGAATGGGAGCAAGGGAGTGTCTGGGCTGCAGAGCTCTGGATGTGTTCTAGCTGCTTCCTGCTGTGTGCCTGAGAATATGATCTATTAAACACCAGGATTTTGGTTTAGCTGCACATCCCTGTGGTGTTTGTCTCTTCAGAGGGTGTCAGGGCAGGGTTTAGGCTCTGAGGAGTGAGGAGGGCAGGAGCCAGGTGAAGGTAGTAACCTGAGCCACAGGGGCTGGAAGGGGCTTCTGGAAACTACCAGCTCTAGGGCACAGTTCCAGGAACTCAGCCTCAGAAAAATCATTAAAACATTCAGCAAAATTTATTTAATTACTTTTCACAATAGAAAAATACATCACTTTCATGTGTGAGGTCTGTAAAATTCCACATCCTCTTCCCAAGGCAGGAGGCAGTGCTCCCTCCTCAGCGCTGGAAAAACTGCCTGAAATAAACATTCCCTGGATGTGCCCCTGGAGCAGGAGCACAAACATGGTTATGGAGAACAAACCCTGCTGCTGGCAGCACCCTGGTCCCATCACTCTGGACAGTGACCAACTCTCACCCAGGCAGAGCTGTGACCCAACTGGGCATGGGACAGTGTCAAACATGTCCCCTGAAAGCAGCTGCTCGTACAGCTGGCACAGGCAGCGCTTTGGGACCATTTCAAAATTTACAAAAATAAAAATCAAATCAAGGCTGGTCATGTATGTGTGTGTGTATAGAAGTTCTAAGGAGGAGCAGCAAGTGCACGTGGGCACGTTGTGCTACAGCTGCAGGTTTCCTGTGCAGTATGGCCACAGTTTCTGAAAAGGAGACATGTTCCAGTGCTCACAGGAAGTTCCTGCTTTCCTTCCCAGGGACCCACGGCTGCAGCAGCGGTTGGGGTTCATCAGGGCCCTAGCATGTGCTGCCAGGGCCACAGCTCCCAGCTCTTGATGGGCTCATCCTGCTGCCAGCACTGCCAGGCTCCCCCAAAACACAATAGCTGACTCAAAACAGCTGCTTCAGAGGGGCAGGGGACAGCCCAGTGGACGGGGGAGAACCGTTCCTACTGCTATACCAGAAACCCATCGTTTTTAGTATGCATTTGTCGCATTTCCCCACCCTGGGGATAGCAGGGCTGTCACAGGCCTGAGGGCACAGGATGAAGCTGCTCTGGGATCAGCTCTGCAAGGAGAGTCAGTGGCACAGGCAACCCCATGGCACTGCCTGAGCCAGAGACTCTGCCCCCACCTTCTGCTCCATACCACCTTTCCCTCCCCTCTTGCCCAGTCCCTACAAAGATTCGGTGGCACTGAGTGGAGCAGCAGTGTCTGCACAGCCACCATTGGGCTTCAGAAAGAATACAATAAATAATTCAGAGAATTTTAAAAACAGCCACAAGGGGGAGGGCCCAGGGTGGTGCCTGTCACCCAGGCCCCTGGGCAGGAAGTGCCCTGTCCCCATGGGCACAGAAGTGGCGTGGGAGGCTCAGTAGAGCTGGCTCTTCACCTTGTGCAGGACCCCGATGACAACGTCCCGCAGCGTCTGCGGCAGAGAGGGGACATGGTCAGTTGGTCTGTGGAGGAACAGCCACCCCTGTGCCACGGTCTCTGCCCCCATGGCCATGGCACCCCCATTCACCTGGGGCTTGCACTGCTCCTCAATCCAGCTGAAGACACACGCCGAGAGCTCCTGAAAACTCGTTACAGAGATCGAGGCATTGAAGGACTGGAACAGGGAGTCCATGATGCCTTGGAAAACATTGAACTTCACCTCGTCAGAGACCTGGTTCTTCCCCTCGTTTGGGTTGTCCTGATGAGCTTTCACAATCTGCTCATAGTTCCTGAAATGAGCACAGCACACCAAGGTGAGCAGTGAGGCCTCCACACTTGACTCCGAGCTGCCACTCTCAGCTCCTGCTCCTGGTTCCAAGCTCCAGGCCTGTCCCTGGATAGGAAACCACTGCAGAGCCCTGCAAGGATGTGAGGGAACAACAGGAAGTAGAAGGCATGACCCCGACAGCTCTTCCCTTACACTTTCATGATCTTCAAGGCCATCACATCTTTCCTGAGGGTAGAAACTTCCTCCTCCTGCTTTTTCTTTTCCTTGTGCAGGAACTGGATGTAGTCAATGGCTGAGCATGAAAACACAGAGTGAGGATTTGGGAGCACACACAGGCCCCCGAGATCCCCACGGGAGGTGCCTAAGCCAGGGCACCATCAGCTCCCACTGACCCAATTCCCCTGAGGAAGGTGGGTGGGTGCAGGTGAGCAGCACCCGAGCACCCCAGAGCCTCATCACACCAGAAGGTTCTAAGGTGCTGAACTTTGCCCTGCACACCTCTAGGGAGGAGGGTTTTGGGGGTTGATAGCACCTCCTTCCCTCCCACCCTTGGGACTCACTTTTCTGGAGGACGATGGCCTTGCTCAGCTTCTGCGAGCCAATGGAGAAATCCTGCTGCTCACAGGTGGGGACGATGGCCTGCAAGTCATTGTAGCCTTTCTGCAGGGAAGTACAGCCACAGAATGTGGGCTCATCCTGTGAGACCAGGTCTAGACCCAGCTCCCACAACACAGCCCGTCAGAGCCAGGGCAGCTCCCAGCAAACACATGTGCAGGGAGGGCAGATCCAGCAGCAAAACAGAGAAGTGCTGAAAGAGCTGAGTGCTGGAGCAGCCTGGGAGCAGTGCTCCAGCAGTGCCTGCTGCCTCTTGCCTCACCTTGATGGCGTCTCGGCGCTTCTGCTCAGCCTGGGTGTGCGCCCGGCGCCGCTGGTCCTTGTATGACTCCTTGTAGGGCTCCTGATGGTAGTCACTGTCCTCATCGTCTGTGGGGACAGAGTGTGGCTGGGGGTGAGGAGGCAGAGGCACGAGGAGGGGCACAAGACAGTTCAAGGGACCACTACAGCTGCAGCCAGGCCCAGCATAGCCCCCACCCCAGTCAGCTACAGCAGGCTGGGCCACAGAAAAAGCCTTCCAAGGGGCCCCGGCAACCCCTTCCCTCTTCTTGGGGAGCTGGGCAGGAGGGAGATGTTGGCAGCTCCCTTGGGAAGGTATCAAAACCAGAGTGATTCTCGACTCCAAACCCTGCTGGAAACCACAGAACCCTGATGCTGTTCCCACCACCTTCCTCCTCCTCTTTCTCGTCAGGATAGGAATCCTGCCCAGCCACCCTCACTCCCTCAGTGCAGGGCAGACCTGGAGCCCGACACATACTGGATTCCCCAGCGAGCAGAAACACGCGGTCATGGAGAACAAACCCCACCTGTGTTGGGGACCGAAGAGGCACTGGTGGAGCCGATGCTGTTGGCCCGGGACACTATGCTGCCTTTCCGGGCATTTTCCATGAAGAGTGCTGGAAAAAGAGCGTCCCTGGGTCAATACCCAACGCGGAGTGTGACCGGGCGCAGGGACGTGAGGGGCGTCCCGGGGCAGCCGCTGCCACCCACGAACGGGGGTGGCGCGGGCCGGGCGCCGCCCGGGCACCTACCAGAGTCCAGGCCATTGTCGCCGTAGGCCGCGTCCACCTGCGCGGGGCCGGCGGGCGGAGGAGACACGTCAGCGGGGCTGGGGCGGCGACCGCGGTCCGCGCCCCGGAGCCCCCCGGAGCTTGGTCGGCCCGAGGAGCACCCGCCACCCCCGAGCTGCGGCTCCGCTGGGGCCTCTGGCCGCCGCCCCCCGCCCCGGCACTGATTCCTGTGCGCTCCCCGCCCCAGTACCCGCAGCCCGGCGCTCGCCCCGCCCGACCGCTATGAGCCGAGGCCCGGCNGCCATCTTCCGCCCGCCCGGTCACGTGACCGCCGCGGCGGCCGCCGGGGAACGCGCTCCGCCCCGCGCCGCCAGGGGGCGCCTGCTCCCATCCCGGAGCGTCCGCGCGCGTGACGTCACGGTGCGGGACCCGGTCCGCGGGATCCCTCTGGGCACCGGGAGCCCCACACCGAGCCCCGCAGCGCCGGGGCCACAACGGCAGCTGCGAGGGGCCGGGGGCACCGGAGCCCCTGCGGCGGCGGGCGAGGGAACGGGACCGGCGCACGGACACGCACTGCGGGAGCAGCCTCTTTACTGTCACCCAGCGGGGCGCAGCCCTGCAGAGTTCCCCCTCACCGGGGGACGGCGGGACGCCCCGGACCCTCTCCGGGGCTGCACGGGGCCGGTGGTCTGGGTCCCACGCTGCTCCGTCCGCCGGCTCATCGCGGGCAGTGGTGGCAGGACACGGTCCCTCACGGGCCGGGCGCCGGGCTCAGGCGCTGCTGCAGCAGGTCCCAGGCCTTCTGCACCTGCCGGAGAACCAACCGGGGCGGCACCTCAGAGCCCACGGGCAACGTGAGCGGCACCTCGGCTCGGGCCAGGAGCGTCTCACGACAGTCCCATGCCTCCTCCTTCCCGGTTGAATTTACACCCCCGAACCCACCCCTTGTGGCCGTGTCCAGAGGCAGCCTCGATGGTGAGCAGCGCACCCAGGCACGGCCTGAGCACAGCACCGAGCCCTCCGGTTCCTGTCACAACCACCCAGAACACCCCTGGTGTCGCAGCAGCCCCGGGCTCACCTGCTGGCGGGTGATGTCCGGCTCCCAGAGGGTGCAGAGCACCACCTGTGACTGCTCTACCCGTTGCCTGTTGGTCATCTGGCTCTGCAGCCGGCGGCGAGCCGCCTCCTCGCTCAGCCCGTCCCTGGCCACAATGCGCCTCACGGCCTGGAAGGGACACAAGGGACACTCAGGTGCTTGGGGGGAGGCTGAGGACCAGCCAAGAAAGCAAGTGAGGGGCCCAGGGCATGGCCCACCTCCTCCTCCGGGATGATGGCTGTCCACACCTCGTGGACCATGTCCTGCCAGCCGGCCTCCAGCAGCACAGCAGCATCCAGCACACACACGGCCTTCCCTACGGAACAAGGGCATCCCTCAGTGCCTGGCCAAGGACAGCAGCAGCCTGGGCTCGGTCCCACCTTCCTGCAGTGCAGATGCTTCACTGCTGAGCTGAGGCTGCCACAGGGCTGCCCCCGTTACCTTGAGCATCAGCCTCCCTGACCCTCTCCTTCGCCATCTGGGCTATTTCAGGCCACACAATGTCCGTCAGGCTCTTTAGCCGCTCCTAAAAAGGACCACAGCGGGATTTGAGATTCAGTCCCTTGCCCTCAGAACCCCTGAGTAGCCAACCAGGAGAGGGGGGGTGTAAGCAGTCAGGGGGACACCCAGAGGAAGGACCCACTGGAGCTGGGGAGGTGGGTCTGGCCCATCACCAAGCACCAGAAAGGGAAGCTTTCACACTGGCCAGAGGCTCCCATTCCTGCTACCAGGGTCAGGGTGCTTTTTCCTGTTATTCCCCTTGTCCTGCCATTAAGGCCCTGCCATTAGCAGAGACCTGTCTCTGCTGTGAGAGGTGCTTTGCTCCACAGCACAGAAAGCTCCTCGTGCAGCAGGTCCCACACAAGACCTGTCCATCCAGGGAACCCCTTGAGCTGCCTCCACCTTGGCCTGGGGCAGCAGCAGAGCAACAGGCTGAGCACCTGGAAAGACCAGGTGCCACTGAGCCCCCTGGGTACAAGGGGCAGAGAGAACTGGCTGTGTATATCAGGTCTGTTGCTCCGAGCTGGGTGAAGGAAAAGCATGGTATAGAGGAAATGGGGATGGCAACGGGGACAGGGATGGGAACAGGGAGGCAGCAGCAGCTGCAGGGCAAGAGGAATATATGCAGCACAGCTGCTGATTCAGCTACAGAGATGTGATCTGTCCTACCCTGTCCCCATGCCACTGTCAGGAAATACAGCCAGGAAGGTGTCCTCATCTCA
This sequence comes from Falcunculus frontatus, assembly GCA_013398115.1. Taxonomy (NCBI): domain Eukaryota; kingdom Metazoa; phylum Chordata; class Aves; order Passeriformes; genus Falcunculus; species Falcunculus frontatus. The sequence goes on along the minus strand of VZRV01004344.1, from coordinate 376,116 downwards.
AAGGGCTGAAAACTAAAAACCCCTGGCACAAGAGGAGAACAGCCCCCACTCACAGGATTATTTACAATAGACCTGCTTTTACCTGGTTTCCAAACACTTTGGCCCCAAGGACTTTCCTGTTAATCGTTCCATCTTTGTTCAGGATCTCTGCAAGGCAGAAGCACAACAGGTTTGGGACGGACAACTCCCATCCCTGTGGCAAGCCTGGGTTGGGGAAAGGGCTTTGGTACAGGGCTCTCAACACCACTCAGAAAAGAGCTGTCACACCTAACCTGGCAGCTCTTCACCTTCAGACTCCTGTAAAGGACAGGGAAGAGCTTTTTCCAGGCAAACAGCAGCCTGGTTCATCCTTCCCCACGAGCAGCTCTGACATGGGACACACAACACTTGGGGAGCCAGGAACCCATGGGGTGGGAAGGGGGCACAGGCCAGGGCTCTCAGGGACACTGGGACACCCCTCCCTCCCCTTCCTCCTCCCTGCAGCCTCCAGTGACTCTACCTGCCCCAAAGGCTGCCACCACCGGCTCATAGGCTGGGCCACCGGGGACATAGACGGCGTGGCCCAGCTTGTCGGCGTCGATGATGAACGCGCCCAGGTGCCCCAGGAGTTTGGCAATGGAGGTTTTCCCACTCCCAGTTCCCCCAGTCAGGCCAATCACATACGGGCGCAACGGCAGAGCTGGGTCTTGCTAAGGGAAAGAGGAAAGCCGTGGCAGCAGACGGAGAACTGGGCTTTGCCGGAGAACCTCGGCTGGAGATGGCCATGAAAGGCCCTGGCCTGCAGAGGAACAGGCAGCCTTTCCAAACTCTTCGACTCGTGAGACTCCCACCCCTCCTCCCGGGCACACCACTCCCACCGCAGCTGTGGCTCTGCAGGCCCCCCTCACCCGCGGGGGCTGCAGCAGTGTCCCCAGCAGCCTCTGCCGGAGGCTGGAGGAGCTGATCTTCTCCTCCTCGTTCTGACTGTGGTCGGGGTCCTTCATCAACTGGATTTCATGGAGAGCCAGCTCAGAGAGCCCCTGATGAGAGAAGGGAGCCCCGAGGGTTGTCAGCCATGAGAATGCAGCAGAGGGAAGGGGCGAATCGAGACCAAATTTGCGCCCAGGCAGCGTCAGGCAGGGCGAGAGGGCGGGCAGGGGTAGCCCACCGGGCTCCAGCGTGGGAATTACATTTTCAAGTCTCTTCCTGTTCACAGCCTCCCCTCCCCGGCGGGTCTCCTCGCTGACCACCAGGCACTGCAGGTCGGGGTCTGTGATTGAGGGGCCGAAGGGGTCAGCCAGAGGCACGATGTCGTAGCACAGTGAGGGCTTCACGTCCTCCAAGAACTCGCGCAGCTTCGCTGCCCGCAGCTCGTACGGCTCGATCAGCTCCGGCAGGACCTTGTCTGCCGGGTGCCAGGAGGGCGGAGAAGCACAAGCGTGACGGAAAAGCAAGACCAGGAGACTGGAGAAAACACCCGGCTGGGACTTTGAGCGCTGCCTCCCCCTCCCCTTGCCCTCACTGCACCTGTACACCTTGCTGGTTGTGGACAGGACACCAGGTCCCCACCGGATCCCCAGTGACGCTCTGCCTGGACGGCACCGCCTTGGGTGGGTGGCTGCCAGGACTTCCGGGTCACTGGGCCCCCAGACCACTGCCCTGCCCCGGGGAGCACCGGGCTGACCCCTCGTCCCCACGCAGTGCCACGGCCGCCCCCGACTCACGGCGGAGCAGGTCTCCGTCGGCCACCCCGGCCAGGAGCCGCCGCCGGGCCAGGAGGCAGCAGGCGCTGAGCAGGAGCCGGTGGGCGCCGTGCAGCCGGTCGAAGGTGCCGCCAACCGCCACGTCCAAGAATTCGGGGAGCGTCGCGTCAGGATCCTGCTCGGGGCTCCCCTCGGGATCCCCCCCGGCGTCCCCCGCGGTGTCCTCGCCCAGCAGCAGCGCGGGCAGGCTCGGCGGGCAGCCGTACACAGCCGCGGCCAGGCGCTGCAGCCCGAGCTGCACCGGCTCCGGCGGCCCCGGCGCCTCGGCAGC
>VZRV01004344.1:320647-373849 GCA_013398115.1 Falcunculus frontatus | reverse complement strand
GCTCCGCCCGCGGGGGGAGGAGACCGGCAGGCCCGGCCACAGTGCAGCCCCGCCCGCCCCGCACGGCGGCACGAGCCCGGGGGCCCCGCGGGACCGCGGCGTGAGCGGGACGGAGCCGGAACCGTGCGGCTGCAAAGGGCTTTATTGGGGACACGGCGGGACCGAGCGCGCGAGCGGGTCCGGGTCCGGGATGGGGTTCGCATGGCAGCGGGTTCCGGTGTTCCGGTGGCTCCGCTCAGGGCTGGTCCCCGCCGGCCTCGCTGCCGCCGAACACGAAGTCGTGCATGGCGCGCACGTAGGCGGAGCCGTCGGGGCTGCTCAGCCGCAGGCGCCAGAGCGGGGCGAGGAGCTGGGTGCTGGCGCAGCGGAGGGGTGGGCAGGGGCTGCCGATGACCTCCAGGAACACCTGGCACCGCAGACGGGTCAGAGCCGTCCCGGGCACGGCCCCACGGTCACCCCCGCCCCGCGGTGACTGACCGGCAGGACCTCCTCCACCTCCTGGGCCGCGTCGCGAAAGATGCTCTGACAGTGCCACAGGTACCGGCGATACAGCCCCTGTGTCTCGGCGTCCAGGCCCCGCATCTCGCTGCCCTCAGGGTCGGGGTGCTGCAGGTTGGTCAGGAAGCTGGTGTGGACGGGCCCGCACTCCACCAGCGTCAGGCTGCGGGAGGGAACGCGTGAGCTGCCACCGTACCCCTGCCCTGACATTCTCCCCATCCTGATGGGCAGGATCCAGCCCTCGTGGCATCACCGGCACTCACTGGATGTTGAAGGGACGCAGCACAATGGCCAGACTCTCGCACAGCCCCTCCACTGCAAACTTGCTGGCACAGTACACAGCATTGAAGGGCAGCCCTGGGGCAGAGCCGCACTCTGAGCACCAGGGCTCTTTCCCCGCAGCTCCCTGTCCCACAAGGTGCTGAGGGTCCCACCTTGCAGCCCCCCAATGCTGCTGGAGACAATGATCCGCCCAGCCCTGCGGCTCTTCATGGCAGGCAGGAACGCCTGGATGGTGCGGACAGCCCCAAAGAGGTTCACATCGAAGAGAGTTTTCATGGCCTGGTCGGAGCAGGTCTCCAGCGGTCCCATCAGTCCCACCCCTGCGTTGCAGACTGCCAGGCATGGTGCAGTCAGCCGGGCACAGCGCAGTCGGCCAGTCACTGTAGCCCCGCACACCACCGAGTGCCAGAAGGCAGAAATGGGGGGGCCTTTCCCTGTTGATGGGCCCTGGGCACCCCCAAATCCATCTCCTGCACCTCTGCCCCTCTAAACATGTCCTGTCCCAGCCCTAGGACTGCCTGCAGCTCCCATGATTTGGCATCTGCTCCCGGTGCCCTGGGGAGGGTTGTGACCCCAGAGAGGTCCTCTCAGCCACCCCAGGGACACTGGGGGCACCAGGAAGAGCCGTACCCAGCACATCCAGCCGCTGTCCCTGCACTCGCTGTGCAGCAGCTGCCAGCGAGGATGGGTCAGTGACATCAAGCTGCAGGACCTCCAGCGTGTCGGGGCAGCAGCCTCCCAGGCGCTCCAGCAGCCGCTCACCCTTGGCCAGATCGCGCATGGTGGCATAAACTGGGGAGAGAGTGTGGCCACGGGCAGCAGTGCCACCGAGCTGCGTGGCCAGCACCAACCCCAGCCCACCCCCACGCTCCGATTTTCCTTGGTGAGCCCGGAGACCACCTGGGGCTGCTGGACCCCGCGGGGCAGCATCCACCCTTTACCTTTGAAGCGGCGAGTGGTGTCGGCTGCCAGGCGTGCAGCCAGCCCCAGGCCGATGCCTGAGGAGCAGCCTGTGATCAGCACCGTGGTTCTCTCCATGGCTGGGCAGTGCTGGCCAACGGGGCCACGCCATTTAAGAGGGCTGGGAAGGGGGTCCCCCCGCCCCACACCACCGTGTTGTGTCTGCTGCCTTATCTCAAGGCCCCTCCACCCACCTCCCTGCGCATGCCTGGGGCTCCCTGTGCCTTGATCCTCGTGCAGGTGCTGCGATAAAGACTCCACCGAGCCAGGACCTCCCTGCTGGAGGAGGTTCTGGGGCACAAGGCGAGCCGCAGCCCTGGGGATCTGCACCAGCTGTGCTTTGCTGTGCCAGGCATCCCGGCTGCCAGGACACATCTGGCAGCGTGTTGTTCCTGCTACACGGGCTCAGGGCTGAGCTGCTCCTCTGCCCCCTGTGTTCCACACAGTCCTGTGCTAGCAGAGGGAGTTGGACACACATGGGAGAAGAGAATCTGTATTTGCTCCACAGCTGGGCTCTGCCCAAGCCCCAGCTGTGGAAAAGGCCTCAAAAGCTCCGTCCTGGGGAGCGCAGCCCCAGCAACACTGCAGGCAATACTGCAAAGTCTTTTATGATACAAAAGGCACCAGTTGTGGGCAGGGCCATGCAGTGCCATGTCCCCACAGGCACTGGGGTCCAGGGCTGCTCTGCCCCACTGCCCACTGCCACCTCCCTGTCTGCTTGTCCCCCGTCACTGCCCCTGCTAGCCAGCCAAGGCCCCACAGCAGGGACACATTTGTTGTGTCCCTCTGCAGTGTCCCACCAAGTTTCCAGCTGAGAGCACTGGGGCAGCCCAGCTTTCCTGGGAACAGGCTCAGGGCAGCTAGGCAGTGCTGAGCACAAAGCATGGTGTGGGATGGGTCCCTGGGGCACAGCCTACCCCCCATCCATCTGCCAGCCCCTCTTGGGGCATATCCTCCCCATGTGGGGGAAGTGGCGGGTCCAGGCTGGCTGGAGGCCAGCAGGGCTCTGTGCCCCTTTTCCAGTACAGCCAGGACACAGCCATCAGGCCAGGAGCCCAGATGGGGGAGGGTGCAGGGGCTCTGTCCACCCTCTCTAGGGGAGACTCCAGAGGCAGAACCCAAATTCACGCAGGCCCAGCCAAGCTGCGCCGCAGGGCGCTGGGGTAGTATTTGAGGAACAGCTTCCTGGAGATCTCCATCGTATCCCCAGCTGGCACAGCTGGGTAGTGCTTCTTGTTGTAGATGAAGCCTCTCTCCACTTGGAAGACAGCCTGGTTGAACTGGTCCTGGTGGAAGGGGCGGCCTGAGTTGAGGCTCTCCACCAGCACAGAGACGAAGAGGCTCCAGCGCACGCTGTAGTAGTCCAGCACCAGCCCCCCCAGCTGCTTGTTGGCGTAGTCCAGAATGTTCCCGCTGGGCCCCCAGAGCGTCACCTGGTTCCGGGCATTCAGCTCGTACTGCTCAGCCTCCCGGTCACTGGTGGCCATGGCACGGGCGTTCTCCAGCCAGCGACCGAGGAGGAAGAGGCTGTGGCTGGAGAGGAGGCTGTCCAGCTCTGGCAGCAGGTCGTACACCAGCACGCCACCGGCTGTCAGCAGCTCCGGCAGCGCGTGGCTCTGGAAGGCCTGGCGGATGCTCAGGTAGTAGTCGCTGACCAGCTGCTGGGCCGCCTGCCGTGTCACGTCCACCAGGTCGTAGAGGAAGGTGGGGCTGGAGCCCAGCTCGGCGCCAGCACTCAGTAGCAGGCGCCAGGCTTCGTACACGTCGCTGGCGTTGTACCAGAGCTCCGTGTCCATGCGCAGCGAGGGCCGGCGCACCAGCGGGCTGCGGTTGTGGTTGACACAGACGCCGGTGCAGTTATAGACACTGCGGAGGAGCAGGCGCCAGGCGCTGGCTGCGGCCGCGTTTGGGGCACCGTAGCGGCGCTCAGCATAGCGGGTCACCCAGCTGGGGAGGTCGAGGGGCTCCTGACGCCAGCCCAGCTCGTTCATCAGCTCGTACACCATGTCGTTCTGCTCAATGCCCTCGGGCACCAGCCCCGTGCCCACCATGGTGGAGTTGGGGAAGCGTCGAGCTGCGAAGGGGCCGTGGTTGATGGCCTCCACTGTGCCAAAGAGGCCGTGGTTGCCCCCGAAGTTGTGCAACATGCACCAGATGAAGGGCTGCCCATAGAAGGACTCTGTCCACTGGTAGACGGGCTTGGACTCAGCAAAGAGGTCGAGAACAATCATCCTGCCAAGGGGCACACCATGCAGCAGGGCCCGCACCTGCGCTGGCTGCCAGAAGTCAGGCTCGTGCTGGAAGAGCCAGCCCTGCATCAGCCACAGCGCCTTGGGATCAGCTGGGGATAGAAGAGCACCAGGTGAGATCCTCTCCAGGCAGGGCCCACAGGTGTCTCATGAGGCCCTGGGGCCATCAACCACCCCTCAAGGAGGTTTTGAGAGTCTGGCACCAATGGGTTCTGCACTTGCATGGGGCCCACAGCCACCTCCCCCAGCCCCTGCTATCCCACCTGGACCCCTGTGGCCAGGCCAGCACCGCACACTGACCCACCTCCTGTCATTGACCTGAAAATGGCATTGCTGACTCTTGAGAGATAGGCAGGGTCAGAGGAGAGCGGGGTCATCTCATTGAAGGTGTCTGCACTATAGACGTGGTCTGTGCCAAACTCCTTGATCAGCTCCTTCAGGAAGAGGGTCCCAATCACCTGGAACATGGGGTCCTCTGGGTCCAGCAGATAGATACATGAGTAGGTACAGTCGAAGTGGCTCCAGTGCCCCAGGCGAGTGGCATTCACACGTGGGAAGACCCTGGACCAGAGGGCAGAGATGGGGATCAGAAGAATGGGACAGGACCACTGTGCCCGGGCAGGAACAAACAGGGCAGCCTCCCAGGGAAGCCGCAGTGGGAGGTGCTGCTGGAGATGAGACCCCGGGGCGGGCCCAGGGCTGAGCCCCCGGGGCAGGGGCTGCACCTACCGAAGGATCCCCTGCGGCACGTGGCCTGCGAAGGCGGGCAGCACCGTGGTCATCCCCAGCGAGCGCATCCGCTCCACGATCCGGTACTGGGAGAGAGGAGGGAGGGAACAGAGGGACAGAGAGAAGCCCCCACCTTCCCGCGAGGGAACCCCGGGCGCTGCCGCAGCTCGGGGTGGGGCAGGGGGCTCCTCGAGGCTCCGTGAGGGCAGCCTCGGTCAGGAGGACCAGGGGGTGACAGGGGTTTGCCCCGGGCGGGCGGGGCCGCCGCTGGTACCTGCAGGTAGAGCTGCTTGAGGTGCCAGGAGGGCGGCAGCGGCCCGGCCCAGCGGCGGAGGTTCCCCATCCGGTTCCAGGCCAGGAACGCGGGGCCCGTGAAATACTTATCGATCTCCGACTGGTTCAGCCCCAGGTTACGGTAAACCTGCGCCGGGTGCCGGGGGTCAGCCGGTCCCAAGGCTCCCGGTTCCAGAGGTCCCGCCACCACCACTCTGTCGGTTCCGGTTCCGACACCCTCCGGGTCCCCGCCGCCCTTCGGCCCCGGTCCTCACCCGCTGCCACACCGCCTCCTGCCCCGCGAAAGCCGGTGCCAGGTTGATGCCGCTCAGCGCCATCCAGTCGATCTCCCGCTCCCAGCGCGCCCAGTCCCACCAGACGAAGGAGTAGCTCTGGGCGCAGACGTTCTGGTAGTACCGGTACCTGCGGGAGCGGCGGAGGCTGCGCCCGGGTCCCCCGCGTCCCCCGGGCCCCCATTACATAACAGCGCCTTGTCCCGCGCTAACGAGGCGTGAGCGGCGCCCGGCCCCGCGTCCCCGTTACCTGCCGGGGGCGGCAGCGCGGATCTCGGCCCGCAGCCGCGGCAGCGGGTCTGGCAGGCGGAGCTGCGCCCCGGACCACGACAGGTGGCAGCCGCAGAAGTCTCGCAGGTAGCGATAGAGGCCGGCGGCCGCCGCCACGCCGCTGGAGCCCGTTACGGCGACGGCCACGGCGGCGCCGGGAGGCGACCACAGCCGGTAGATGTCAGGCCCTCCAGCCGCCAGCGCCGGGTCCACCGACAGCGACACGGCGGCGGCCCGTGGGCCGAGCAGGCGCCGCGCCAGCGCCCGCACCGCCTCCTCCTGCCGCGCGTCCCCCGCTCGCGCCGCCGTCGCCGCCAGCAGCAGCAGAAACGGCAGCGCCAGCCCCGGTCCCGGACCCAGCGCCGGTTCAGGTCCCAGTTCCGGCCCTCGCCGCACCGCCATCGCCGCCTCCTGCCCCTGCGCCGGGCCCGCCTCTCCCGGTACAGTCCCGCCCGACGCCGGTCCCGCCTCTCACGGCCCCGCGGCGCTGGGCGGTCTCGGTGGCGGGGGGCGGGCCTGACCCGTTACCGGCCGCCGAGCGGAGCGGGGTTGGTTCCGCGGTCGGTCCCGACCCCTTGGAGAAGGGATGACCCGGGCCGGCCGGTCCCGGCAGCCGGGGCGGGCTGGGGCTGGGGCCAGGCGCTCCCAGAGCCCCGGGGCCACTGCAGCCCCTTCCCCGCCCGCTCCGGGTGCCCGAGCAGGGACCGGGTTTGCAACTCCTGCCCGGGGCAGCGGGACCCCCGCGGCTCCGGGCTGTTTCCAGTCTCGCGTTCTCCACCCGTGACGGTTCCGCACCACCGGGACAACCGGGCTGCGGCGGCCCCGCCCATCCGTCAGCCCGGGGGCTCCCGGGACTGAGCGGGACCCGCTGTGGCCGGCTGGCGGCGCTGCGAGACCGGGCAGCGCCAGTGCCTCGGGGCCGGGGAGCGTCCCGGCAGCCCCAGCACCGCCCGGAGCGGCCCCGGCCCTGGCCGCCGAGGCGAACCCCGCCGGGCAACGGGGCCGGGGCGGGCTCGGGCTGCCCGGGGTCTCTCTCAGCTCCAGAGAGAATTGGTCGACACTTCCAGGACAGAGCCCGGCTGCGGGGCGGCCCGGAGGAGGGACGGGGGAAGTCGGGGCTCCCCGAGCACCCCAAGCGCAGCCCACGGGGGGCTGGGGTCTCCTGCCAGCATCAGGGCTGCGCCTGATGACCGCAGAGCCATGGAAACGGGCAGAAATGTGATTGCACGGGAGAGTGGTGAAAGAGGAGAGAGGACAGTCCCCCCCGGCCCGCTAGTACCTGCAGCTGCAGGAAAAACATCCCCCGGACCAGCGGGAAGCCGGTTCCTCGTCCAAGAGGTGCGGGAGGCTGCGGCCGCAGTTCAGCGCGGCTTCTCGCTCTCCCAGAGATACCAAATGGGAAACACACCGACATCGGCAACACAATCGCCAAAACCCCGCAGAACCCTCCCTTCCGTTGCTCCCGCACATGTGGAAATACCCTGTCCGGCAGGAAGGGCCTGAGTAAACACGGCCCTGCGGGGGGAGCGGGGGTCCCTGGGCTGGGGAAAGCGGGAGCCAGGCACAGCCCCGGGCAGGCAGAGCGTGCTGCCCCACTCCGCGTCGAAGAGTACCCACAGCACCCGGGTTAAACAAGCCGGAACTTTTCCTCCGACACAACTCCTCGTTCCACCCAGTTACGGGGTCTATCACGGTGGGCAGGAGGCCCTGGGATAAACGGCCCTGGCCCAGGCTTCGCTCAGGATGTCGCTGGGGCTCGATAAGCACAGAGACGCTGCAGCCCAGGCAGGGTCACGCCGGTCTTGCTGTACAAACCAGCCCTGCCCACCCCGTGGTTCTGGCCGTGGAGGTGACAGGAACCTGAGCAGAAATGCCAAAGGTCCCAGCTGCCCCCAGCAGCTCTGAGGGCTGTGTTCAGTGTAAGTCAGGGATGAGGGGCTGCCCCTGAGCCCCCTCAGCGAGCACTGCGGAAGCAGAAAACAGGCCACAGTGCTTGTTGTGGAGTTCATTTAATTTATACAGCAACTGTCAGCAACACGTTTCACCCAGGCAGCAGAACATAGCGAGGCTCATGTCAAAGCTCCACCTGCAGCCACGCTGATTTCACCCTTCAGTCTGCAAACACCTCTGTGAATACCCACCACATCCACCTGTAACACAGTGAGTGCCCAGGTGCACCACAAGGATCCCCGTGCCCCATGCACGTGTGCATTGGAGTGTGCAAGGTACATGTAACTTTCTCACCTAATTTTAAGCAGCCTGGCCCCTTGAGGCATTTCTTCCTTGCTTCCAGGTTAATGAGTCTCATTATTGTTTTCATCTGTTCATACACAAATACTCATCTCTGCTGCGAGAATTAAACACTGACAGTCACACACAGCACTAACACACACCCCACTGCTGCTACAGCTACATCGAGTTGAGGAGTGCAAGGAAATACTGACAGCTCGGACAGGAAAGAAAGCAACAGCTAATGCAGGGACACGCCACAGAGACCCCCCCTGCCATGGAGCTATTCTGGCAAGACTGGGCCACTGCTCTCCCTTAAAGGGCTCCTCATACCCTCAGTGCATAAGACAATGTGAGTCACTGGTACATCCACCTGTGCAAAAGCTGCCTCCACCAACGCCAAGCCCACACAGGCACCATCTGATGTGCCTTGAGGGCTTTAATTTTAAACTAGAAACCCCAGAAGTTCCACTGCCAGTGGCAGTATCTGCAGTGATCAGTGACAGCCTGCACCAAGGCTCATCCCTCCCCATCCTACCCTTGGCCACAGTCAGGCAGCTGAGTCCCAGTGCATGAGGACTCCCCACCACTGCCTCCAGCAATAAGAGGGGGAACAGCCCTCACTCTTCCCGAGCTGAGGTCGTTGGGCCTTTTCTCCATGTCCCCTCAGCACAGCTGCATTTCTTTTCTGCCCTGATCAGCTGCCAAGGAATGCACAATACAGGGAGCACACGACTGTACACCAAACAGACACCTCATGCACTTGGTACCTTTGGGAGTAAACTTAAGGAACAAAAAGTTTCTGTGATCCAGTGTTGTTACCCCAGAACGTCAAAGCTTTTGGCTTTGGGATGCCATGGTAACGCTCAAGGGTGCTGCAATAAATTATTGTCACTACACACACGAGTCGGACACACGGGGAGGGGTCAGTCACACCCTTGGTGCTGGGGAGGGTCAGTCACAAACACACACACACACACACACACACACACACACACACCGTTTAACACTGCTGGAGTGGGGGGGCCTCAGTCGTCAAACCTCCCCTCACGGATGATGTCAAAGGAGAAAGGGAGAAACTTGAACCCAGTGCCAGTGTAGAATTTGTTCTGGAACTCAATCCTGCAAGAGATAGAGGAGTGATTACTCATTATAAAGGCAGCTCTCAACAGGAACAATTTGCAAGAACTCCATTGAAAGTGCAATTATTGACTGTAAGAAATAAAGCTTTAAAGACAAAAAGACGTATTGTAACATAATGTATCTTCTGGCATAACCTCCCTATCTCTGTGTGATGCTTCTGTGTGGAGCAGAGAGCTGTCCAGAGACTTTGATCCCACCCTCAGGGACAATAAAAGGGCAACAGGAGCAGAAGGCCAGCCCTGACCGCAGTGTCCCAGGAAGCACAGGGAGCAGACACAGCATTTTCTACATCAGCTGCTAAAGTTCCCTTTTTCATTAGCACAAGCCTCAGCCACGTGACACTGAGCTCAGACTCCCTCACCAGCCACTTCTGTTTATTCCCTGCAGCACATTTGCACTGGGACGTGCCCACCAGCTCCAGCCAAGCGTTAGCTCAGCCCTATTTGCTGCTGCCCCTAATGAACTTGAGTAAAAAAAGGAATTATTCTAGAGAACTGCCCAGTAGTCAGCGACACCCAAATAGGGACAGGGAAAACTAATCCCCCGATTCCCAGCAAAAACAAGCCCAGGCTTCACAGACACTTTCCACTGCACAATCCACTGGAAAACAAAGTCTCTGCTGGCAGCAAGTGACAGAAAACTGGGGAGCATTTAACGCAGTTGAGGAGAAGCACTGTTTCTTTCAGCAAAAAAAAGACAAACTTGAATTATTTCTCCCCAAATGGGGAATCAAGGCAAACTCCAGAGCTGCTGGATTCAGCTAGCAAAAAGTGATTTCCCCACAGAGCCCCGGAGGGAAATGCTCAGGAAAACCAGCTTTAGCTTGTATCTGCTGCTGCCTCGCAGGCCAAGGGATCCCCAGGATGAGCAGGATTTTCCGTGTGGGAGGAAGGGCTCCTTGCCAACATGCTCCAGTTTTTCAGGAACCCTGATAATCTCCATAAGTATCCTGTGACTAAGTAACTGTCCTGTAAGCAAAGGGAAATGAGAGGCAGAGGGTTGGGTATCTGAGTCACCCAAGCTCACTGTGATGGACACGTTAACCCTGATGATTCACAATTCCAGCTGGCCCCAGCATCCAAACGCTCCCTTTGGACATTCCTTTACAACTGGCCACAGCTGGAGGCCTGACACTGGAAGAGAGGCTGCTCTAAGGTTAGAGAACTAGCAAGCAAAGTGTATTTAACCAAATAATCACGGTGTAAACGGTCAGTGGGGTTTTCTGCAGGTGTCTCCAGGATCACCCAGAACCCAGCAGGAGGCACTGCTGTTGCCAGGCTCAGTGCCTGTCTCGTGTCCCAGTTTACTGCTAAACCCTCCCTGTGTCTCCCATCAGTGACCAAGTTCTGCAGAGAATTTATAGACAGTGGCACTATCAGCAAACAGCCCAGGAGTTCTCTGTCAGCAGTGCTACAGGAAATCCACTCTGCAGCTTTTTGCATTAGTAATTAGTGTCAGTGTTTGTCAGACTGTAGCTCTGTGGATTTTCCAACCCCACGGAGTCAGGGTATGGACACTGGAAAATCAGGCAGCTCCAGCCCCGTGAGCAGGAGGCAACAGCACAACGGGAACCCCGAGTGTCACTCGGTACAACTGCAAACTCCCACTCTATGTTTGTGTCCCTAAAGACAGAGCCTGTGGTCACAGGCACACCTCAAGGGTGGCACACCTGACACACAGAACCCACTGGGGTGTCTGTGCAGAGACTGCTGCGGTTACTCCTTCCCAAAAAGGACAGAGGTACCCTATCTGTCACCGTGGGATATTCCATCCTGCCTGACAGGAGGCTGTGGCTGCCCCTTGGAGCAGTGGCTCCTGCAGCCACACTGCAGGCAAGTGCTGGCTCGTGACCTTTACAAAGGAAAATCAAATCCTGGCAGGTGGGTGAGCAGCTGGACTCCACCATTCCCACTCACTGGATTGAGAGTGGGATGCAGCTCCAACACACCCACGCCTCTCGGGAAGCAGCACTCTGAATCCAGTTACAAACTTTCTCTTTTGGGCACAGTCTGTTTTGGCTCACACTAGAAGAGGTGACTAGGTTAAAAAGGGGGAAGCTGCTTAATCTGAACATTCATGTCAAACTGCATCACTGAAAAGCAAAAAATGGAAAGGTTAAATATTTCAGAAGAGTGATATATTTCAGAAGAGTTACAGCAGAAGAAGCTGACAGCACGACAGCTCAGACATGTATTGAGCTGCAGTGGATCCCTGATTCACACCCTGCAATCCTGGCAGCAATCCAGAGTGCTGCCTCCACCCCAGAATGGCCTGAAAAGCCCAACCTGCTCAAAGAATGCACACTGAAAAAGCACAAAATAAACCTCCCTCATTTGGGACTGCCAGGCACAGCATATGGAACAACCTGTGAATTCCCTGACCAGTAAAACACATGCTCAGTTCCTCCTCCTTTCCAGGAAGGCTGAACCACCCACACCTCAAATTCCTGATAGGTGACTCTTTTCCCATAGCCAGAAAATCCCATCTGCTCCTCCCAGGACAGCTGTACTTGACCTCCACTCTCCCTTCCTCTTCCTAAAAAGGGAATACCTGCCATTGGAACGCCCTGTTTTTGGTTCAGGAGCAAAAAGGAATGTGAACAGTGTGCTCTTTGGAACCACTGCAGGTACCTCCCTGTGATAACCAACACCCAGCAACCCCAAAATCATTTCAGCAGATCACTTGCAGTCTGAAATAGAACCTTAAACTTGCTTTTTGGGCTCTGAGCCTGAACAGATTTTCTCTCAGAGCCTGTGCATGGAGGGCTTGCAAGTTTGAAACACATGTTTAGGAAAAACAAGACTTTGTTAAGCACTCCAGTTCCACAGCTGCCCTGCACTGGTCTGCACGGCCGGAGTGATCCATGAGCTCACTGCTCTGCCCCTGGGTTTGCCTGTTTGCCATTTCACTGACCACATACAGATGGTTTTTTAATGGCCCTTTAGGGAAAGCCTAGCAATGTGAACCATGACCTCCAGCTCACAGCTGTTCCAGGTGTCTGAACCATATCTGGAGGTGCAGTTTGTGATTGTTAACACAAGACAGGGACCTCCCCAAAAATGTGCTTTCTGCTCCATGGAGCCTGTCTAGAGCAGCTGCTCAGAGCTATTCCCCTGCTGCTGCTGCTTAGAAACGGCCATGCAGCTCCACAGCCTGGAGAGGCCAGACCCTGGAAATCCTCTAATCCTCAAGGAATTGAAGAGCAAACCCACCACATCTGGAGTTACAGCACTGCTGCCCTCTGCTCCTCTTGGACTGCTCTCAGTGCCCAGCAGGGTCTGCAGGGCTCCTGATGTCACTGCTGTAGTGGCCCAGCACGGTGACAGCAGGGAGAGGATGAGGGGCCTCTGGCCAGTCAGCAAGGAGCTCTCGGGTGACTGCTATGCAGGGTTCAGGCTGGATGCCAGGAAAAACAGAAGCACCATCCAGCAGCCATTTCCAGGAGTGCCCCCCCAGCTCCCTCGGCACAAGATGGCTTCGCCCCAGGATCCCAGGATGAGCTTGGCTCCCTCAGCTACAGAGACACAAGTGGACCAGGACCCTCCAGCCTGCACCCCCAGGAGCCAGGACACTCCAGCCTGCACCCCCCAGCCTGCACCTCACCAGCTGCCATGGGAGAGGGCAAAAGGCCAAAGCTTTCCTTCCCCACAAGCAGGAGAAAAGTACAAAAAGGCTGATTTTCTTTTGTTTTTTTTTTTTAGAGGCACTGGCTTCCTTCTGCACTTACAGAATTACTTTCAGAGAGTGCTCCTAACCTTTTCTTCCTATTTAAGCAAGACAGAGTATTTCTTGTGATCAGGGACTTCCCTTTGCTCTCATAACCCCCCCCCCAATGAAATCAGCAGTCTGAGGAGGTGGCAGCAGCCTGAACCCCAGAGGCACAGACTCCTACACTTCAGGCTGAGAAAATCCCACTCCCAGTTGCTCCTCTGATCCCACCAGTGCACTAACCAGAGAATCTGAAGTGGAACAATGAGCGCTCTTAAACATGGATTAGAGAAAGCTCTTGAATACTTCCCATACTTGGGGGCAGAGTAATTCCTTCTGTTTTGTTGGCTGCATACACAGCAGGTTAATGATCACAGGAAAGGGGCTGCAAAAGCAACTTCCAAAAGCAAGACCAGCAAAAACTCGCTGCCATCCCCAAGTACCCCAAAGGCAGAAGGCAAAGCCACTCCTGTCCAAGGCAAGGTCTTACAGTGATGAACAAGAGCACGAGAAGAAACCTGCAGTCAGTGGCTATTGCACACAAAGGACAACAAACACGGGAACCAGGGAAAAGACCAAGAGATGGAACGAGAAAGTCTTGCTGAAAGCCACAAAGCACACTGCTCCAGCCAGCACAGCCTCCCCAGTCCCTGATCCCAAAGCCTTAGTCCCTTAGTGCTTATTTCTAAGCAGAGCTCCACAACTTTAAGCAGCAGTCAGGGAGAGGTGTTTTACTACAAACAGGATTGAAATCTCTGACCCTTTTAAAGACTTTCTGCCTTCTAGAAGAGGGCATTTCTGCAGTCTAGGTGACATCAGTTTTCTTGTCATGAAGAGCTCCCCAAGTTTCTGGATGTTCCAGTAACTCACCAGTGCAAGCGCAGAGCGTGGAGGAAGGCCGAGAGCCCCTCCATGACCAGCAGAATGGCCACTGTCAGGGTGGCAAAAGCAGCAAAGATGAAGAAGAGGCCCAAGCCTCCCCCCAGGCTCCTCACGCTGAGGCCGATGTGGATCACCATGGTCCAGAGCACCTCCGAGAGCTCTGCCAAGAGAAAGGGGAGAAGATTCCCGTCAGCAGGAACAGTTGTTTACTTATAAAGCAAAAACTAAAGTCAAGTGAACTCCCGCTACAGTGAGCTGGAAACTGAAGAGGGACAAGAGCTTTCGCAGCCAAATGTGTCAGGACATTGCCTCCAGCTGTCACACAGGGCAAGGCAAACCCTTTGCTGAGCAGCTCTTTGCTTTATTCTGTGATTTTAACTCCATTCCTCCCATTCAGCAGAGCTGTGGGAGCAGACCCTGGTGCGTGGAGCTCACTGCTCCCAGGTAATGCTCACGCAGCACTCTCCTGTGCCAGCTGGGCCCTGAGAGCCCTCTTGTGTTCCTGCCTCCCACCTGCCCGGGCTGAGCAGGCACAGGACCCACAGCTCAGCTCCCTGAGGGACACTCACGTGCGTGGGCCAAGCTGAGGGCCCAGAGCCTCAGATAGGACGCGGTGTTGGAGATGCAGCCCAGGCAGTACTCGATGGTGTGGATGGCCTGGTACACCACGGTGTCCCCAAAGTCGAACTGCAAAGGGAACACAGGATGAGGGGAGCTGGGAGCGCGGGGTGGCCTGGCAGGGACACGGGCAGGGGAACTGCTGCTATCACCAGGGACACTGTGTGTGACACTGCACACTGCCACTGTCTTCTCCTGGTTTAGCACGCCAGCTTCACAAATGAAAAAAGAACCTTATCTTGGCGGGTTTTGCACAACGACAAACGCTGTGATGTGAATATTATTTTCTCATTCTGGCGTGTGAAAGTCAGATATTTCAAATTCACCCATGGGCTTAGCCAGGAAAAGACTGTTCAGCAGAAGGTGGTGTTGGTGTGCATCGCCCAGTAACCCGGAGGTGATGCTAGGGGAAGGAGGCAGTGCTCCAAGCTGTACTGTGTGTGCCTTTGCTACAGGAGCAACAGGAGCATTTTGCAAGACATGAACCTGCCCTTTTTGAAAGCAAAAAGAATGCATTAAGCTATCCCAAAAAGTCGCATCTGTGCACCATTCACTGGCAAAGTCTCTGTTTCTCGGTGATCTTCTGCAATTATAAAATAAGAACTTACAAGGAAGTCTGCCATGTAGGGCAGTTTCTTATCCTACAGCTTGGGAAAGCATTCCCTGCATTTTGGATTTAATCCATGCTTCAGAAACTGCTCAGATTTAAGTGAACACGATGTTTTAAATACATCCAGTGACTAATGCTCTAGGCATGCACACAAAGCTATTTATATTCTTAATTCTCCCCTAGTATATCCAAGGCAATAAATATTTCAAACAATTCAGTTAAATTAGCTGTCAAAAGCCTAATCCTTTCTCCACAGAACATGAGCTGTGAAGTTCTTCACTAAAGGCTGCCCTAGCCAACAGTTCCAGCTCCGGACACACGAGCCGGGGCAGCACCGGGAATGTGGGAATTGTTTAAACAAAGACCTTTCAAAGCTGAATGCAACTGCCAGAGAGAGCGACCACTGTGCCAGGAGTGGGAGCATCTGGACTGCTGTGGCACAGTCCTTGTGGATTTACATTTTCCCCAGGTTCAGTGAGACATCAGGAACACCAGAACAGGACCCCCGTGCCCCCTCCCTTCGCCCAATTCCACATAGGCCTGTGCACAGCAGAGCTCTGAGCAAACCACTCTCAGCACAATTTTTAGCAGCAGTGCCCTGGTCAAGCTGTTCTGATTTCATGCCATTTGTATCTTTTTGTAGTAAAATCGGTTAACTGATAGTGCTGAAACTTACACTCAATCCTGCATCAGTATTCCTAACCCCCCATTTTTTTAATACGTTACAAGTGCTTAAGGATGAGCAGTTTCTAAGAACGGAGCTTCTCTTTTACACAAAGCCTCTGACCAGTTCAGTTCTTGAACTACATGAAACTGGACTGGTTGTGCTGCATTTTCTCTCTGGGTCAACCAGCATCATCCTTAACATGGCAGATAGTTTGTGGGAAGAAATCTCTTTAAACAGTTGGCTGCAGCACAGAATAAAGAAAGCCACAACATAAAAAACCTGAGATTTCTTTGAAGGCTCAAAAGCGAAAACTTTTCAATTTCAGACCTCCAGCTGAACAGTTTCCCAGGTAACTGGGAACAATCTGCAGACAGGGGATCAGACAGACAGGCAGTATAGATGAAGTAATTAAAAGTCTGTTGATATATGGATGTATGTATGAATTAAAAATGGCCTTCAACATGAAAACAGCAAGATCTTTTGGAAAACAAGATGCTGTGACATAACATGTTCCATTCAGCACGTTTTACACCAATGGGAAATGGCCCAAGTACACATGAAGGCAAAGCTGCTGTGCTCTTACCACCTCGTCCTCTGTAGGCTTGAAAACATAAATTTACATTTAGTGCAGTGTTTTGATCACATCAATCATGAACACATTCAGCAATTCCCTCCTATGCACGCCACGGAAAGCAGTAAAACACATCCCATGCACTACAGAGGCAGGATCTGCTGCAGTCGTTCAGAGGCATCAGAAAACTCCCCAGCTACGTGAGATCGACTGTTTTTCTCCTCTCCCGGAGGAAAGGGAAGTAATTAATATCATCCCCAGCAGTCAAAATGAATATATAAATATAAAATTTCAGTGCTGCAGAAATACAGCCCCTGAATTTCCACTGGCATGGGAGAAGCAGGTAACACGTGGCACCTGGGAGTGCTGTGCACCCCTGAGATGGTGGCTCTTTGGGGACAAACAGAGCCACATCTCCCAGGATATACAAATTATGCTGTTTTTTCTGGAGTCCTGGGAGGGACCAAGAGACAGTCAGTGAGAAAACTGCTAGGAAAACACTTCACTGGGAATGCTGCTGTTTAAACAGCCTGGAAATGAGTAACTACAGTCCCAGTGAGCTCATCCTGCTGCCGAGTGCAGTGCCCTGAGAGCGAGGATGCTCAGGTGCTTACCTCTTCCCCCTCCTCAGAATGGGTAGATAACTGGTCATGTTGAATGATCTCAGCATCCTCCTCCGTTGGGCCATTGCCCACCCGGATCCCACCAAAGTTGTGCGTGCCCTGACACATGCAGAAAAGAAAGAGCAAAGTGTTGTTTGGGTTTTAGTGCAAAAGTGCAGGTTTCTCATGATTCCATGTGCAGCAGCAGCTCACAGAGGAAAACAAAATATTAAATATTAAGGCCCAGATTAAGGCAGGTACAATTCTATTTCCCAGCTTGGATGGGAAAGGTGCTGATTCCTGCTGGGGCTGGGGAAAAAAAAAAGTCTGTCTGAGTGAATCCTTGGTACATTTCTACAGTGTAACTGCAACCATGAGGACAATAAAGGCACACCTCTCAGAGGACATTTGCTGGCTCTGACATGCAACAGCCCCACGTCCTGCCCAGCATGGCTGGACAAGCACCGACACACCACTGCTGGGTACTGGAGCAGGTCATGGAGCAGAACACAAACACACACACTCTTGCTCCCACCAGCCTCAGGCACACCAACACCGCATGGAAAACCAGATCTTCCTCTGCTTGGAAACTCTACGTTGTGCAAGCAGGTCCTTTTAGAGACATCTGTGCTGACATTCAGCATCTGACCCTCAGCTGCACCTCCAGGACTCCAAAGGGAAAAGAACAACACACAGACTGAGCTGAAATGCTGCAATTGGGAGCGGTTCCCACCTGACCCCTGAGTCTGACCCCTAGAGAGGCAAACTGCAACACCACAAATATAAATAAACCCTGTGCCCAGCTTCAGCACTGTCTTGGTCACCTGAGACACAGGATGTGACCAGGCTGACTTGCCACATCCAGACTGCAGAAGTCCAGGGATGCCCACACAGACAAAAGAAGCTGAAGGTCCCTGGCACTTGCACAGACCAGCAGAACAGCTGCTCTGAGTTCTTCTACCTCCTTTGTCCTTAGAAGCCTGCTTTTATTTTAGGCTGAACTGTAAATTTGCCCAAAATGCCAGATATGAATTAGAGATTTTGTCAGGTTTCTAAAAACAAATTAGGTAGGTATTCATGCTCTGAAAATATAAATAATATTTTAAAACCCTCCATATTTACAACTAAGACAATGCTTTTATTAGGATTTTATTAGAATTTTCAGTATCTCTGAAACACCACAAGTCACTGATGACTCCTGTCAATATTCTATTTATGTATTTCCAGCCTGTGTGAACTTGCACTTGAGCAGCTTTTCCTTGCACTCGACTCATATCCATTCCCTGTAAACCATCCAACCTAAACACAGCTCCGACAGCTCCAATTGTTTACTTGATCCTTCTAAGCACACTTCACACAAGACCTCCCCTCGCAGCTTCCCGACTGGAGATGCATTTCATACGCTGCATGGATCATGCACAAAAGATCCATTTTCATTTCCGACATTTCCGTGAGGAGACTGAAATGTCATGAGAGAACCAGCTGACATGTCCCTCCCAGCACTTCTGCCCCCTGAAGCATGATGTGCTTCACACTGTCGGTGAGAATCACACTTTCTAGTCAGCCACACAGATTCAGAACTAAAATCGAGCTGAAATAGGTAGCACCGGGGAAGGGACTAAGTTCTGGGGGCTGCCACAATCCTCACCAGAAAGCTCTGGCAGCAAAGGGCCAGCTGTAGGCTTAGAAACACATAAGTCAAAACAACCGCCGCTGAGCAGCTTTTTGTGCACAACCATTTTATAATAATTTCAGGTCGAAGTGTGTACAGGACAGATGTGCCACAAATCCAATGATCACTGACATGGAGTTGCTGGAGGCCATCACATCACTGTGTGTTTGGGAACACGTAATGCAAACAGAAATGCTGCACTGAGAAGAATCCTAATCTCTGTTAAACAAATACACAAGCCAAAGGAAAAAAGGGAATTTAACATGGGGGGATGTGGTAGCAGGAAATCCTGTGCTGCTCTGCAGGTTGGATTCAGCAGCATTCCTGCAAGGAAGTGTCTCTGTGCACACACAACTACCATCCTCCAGCCTGGGTGTTCATCCAGAATGTATCAATTTGGCTAAACTTTGCTCTTTCCAAGAGAAAGTGTTTTTCACCCTAAAGGTGCACTTGCCATTCCCTTATGAAATTCAGATACATTCCATGCTCCCTCGAGAATCAGACACAAAGCCAACTCCCATCTGTAATGCATCAGGCGAGTTTGAAGTGCACTCACTGTTGCAGCCGCTGCTGCCTCGAGCGCCTGCGCGTTCGTGCTGCCCTGGGCCTCCTCGGGCTGCCCTTCCTGGGGGTGGATGGAAGAAGAGAGAGGGGGGAGGAAGAAAACAAAAAGAGAAAGGGAGACGAATGGAGGGGACATGGGAGGATGAAAGGTGGTCAGAGAAGGGAGAGGGAGTGTCTGTAACTGAACTGATCTTTGACTCGCTGCACATCCTCACAGCGCTGCCGGACGTGCAGGGAGAACTCGCACGTCTCCACATCTCACACACAGGTACTTTACAGTGCAGCTGGAAACCTACAGAGCACCCCAGCAGACAACCTCTCACGTCAGTCTGTAAGTCTCTTTTTCATTTTAATTGTTATTTTTTACCATCCAAGCTGCTTTAACAAAGATAGCTGAGAAGTCTGTCAGCCAATTCCATCTCTGTTTCCCACTGCCAGCCTAGCCCAGCCACAGAAGTGCATCCAGCAGCCAGTGAGACTGTTCCTAAACCAGCTGCCAAAGCCCAAGCCAGAGACACTGTTCTGATCATTACCAACATAAGCGGTTTTTAAAAGCAGGTTTGATGCTGGATCCAGATCTGGGAAGCAGGGAGGCAACACTCTGTCTCCAGTAACACCCACTTGCTGGTATGCCCAAGAATATGCAAAAACACTTGACAGGTTTCAATGCAGTGTGAACCCATGAATCCAAGCTCAGGATGGAGACACACAGCTTTTCAACCAAAACCATGTTTTCATATGTAAAATATAAAAGGGAGTCACCCACCAAGTATTTTCTCCTTAAATACTGCTGGCGAAGGACCAGGGGTTTGGCTACCAGCATCCACGGCACACACAGCAACGCCACCACCACGAGGAAGCACTGCAGCCCTTTCTGCAAAAGAAACAAGTCTCAGGTAATTCAGCTGCAGCCCCTGCTCAAACACACACAGAATCCAGCAAGAATGGCTGAATTCCCAGTATGTGGATGCTCCACTACCTCTCTCTCTTCTGGGAACAGCAATTAAGTACTTAACGCCTGCAGCTGCCACCTCTGACTGAGCATAGCATTTAATGCTGAGACTGGGTAAGATTAGGGAAAAATCCAAAAGATCCTGCAGGGAATGAGATTTTGGCAGATGTCTGATACTGCTGGGAGGAAGCAGTGTTGGTGTCTGAGCTAAGCTGAGAGGTATCACACTGCAGACATGGGACAATATTCCTAATTGCTTCCCACTATTAATCAGGATCCACATGTTCTGAAGCCCCAATTGACTTATGGTCAGACAGATAAAAATTCCTGGTATAGGGATTATTCCTTCCTTCTTCAACATTACACAGTACCAGCCTTCAGAAATGCTGTCACAGTGGAAAAATGTTTCATGCTTGATTTCACAATTACGACAAGGTCAGTGAAATACTCCAGTATCACGAAGCATCTCTAATTCTGTTCTAGCAAGAGCACGCACCTGCCCACTATAAAGCATCTTATTACTGGTGTCCTCATAGGAGAACAGAAACATGTTGATAAAGTGTATTAAGAGGCTCGGTGCTTCCTTGGATGTGTGAGCATCGTATGCTGTCCACTTGTAAAAGATGAGAATAACAAGGTATCCAAAGAGGGAGGACATGAAAATCATTTCTGGAATAAATCCAAGGTATATGTTCAGTGGCTTCTTAAAATAGCTAAAGGGAAGAAAAAAAAAAAGAAAGTTTACATTACATTTGGTTAGAATTAGGGCAAAAGTTTTTAATACGAGTGTGAAGAGTCTTTGAAATGACAGTGCAGGGGCTCAGCAGCTCAACAACTGCTGGGCCTGGAGCACAGGAACTGCCTGACAGGCACAGCTCCACACAGAGCCAGAGACAGCTGCACTGCGCCTTCCATCAGGAGGTGAGGGCTGACGGGCACTTTAAACCAACACACACATGACACCCGAAGACATTCCATTCCCCCCACCATGAGAAAACCAGAGCGAAGCACTCACATGTGGTTGAGGAGACTCAGTGCGACACCAAAGAGCATCTGGAAAATGCCAAGAATCACAGACATCTTCATCTTAAAGGAATTGAGGAAGGCCAGCTTATTGCTGGCAATATTCCATATCTGTAAAAAACAACACCTAGTCACCGGGGAAGGGAAAACAGGAGAAGGAAAACACTCCCTTTAAGCTAAACAGTATGAACCAGTCAGGAAGTGTGAGGCTGAAAAAGCAGGTTTTTAAATTTGTGTTTGTCCCACGGGTATCTTTTGGGGAAATGAGCAGACAAGCTTTCAGCTGGGAACAGTCTTACAGTAACTGAGCCCACCACTGAGCAGGAATCAAACCTGTTTTCATGGTACCTCAAAGGTGCAGGAGAAAAGAGGCTGTATCCTTAACTGTAAGAATATGATTATCCATTTAAAGGAACAATTACACACAGCTCTGATTTCCTGCGTTTCCTCTTTATGTGGAACCCACACAAGGTTTGTCATATATTACAAGCAGAGTTAAGAGCAGAGCTGTTGATGCAGGCAGGTACAAAGCGACAGGATTACTGGGAAATGTACATTTCCAAGGCTGACTGAAAAAAGAGATTAACAACTTTCCCCAAGGTAAAAAAGTAACTTCGGAAAGTGATTTTTGAGTCTAATCATATTTGATTAAAGCACTGCAGGTTAGAAAGGGTGAGAAAGCAGCCTTTAATGGACCTCAAAACAAGGGTCTCTATCCCAAATCTGGCATCTCAGAATTCTATCGTTCAGGAGTATTCCCACCATTGATGGACTTGCTAAGGGAATGGCTGGCCTGGGGAATCTCTCACAGAACAGTGAACAGAACAGGTACTTCTCTTTCTGCTGACACAGAGGATTTTGCCCAAAAGACTGCAGAGGGAGGATGAGCTCTTACCGGGTCAATGCCAAATGGGTAAGGACCACCAAACACCCCTGGGACAGCAGGATCCAGCTGCAGCAGGGGCGTGGTCTCCAGCAAAGCATCTCTGTTTGGGAATAAGATTATACAAACATTAACAAGAGCAATGCCACCCTCCTTCTGTAAAAACTAACAACACTCTTCCCTTGTGAGAGCAAGGAATAGCTCAGATTGAGAGAACTTTAAGGTTCTAGAACCTGGATGGTTCTAGAGATTTTCCCAAATGAATAAAACCCTGTTTCTTGACCTTTTACTCAGTGTCAAAAGAAGACAGGTGAAGGGGACAGGAATCTTGAAATGTCTACGGGGAAATAGGTGAGAAACTGCATCTTTGTAAGTTTTCTGGGAAAAAAAAGAAAGCTGTTTTGAATCTCGGCACATTTCATCCCATTTACACCCCTCTTCTGAATCTACCTGAGACAGAGTTCAGAAGGTTTTGTTTTCCTGAGTTGGGAGGACAGTGGGGAAGGACAAGTCACCTGCTTCTCACTGTCTCTACAAAGTTACCAAGGGTTTACTCACGACCAGTTGGCTTTATTGAACATTGGCCGGACGCTCCAGGAGGAACCGAACATGTTGAGGGACTTGGAGAAGCAGTCGTTGTAGATGAGGCCCGTGTACGTGGAGAAGAGCCCCATCAGCAGGATGATGTACCGACCACTGAACACCATGTTGAACATCTGGTGTGAAAACCCAAAAGGAGCAAAGAAAGCCCGTGAGAACAGGGAAGGTCCACCCTAAAGCCAAACCAGGGGGATCGGTCTGTTGTAGGACAAACATTGGCCATATGAACCGAGAGCCCAAAGTCTCTATTTCCCCTTGGCAGGGATTAAGGGTGCATGAGGGAGCACGGCAGCACAGATAACGAGGGTAAAGGGGCAGCATGGATCTCCACAGGGAACCTGGGATTAGCTGGAGAGGACAAACTGCACTGCACAGCCTGATGCAACTCCCAGCTTGAGTTTGGCAGCATGAGTTTGGAACCAGGAGCACAGACCCTGTCAGCCTCCTCCAGCTCTGCCAGTGTATCTTAACTCTGGTTCAGCTCCTGTGAGCCCTGAGCCAGCAAAACCCACCTTGAGCAGCAGACAGGAGAAATGCTGGGGATAGGATATTTATGTACAGAAACTGGGAGTCTTGCAGTGACTGAACCCCAGTATGATCCAGCTAAATTTGGGATGATTTGTTTACACCAACTTACCTACTACACTTGATAACTGCCTTCAGACAACTGAAATTAATTAATTTCCTAAAAATATCCAAATGGAAAACCAAGGGAACGCAATACTATTATGAAATTACACTACTCAGGGTGTGTGTGCTCTTCAGGCTTCCCCGCCTGTCCATGTGCTTCCAAAAATTCCAAAGGAGGAGTAATGGGCATTGTCAACTCAAGGGGAAAAGGATGGGAGTAAATTAAGCTGCAATGTTTTGTCTGAAATGCAAAGCTCAGCACAATCTGCCACTTCACCTCATTGTCACTCTTCTGGGACAGAATCCGGCTTTCCCTCACCACCATCCAGACAGCAATCAGAGTCATCAGGATTCCATGGCCAAAATCCCCAAACATCACAGCAAACAGGAACGGGAAGGTGATGATGGTATAGGGTGCTGCAAGGGAAGACACAACATTCCCAGGGCCCTGTGTGTGAGTCAGCCCAGATTCACCATGGTACAGTTCAGGCAATATAGCAAATATAATTCCCCGGCTTCCCCTCTGCTACTGAAAGCTGCTGAGTCTCTACTAGAATTCTACATTAGAAATATCCACACAGGACAGGCAATACAGAAAACATCATGACTAAAAAACTTGAGACAGAAATCTTGGACTTTTTCAAGTCCGAATTTACCTGGATTTATTTCCCGATATGTCCCAATGCCGTAAGCATCAACAAT
Source organism: Falcunculus frontatus (assembly GCA_013398115.1). Taxonomy (NCBI): domain Eukaryota; kingdom Metazoa; phylum Chordata; class Aves; order Passeriformes; genus Falcunculus; species Falcunculus frontatus. The sequence goes on along the minus strand of VZRV01004344.1, from coordinate 350,239 downwards.
GTTTTGAAAGCCAGAAGTAAACTTGTTAGTTTTGTTGTACGTAGGTGGGGTCTGATTGGTTTGCATCCTGTTTAAAATAGATGGGACAGTGGATCCGCTGTGCTCCTGTTTGAGAAAAACAAAGGGAAGATCAGCAAACCCACCCTCGGAGCGCGGGAGGACGAAGTCCAACACAGCTGTCCCGTTGGCATTTAGAAAACTGCAAACTCGAGTGTTTGCAGTGTGCTTGCACAATGAGACACTGGAGCAGCTGAGGAAGGCTGCCAGGATTCCACTGCTCTCCACTTTGCGTAGCAGGAGTAAAGGTGAACATTGTCTGCGTAGGACAGACAAGAAAACAAAAGGCAAGTGGAAGGACTTAAAAAAAAGCAGCTCTCTTGTCTATCTGAGCACAGGGCGAGTTTGCCAACATCCTCGAGAGCTCCAGGACTACAGAGCCCAGCCAGGGCAACTAAATGTACCAAAGGACTCACACGTGGGAAAACCCTCACCATTCCAGCATTCACCTGAACTTTAAGCTTCACACAACGTATTTGTTACTACTTTTATCTCTAAGTCATCATTCCTGCATGCTAAATAAGCTGTCCTCTGTGAGGGCTGATTCCAACAGCCCAAGAGGATGGTGTCCAGAGGCTCACAATACAGAAAAGGCAATGAATCCATGCAGTGCTGCCACAGCTGACTGGCACAGCAGCCACTCACAGTGCCTCTCCTGAGAGCAAACTGGATGGAATCGAGGTCAGCAACAGGACACCACACTTCAGCAATCAAACACTTCTGTGTCACGTCGATGTTGCACAGGTTCAGGGTGTGGTAAATCGCCTTCATCTTCCGCACTTTGATGAACCAGACACGGATGTTTTTAGCAGCCGCCTGCAAAACCCTCTGGCGATGATCCTCAGTTTGGTTCAGCACCTTTCAGAGAAGCACGAGAAAGATGAGGCCAAATCATGGACCAAAGCTCAAGGTGCACCAACAAGACAAGCTTTACCCACAGAGGATGAACGACCAGCCTGCTCACCCACCCCAGGCACAGGCTGCCCCATGCCTGCAGTCTACACTGTAGCCCCCATATTCATTAGTTCTGTTGAAAGGCTTAAGGGCTTTTTCCAGGGATGCTTTCTGATTATTTTCCTGCTCCAGCTCCAAGGTCAGTGGTTGTTTCAAACAACGAACTGTGCCAAGATTGCAGGGAACAGTTTTACCTCCACCCAGGTTAAAAGAGCAGAGAAGAGTTCTGCAACTAAAGGGTTTGCTGCCTTGAGAAAACACACCAATTAGCCTGAAAGACTTGTTTACTGAAGGGAAAAGGAGAAAGTGTTTCCTACTGAGGGTATTTTCCAACTGGAACATATCAAACTCAGGCCAAGTCAGATTTCCAGAGTGGAAAGTCTTAGATTGCAGGGAAAGTGAGGACACAAAGCACATGCAGCTTACAGCAGTTGCATTGCTTCTGAGTTCTTGTCTACTTTAAAATATCTTTCGAGCTACACTGCACAACTCCCAGCTTGAGATGGTTTCTGTATCAAATAAGCAGGTCAAATTTAACCCATTTCCCTTCTAGTTTCTGAACCTTAATTTTTGTCTCAAATCCCTTAAATCTTTCTACATTATCACATACTGCCTTTCTTCCTTGAAGCAAGCACCAGATATTTCAGAGGTGGCACCCACGAGATCTGGGTGCTAATTACTTTTTACCAACACTCAGGCTGCTGCACAAGAGCTTAGTTGTAAAACAGAAGCTCTTCAGGACAGCACAATGTTAAAATATAAAGAGAGGCAGAAAAAAGAAGAGCTAAGTTAATGTTAGCATTGTTATCTCAGCTTGGAAAAAAGTTTAAATGTTTTTAAAGTACTTTCAGATGGAACAGGCCATTACACAACATGCTCTCCGAGCCGGAACACACAGGATCTCCCTACACGTGTGAGTTCCTCTTTGCTCCCTGGTATGGAGTTCTCTCTACTTACTTGTATATAACAAATTGCTCAGCCCTGCAGAAAGATCAAACCACCCCACCCCAAACCCTGACACAGAAACAATTGAGCAGTCTCCAAACATCTCTCTTGCACTGCTGGTCTCAAGCTACCTGAAGCTGAAAACATGGTCACCTAACAGGGGCAAAAATCCTCCTGTTTTAACAGGATTCAAAGTTTCCAAGTATAGTTTTCAACCATATTATTAAAGAAAAAACCGAAGAAAGGTCATTGAGCCCAGTTATTTTACCATCTGAAGATCATCAATTCTGGTATTGACACCAGAAGCCATTTCCTTCCTCTCCTGGGGTGTTTCTGGGCATGGGTAGAGGGAGGCCCGGAACCTGGAAGACAGGGAAGCACCTCAGTAACAGAGATGGAAAGAAGATCATTTGGTCAGGGGGGAGCCAGAGGCACCTTAAGAGAAGTTTCTGATCAGCAGAGACTGCCAGACAGAGCTCCAGCCTCTACGTCAAAGGGATGCAGAAGTTTGTGTTAGGCCAAAGCAGAACTTGAGTGCTAAAGAAAACGGAAGTGGGGGAGAATCCTCTGCTCCCTGTGCTGTCAGTGTCTCCAGGCACTGTCACGAGGTTGGTCAGCCATCCATCTGAGGGGGGATGCTGTCATGCCAGTGCAGCTGCTGACAGAAGCAGTCACTGTTGTCTCCCCTGTGAGAATACCCCACTGATGTCCCATCAGGCCTGCCCCAGAAATCAACACTCCCTCGGTTTTCCACGTTCCCTAGCACAGCAGTTGCGTACTTTGAGCATTACAGGTTGGGGAGTGGTGAATCTGACTGTAAAATGTGTTTTAGTTCCTTATGGCACATTTTGTTTGCTGTCTAAATATGTGCTCCTGCAGCAACTGCAAAACAGGGAGTTGAGAAATATCGATATTAAGTCATGTCAGTATGTTTCAAATAATTAAAAGCTCCCCAGCTGTCAGACTTTCATACCCTTCACAGATCTTCTTGACTCTGTTCTTCAGCTGGTCACCTTGGAAGAAGATGATAAATACAGACTTGTGCACGTAATCCCCCTAGAACAATGGAAAGAATTGTAGAAATTAGCATTAGGTAATTACCAGAGTTCTGCTTTTCCTTTTGCCGAGTCTGTACATCAGTGCTCAAGTCTGCACAGTGGGTCAAGAATGTACCTGAGTAACACTGGAACAGTCACAAGGAGAGGAATTTTCTCAGCCTCAGTACAGAATACCTGCATTGTATTTGTGTTTACTGAAGTAAAATGCCCCGGATTATCCATTATTGAGTCTATGCAATACACGAAATGGGAAAACCTGGTAAGGTCTCCAATAACAATGGAGAAGCAATGAAATATTTATCAGCACTTAGTGCAGTCAGCTCACCTACAGAATCAAGCCAAAAGAGTGAATGAAGAAAAAAAAAGTGGAGTTTAACCAGTGTGGTTCCCAGGGAGGCCAGAGGCACATTCCTTGCACAGCTGTGTCCCTGGGGGCAGCCAGGGCCCCTTTCCTGCATTTGTTGACAAGTTATTGTTCTACCTCACTTAGGAAATTTTAACATCATGTTTCAAGAATAATTACATTAGGTGTAACCTCAATTTAAGGAAGTTCTGCACAATAAGAACAAAGTCTCTCCTAGCTGACAGATGATTCCACAGGTCAGCTACCAGTGGTCGGTGGGACAAGGGAATGCATCAGCCTCACATGAGAAAGAGAGGCTGTTAGTGAGCTTCACCTCCTGGGTCTGTGTTCCAGGGCAGCCCATACACAGCCTTTATTAGGTAAGAGCAAGGGTGCCCCAAGTTTGGGCAGTGCCTGGTTTGAGGACAAAGGACATTGGATGTAAAACCAGGCCTAATCACAACATTAACTATTTATATCTGTACTAATGCAAACACTTCTAAGGTGGATGTTTAAACTATTGATTAGCGAATTAAGAAAAAAATTAAAGGTTCGAGTTCAGAGAAATGAACTTCAGATGTTACACACCGCCCATGTTCCAAGGAGGATCACTCATCATTCAGAACTGCATTGTAGTTTGGGCCAGAGAAATCCCTAGGCCCTGCTGCAGTCCATGTTTTGAGTTGTTTTCCCCCTTCCAACAGCATTCCCCATCCAGCCTCCTGATTTTGTTTTAATTAAACAGGAAAACATTTGTTGATGAAGCTCAGAGGCTGCAGTAGGTGCTGGGATAGACCTCACTGAGGGACAGATGCTTTGATCTGTAGATCCACAGCTCCCAGACCCTGCTGCTGCACCCAAGAGTCCCTTTACCGTGACGGGGTCCTCCAGCGGGTTCTCGATCTCCGCCTGGCGCAGGAACACGTTCCCGCGGCACACGCGCCACAGCATCCGCTCGAACGTGGGGATGCGCTCGCGGTTGATCACACCAGCCACGAACCTGCAAGGGGACAGCACGGCCTGAAGGGCTGCACCTGAGCCACCCCAGAGCCTCGCACCTGGCACACGATGGCAACTGGGGGTCAGCGCCACACCAAAAGCTACAAAAATCTGGTTTTAACATCAGTTCTTCAAGCAAAATGGAAGGTCTTCTGAATACACACAAGGAAACAACTGCACTATAGCACAGGCTCTGTTTTTTAACAGAATGAAATTATCTTAAAAAAAAAAAAAAAAAATCACTGCTTATAGAAGAAACAAATGCATTTAAATACACAGTTTCTAGCCTTCATTTCCCTATAGTCCTGGTACACGGGCTGCAAGGGTTAGAGCAGCCACGGCTGCCAGTGACTGTGTCCTGGGCTCATGCTTCAGATCTCATTGGACCAAACCCCCACATCCAGATAAAGAATTGCACACACACAAGGAAGCCTGGAAGCAGCTGATAAAGAGGATGTAGAACTATACAGTTATTTCAGACCATTATGTGCCCACAGTAGTTACAGCTTTGAACAAAGCTGTGAGATCTCAGAATGTCCAAGGAAACAAGACAGACTTCCACAGAACAAACTGGGTTAATTCTTTGGTGCAGAGAGAAACTTGTGAAGCACAAACATGAACTGGGGAGTCAGTATGGGCAGGAAAAGAACAGAGAGCTGGTTTTAGATCAGCTTTCATTTGCTTGGTGTGGAAAGTTCCACAACTGTGCTCAAATCATTGCTGCTTCCACAGGCTGATAATCCCTAATCCAGCAATCCTGAACTGCAATTACCCGAGTCGGAGCGGGGCACCTCTTCCCATCTCACTCGGCTCCAGCAGTGAAGAGGATTCCTCCAACAGGTCTGGATCCGCCATCTGCTGATGATGCAATTCAGCCTGAATTCACAAATCAATTAATATCTAATGAAACCAGTTAGTGGCATGCAGGGAATGAGGAGCCAGGAGATAGTTGGGGGAGACGGAGAAAGAAAAGAAGAAAGGAAAGGAAAGAAAAGAAAAGGAAGAGCAAACATAAGACAGCAAAAAGAGGAACAAGATGACAGAAAAGACAGCAAGAATCACACATGGAAGGAGAAAAACAAGAGGAAAAATGGAATGGCTCAGCAGGGCTTCCATACAAGAATGGTTTGAGGATTGTTGCAACAAAGGGGCTGGGAGATAAGTCTGAAGAAAGGCAGAATTTAAAAAAAACTTTGAAGTTTTAAACATGAGTGATGTTCCCAAGAACCATTTTTAATGGCACAAACCAGAGAAACACACTTGACTCAAGTATTTCCCCAGACATTAATTTATCCTTATTCATCGTATGGTTCACCACCAGACACACCCTGCTTAGGGCAGGCTGGCAACATGGGTCATCTCTTGGCCAGCCAGGCATTAAAACAGGACAGTTTTACACTGTCCTTCTTTGCAACTCATTTGCAGGCTGAAATTCTTAGGAATATGGCTTGTAAGTATCAGAAATTCAGGTCAAGGATGTCCAAATCACATCCTCTTGTGCACCATCTTCACACTTGTTCAACCCCGCCTCAAACTTAGTTCTACCTCTGCAGCTTATATAATGAAATGCCAAAAATTACAGTTCCTGAGTGCAATCGGAGGGCCAAAGTCTACCCTCTGTGGTTTGCAGGAGGTCTTTCCCACAAAGCCATCGAGGGAACTTGCTAAATCACGCTGGAAGGCAGAGTTTGACCCAAGGACACGTCATATCCACACACACACAGAGCACAGCCTTGCAAAATCTGTGACAAGTGCAGTAACTTAGCCCCAGTCTCTGTATTTGGGCAATAGTTGTAACAGAGTGAAAATCTCTCCAACACTTTACCCGCTTGTCAAATAAAAGTGTTTGCCATACACAAGAGAGTTTTTGCAAGGCTGACACCAAATGCAGCTCAACTGCTTGTACACACGCTTGCTACAGCTTAGGATGTTACATGAGGGAGGGAGCCCTTCATTTGGCTTGGAAAGGCAACACAGGGAATTCCTGATCCTTTCAACTCTAAGGCAACTTGTTGCAACATCAAAAACTGAATGAAAATTCAGTTCACAGAGAACACAACTAAAATAAGAAAGTTTGGTACCTGAAAACGAAACACACAGACCAAACATCCCAGCAACTGTTTGACATCTTGATTTCAGGATGTTGAAGAACAGTTAAGTTACAATTGTAAGAGGCTTGTATTGTATTTCCAGTAACCAAGACACTGTCTGCAGTAATTTTTTGTGACGTGCAGCACATTTTAGCAGATGACTCATGAAAAAGGAAGGACAGCACATGCGACACCTTTGGATTTGCCCCACCTGAGAGAGAATTTGTTATGTATGTTTAATATTAGCTTGGCCCATTTGTGTCCTTTATTCAGGACAAGTCCTGCTTAGAGGGGGTGGAACTACAAAACAAAACAGTTTAGAATAAGTGTGGATTAGACCAGTTTTACTAAAAGAGAATGTTCTTTTGCAAGGATTATTTGCATTACAAATTCCACGTTCCTCAAATTAATTTCTCAACCACTCTGATTTGATGAGCACATACTTTCTAGAAAGGAAAAGGCACAGCAGCAGCAGCTCTGCAGCTGGAAGGATAACTAAAGCACTGCTAGGGGACTGAACAGAAATAAAAAATTGAGACTATGTGGAAATGGAGGAGCTATCCGGTTCCAGTGCAGGAAAACAGGATTCTGGGAAATTTACTTCGAATATGAGTTTTCACCAGCAGCGAGTGAAATGTCAGTTATTGTGGAGTATTTTTTTACTAGATGAGGTCGTTCAGGATTGGAATCCCCCAAGCATTTTCCATGTCAGTAATCAAGAAGCAGAGCTCTCATTATTAAACATATTTAAATTGATTCTTGATCCCCTGATCAACACTCAGATCAGCACCCTTAATCTCAAAAAAGGTTCATTTTCTCCACTCATTATTCCAGTCCTGCCCTGTGATGGTTTTTGCCCAGTGCAATCCCATACAATTCAAGCCCCTTCCAGGTCACAAACAGGACAAGAATCAATGTTCACAAGAACTAAAAAAGATTCATGTCACCATCTAACTATTAACCCAGAGCCAGACAGAAGTGACAGATGCAAAGCAAACAGAGAAAAGCAGATGGCAGAAGAGTCAGAGGGAGGAAGAAGGGACTGCATGCCATTAACCGTTACTTTTCCAGTCTTCTTTTACGCTCACACTCTAGGCAAAGCTCTCAGAGAAATCTCTCCAGCTCATATCGCTCTTCATAAGCAAGGACAAGAAGACTGAGAAAAGGAGCATAATCATCAACATGGTGTGTTGGAACAAGAAACGGCTGCTTGGGCTGGAATGGTCACAGGAAAAACAAGGGCACATTTTGCCACCCTCCCTCCCCCCACGTTCAAATTCTGGAGAGCAAACGCCAAGCTTGAAGGAATCGGAGAGTCAGCCATTTCTTGTGCAACTCATTACTATGAATAACACAATCTTAATTACAAGTTACTGTAGTCTTCAAGTGTTGAAAGTGCTGTGCAATGGCAGCATGGAGAAGGGGAGTGTTGGCCACTCCAGGATGATGAGCAGAGGCAGTTCTGGGCTGCTCAGGGCTCGCCCCGGCTGTTTGCTGAGCACAGCATGAACTGAAACAGCTTTAAATTGTCTGCACTTACGTTTTACTGAACATCACCTGTGAGCTGTTCTCTTTGCTTTTACATAGAGCAGCACATGTTATTTGGTGTATTTTGTTTTATTACTACAGAAAACAGTTACAAAAGAGAAGCAGAACACATCTAAGCTTTCTGTGGCTGGTTCGTGTAAGGCTGTGGGTGACTTGATATGGACTGTTTAGAAAATTGATTTTGATCTTTAAATTTAGTTTGATCCAACTGCAGTTGAAGAAGAGCAGTGGGCAGCTCTCACTGGAGAGGACACTAATTAATTAACAAGGCCAGGCTGGACGGGGCTTGGAGCAAGCTGATCTAGTAAAAGGTGTCCCCATCCATGGCAGGGAGGTGGATGGGGATGAGCTTTAAGGTCCTTCCCAATCCAAACCAGTCTGGAATTCATTCTCAATATAAAAGTGCTCAGCACTTGGGTTTATATGATACTCTGAACAGGCAGTGCTACTTTAACACAGCTAAGTAATGGATTATCAGGTTAATCCCGTTTGTCCAAGGGACACTTTGAACATTCAACACTCGAAGACAAGGGGTTTTTTGTACTGAAATCAACCCCACAACCCAGCAGCCCTCACACCAGCAGCAGTATCTGTGTCAGCAGTGACTATGACTGGCACAGGACCAACCTTGGTGCCTGAACAGGCAACACCTTGTGCCCAAACAACAAAAAACAAACGGTTAGATAAACTGCCTGAAGTGTGCAGGAGTCCAGCTCCACTTGACAATAGCCCTTGTAAATACCAGGAGCCGTTTCCGTTACGAAGTCTTTGATCAAATCCTGAGATTAGAGGAAACAGGACATCTACTCAGCAAAAACATGTCCTGAAAAACATACGGGAGCTCTTTGAGAGAACTGCCAAGACTCTTGAGATACTTCAGCTTTACAAGGAAGGGTTACGTCTTCTCCCAAGCAGGATTTATGTCGGTGCCATGAACGACATCGGAGAAGCTCCTCTCAGGTCCAGTGAAAGTTGCCAGTTCCTGGCCCAGATGGTATTCGACAAAATGTCGAAGACTTTAAATGTCAGCTCCGCTCCACAACTGACCTCTGAAAGCTTCAGGGTTTGATCAAAGGCTCAATCAATTAATTAATTAATCTATTACTTCAGTGGACTTTTTATTATGAGCCTGATGAGTCTCTACATAACACTTTAAAGGCTGAAGAGAATTCAGCTCGATCGTAACTCCTCTGCACGTGCACCAAAGAGACTCTTACCCACTGGGGACAGTGCTCGCTGTAGCACCAAATTTTGGGGCTGTTGATGTGCTTTCAAAACTACTCATACCTTAATTATCTTACACAATTTTTAGACAAACTATTGCTTAACTAGAACGAGCCCAAATCAGCATCGTAGGAGGTAAATCATGGGTAGCTGTGTGTACTGCATGAAAAATGGAAAACAATTTGTGCACCTTTCTTAAACAAAGCATAAAATGACCCTGCTGTCCAAAATAGCAACTAAAATATATTTGAGAATAAAAATGGCAATTTCTGTGAGAAGAGCCAGCTCCCCAAGTGTTAAACCCCACCGGTATTCTGACCTCATCAAAAAACTGCTGAGTTTTACGCAGTATAAATTTTAATTCTGTCAGCTCCAAGAAGTTTCTCTTCAGAGCCTCCTGGTTGGTGTTGATTTCTTTAAGCTCGTTTTCAATTTTCTCAAAGTTTGCCTGGAAGATGAGAAAAGGAGAAAGAAAAAGGACTTAAAGCAATTCCATAAGTTCCACACAGAAGCAGGTGAGATGCTTCACATCCCCACCTAATTTGCATGGATTTAGAGGTGCATCTCCAGCCTGCTGTGGCACAGATCTAGATCTATCACATCTGCAGGCAACTGCAGACTTCTCACACTCAGCCAGACTTTTATGGACTGGATTGATTGAGTTTCTTCAAATCATTAAAATCGTGATAAACTTTATGACCCACCACCATAAATCATGTGGTTCCAGGAGTTTTTGACTCATTTCAGCGGTGAAATTCCTGTTGAGTACTCTCACTTCTGTATTTGGACAAACACAGCCAGCCCAATGTGAGCTGGCAGAGCTGCTTCCAGGGACAGTTGGAGACTGAGCTGATGCCCCCCTGCCACTAAATTCTGCCGGCATCGACCAACAGAGACAATTTTTCCTGCTTCTATCCAGAGTCAAATACTAGTTGAGTCTTAACACATCATTACCTCCAGGTCAATCATGTCACGTGGAAAAGGCACCTCCGGGTTTTCGCCAGTGTCCATGATAGGAATGTTTGCCTTTTTAATCTCCTTCTCCACAAACCCTGCAGTGACAGCATTAAAAGTGTTAACTACAGACACTTCAGCGTCAAACGCTTACCCCAACCTGCACCTGGCCCCAGCAGCAGCCGATTCATTCACCTCCTATTCCATGATTGTCTAACTTGGCCAGAGATATCTTTGGAGGGGGAGGTGAATCCCTGGAGGCAGCGAGCCGTGCCTGTGCCCTCACCCCTCTGCTCTGTTCCTAGCGCTGCCCTGCAGCTTCAGCCTGCCTTGACTGGGTTTGTTGTTTTTTTTTTTTAATCAAAACCTGCAGAGTCAGAGCCACATCAACCCCAGTGGGAACGTACGGAGCTTTCGGTCCATCTCCTCGCACCTCCGGACTTCATTGACGAATTTACGGTGGAACACGTTCACGTCGGGGTTCAGCTGCAGGGAGAGACACGGGACTCAGCAAACCCCCACCCCCGGGGCCGGTGCCGCCGGGCCCCACCGGCCCTGCGCCGCGGCGGNCCGGTGCCGCGGGGCTCCCGGTGCCGCGGGGTGCGCAGGGGACACTCACGTCGCGGAACTGGACCTTGCCCAGCTCGCCCAGCTCGCTGACACAGCAGTACGCGGCCTCGGACTGCAGAAAGAGCTGGGCCAGGGTCATCTCCTCGCTGCGGAACAGCTCCCCCATGGCGGCGCCGCTCCCGCCGCGGCCTCTGCGGAGAAGAGCCGTGAGAACCGGGCCGGGGGCAGGGACCGAGGCCTTCCCGCCTCCGCCGCCCCGTCACAGCCCGGCTGCACCTGGACCCCACCCCAGCCCAGCGTCCCCATCCCATCCAGTCCAGCCCCCATCACATCCAGCCCCGCTCCGTTCCGTTCCGTTCCCCCCGCATTACCTGCCGCTGCCGCTGCTGCCGCCGCCGCCGCCTGACCCGAGCGGGCTCCCGTCCGCGGCGTCACCGTCCGCGCGGGGCGGTGTCACGCGCACGTCTCCTGGCGACAGCGCGCGGCCCCGCCCCGGAAGTGCGTGCGCCGCGGTCGGTGACGTCATGAACGGCGTCGTGACACGACGGTGACGTCACGGGGAGCGTGGCCCAGGCGCGAGGTCGCGGCTTCTCCCCGCCGGCCCGGCCCGGCCTGGTCTCGGTAAGAGCCCGAGTACGGCCCGGGGCAGGGACACCCACGGCACCGTGTGGGCGAGGAGCAGCCCGGGATCCAGCCTTGGAAAGATCCTTCCCACTGGAAGGGATCGACTCCAGCCTGAGGCTCTAGAGGGGAGGCTGCGAATTCCCACCCATTGGCTGTTCCTGGTGTGTCTCCGCAGCAGAAAAGGGGCTCAACTGGAGTTAATCCACACATAGAAAATGACTCCTGGCATTCCAGCCCAGGGCAGTGGCTGTGGGCACAGAGGCACTGAATGGGGCACTTCATCTCACTGAGCCCCAGGAACAGATGTAAGTCCCTGTCCTGTTGGTTTATCTGGTTCTATGCTGGCTGACCTACTCAGGCAGATTTTTTTTTTTTTTGTTATTCTCAAATGGAGATCCAAAGGCAGAGAGATGCATTGCAGTCACACATGGAATGGATGACAGGCCCACAAGGAGCTCTGCTCCATGTGCATCCTGTCCCGTACCTGAATCCCTACACACTTATCTGTCCCCCCAGGGACAAACAGCTCTGGGCCCTTGGGCTGGCTGCCTACAGTGAGGGTTTTTCTCATGGAACTCTCGGCACCAGCAACCACTGGAAAAAAATGCTCTGGAAAAAGGTCCCTCCGGGAAAGTACAGCGTACAGAAAGCAGCCTGTTTTCACTACGTAATGGCTGTTGTGGGGCACAGGGTACAATTCTGTGATCCCAGAGCCACCAGGCCCAGGTCAGTGGGGAGAGCGAGCGGTCACGGGGCAGGGACACGGCAGGGAAAGTGCTGACTGCTGTGAGCATTGTGAATGAACAATGTGCCTCTGCATCTGTGGGATGTCCAGGTTCCCCAGCGGGTAGATGGGATTTATCATTTCTCCCAGTCTGCCCTGAGGCAGCTGAGCTGGGAGGAGCCCAGGGCTCTGGGGGCATTCCTGGTATTTGCCAGCCAGTGGCAAAGGCCGAGAGCAGACTTGGCCTGGCAGGAGGCAGGAGGTGCTGAGGATGAATTACTGTTGTCAAAGCTATGGAATGAGAGAAGCTGCCACCTTCCCAGTGTACCCACAGCCTTCCCAAGTGGCAGCTCTGTCCATGGGAGCTTGGTTCGCTCTGGCTGAGCCAACCCCACAAGTGAAGGGTCTGGCCCAGGGTCTGGCCCAGGGTCACTCCCAAGATCTGAATTTTCCTTCTCCACATTCCTGGCGTGTTCCAGCTGGGTTGTTGCAAAGTCTGTGGTGGCACCTCCCACGTGTCTCCCTGTTTTGAATCGTTCAGGGGTTTTACCACTAAATCCACAAGTAACCCACTGTATTCGGGCTTTGTTTACAAGCACACTTTTGTGCAGTGTGCACTGCAGCGTGTCCCACATTTAAAGTCTGGTGACTGGATCTGTAGAAGGCTCAAGGATTGCAGAGCTGGGAGAGCTCCTTTATGGGGGAGTGCCCAGCTGCCTCACTTCAGGAGTGAATTATCCTTTTCTGTGCTAAATCTGTATGGAGACACCTTGCACCCTGCATGTACTGTGTGTGCCTCTTGTACATTCACATACGTGGGAAGGGGCCTTCTTAAGATACAAAAGTTTTCATGCTGTAACTGCTGAATTCAAATTGTAGCATTTCTTTAAAATATTGAAAATCAGGCTCATAGTCCTGGAAAAAAACCCCAGACCTAAGTATTGGCAAAAGGTCTGAACTTCCAGCTGAACTTCAGCGTGTGCTGTTGTTTAAACCAGCCTTCAACGCACACAGCTGTGCCCAGATGGGGCTGCTTGCTTCCCACTCTCTTCCCAGCAGCTTCCCGAGCCGTTTACTAAATGATTTTGTTTTTTCCTCCCGTTACTTACAGTGCCTTTAGACTGAGGGTAAAGAAGGGGAGGCTGCAGTTCCAGAGCTCTGCATTCCTGGCTGGGCTGTGCTCGTGTTTGCATGCAGAGCCATCGCCTCCCCTCCAACTATTTTAATCATTTCAAAAAGGGTGGGTCAGCAGGCATTTGGCAGCGGCTTCTTTTCTATAGCTGAGGTGGAGTCAGCCAATGACCTGCAAGCCTGGAAAATTTTGCAGGGCAGTTCCACTGGACGGCTGTGCGAAGCTGTGCCATTTGAATTTCAGCACAGACTCTCACTCACTGCGCTCTCCATTCCTGGCGTGTCTCCCAGTGCAGAGTTAGCTGAGGCTCGGGCTCAGTTTTCCCTGCTCTCTCCCTGCAGTGACAGCTTCTCCGGGCTCCGTGAGCCAGGACTCCCGAGCGACCATGGAGGACACCACCTTGCAAATCATCGAGCCACCCACTGTTTCTGAGACCTCGGAGGAGCAAGCACCTGAGGAGCCCATCAAATCGGACCAGATCAACGGCGTGATGGTGCTGACCCTTCTGGACAAGATCATCGGAGCAGTGGATCAGATCCAGCTGACCCAAACACAGCTGGAGGAGAGACAGCAAGAGATGGATAGCGCAGTGACCAGCATCCAGGGAGAGCTGACCAAGCTGACCAAGGCACACACCACCACCAGCAACACTGTCAACAAAATGCTGGAGAAGGTGCGCAAGGTGAGCGTCAACGTGAAAACGGTGCGGCAGAACCTGGAGAAGCAAGCTGGGCAGATCAAGAAGCTGGAGGCCAACGAAGCGGAGCTCCTGAAACGCAGGAACTTCAAAGTCATGATCTATCAGGTAAGGAACTGTTTCACTACGTCCTTACATCCTGTTAGCGGGTGTTTTCTTTGCCGAGGGTCCTGTCACGCTGCATGTTCGGTCCAGCCCTCTCCCAAACTCCCCGGATTGTCTGGCAGTCCAAACTGAGGCGGGTCCCCCGTCACTCTCGTTTGTGGTTTAACATTTTCTGTGTGTCCTAAGACAAAGTTTGACGGAGTTGTCCCATTTAACAGGAATTTTAATGCAGATAGGGAATGAGACCCTAAGAATTCACTGCAGTGGGCCAGAAGTATCAAAATAATCCGATTGTACTGCTTAGCTCAACAAAGAGCAAGAGTGCTCTGGGATCTGGAAGGGGGTATTGTAAATCCGTCTGCCAATGTCTCTTCTCCAAGAGACACCATGTGTATGGCTACGTGGAGACCGATAATATTTCAGATTTGTGACATGCATCTGGTAACAAGTGATAGTAACCCCAGCCTCAGGGTTAATCTGTCCAGCCAGGGCAGATAGAGCTGTCAGAGAAAATCCAGCCCAGCCCCCTGACCTGCTCGGGGCAACCTTTGCTAAGAGCTTGTAGAATTCCCACCTTCTTTCTTCCACATCCTGCAAGCCTTGAACATTCTTGTTGTTTGGTCTCAATAACAGCTTTGGTTTGCTTGATGTTCACCCCCTGCACTAAGTGTTGGAGTTTTCACTTAACATTAAACAAGAGGAGAGAGAGGAACACGATTCTGTCAGGTTTCCTGCCTGGAGTTCATTTTCCGCATCAGAGCAAACTCTTTTATTGGGCCACGGGAGAAAAGTGAGCGAAACAGTTAATGCTACAATTGGAAGCCTCTGGGTTAATAATAGCCAGCGCTAGGGACAAATGGAGAAGCTTCGAGTGCTGATCATGGGAAGAGAGAGAAGAAAAGCAGAATAAAAGGGAGAATGGTCCTTACTGTGAGGTCTGAGGGCGAGTGGCTCATGACAGGCTCGGGGGTCGGACACGTACAGGGCCTGTGGGACTCCTTGGTTCAGAGCTTGAGCATTTGTTGTTTTATTGCGGCTGAAAGGCTGAAATACTTGAGCCTTTTGAGATCATACAGGAAACACAGCCAGTTATAGACAGATATATGTGTATGGATTTATTACAAGCTCTTTGTATCAATTTATCCGTGGAAAAATAAAATAGAAGCAACAACCACTGCGAAATGAGAGGAGTAAAGGGAGTTGTTTAAACACAACATTCCATGTCAGTTATGGAAATAGGTAGGAAGCTGGCAAGGTTCAAGGTCCTTGGGAAGCATCCCAAACATCTGCAGGTTAGTGTTTCATGAGCAGTTTGCGTTGGTTTGCTGTGGCTTATTGATACTGAGCAGAGTTTCTTTTTGAATATGAAAAAGCAATCCTGCTTCTAAAGGCTTGGGGCCTGCCCTTGCTGCTGTGGTGAGGGCAGAGCAGCCTCGGAAAGAGTTGTTTGGCCAGGGACAATGCCAGGGACTTGGGGAATCGTGGAGATATTATGGGAAGAAATAATCTGGAATTTGGAATAATTTCCCAGTGTGGAATTTAGTGTGATTTGAATGTCACAGAGCACAAGTAAGGGATTCTCCAGATCTGCTCCATGTGAAATGGAGCCGTTTGTGCCCTCATGGACATCCTGGCACTTCCATGGGAGCCGGAGCAGACCCAGCCCCAGCGGGAAAGCATCGAGCACTGGGGGTTAACTGAGGAATTCACTCTGCTTTCCTAACAGTGTCTACAGTTAAAACAAAATAATTACAGAATAACTCTCATCTAATTCAGTATCTCACATCTCAGACCCCCCACCTACCAAAGTGTCTGTTGGGTATGTTACTGGTCATGTAATTAATTCTGCGGTGCTGAGCACATTATTGCTTCTCTCTGACTCAGGGAAAGCTGCTCTGCCAAGCTGGGAGTGATTCCTATGTGTTTTCAGTTGCTGTGGCAAAAAGTCCAAAGATTTATTCGTTTTTTCTTTTGGAGAACAAGAGAAAAACTCATCCTAAGAGACGTAAAATATTCCCTAATCCCAGTGGTGGCTGGTCTTGGGTGAGAGAGCTGAGCGGAGCAGGAGTCGTGCTCCGTAGGATTCAATATTGCACAGTTCTGCAGTTGGAAGAAATAAAGGCGGTAAAGATAAATGAGCTCTTTGCTGGTTCTTGATGTTTGATTATTCTCTCAGCATTCAGTCCTGGGGCTTCAGCCATTGTGGAGGGATTGTTTCAGGAGTGCAAATAAGACCTTTTGCACCTCAGAGGGGGAGTCAGACTGTGTGTGAGAATTGTGTTTTGCTCGCTGCAGATTAGGAGGAGATGAAAACTAAATTTTATTCAGGGGAAGCCTGACCTGTGGGATGATCCTGAGCACATCTGCTGGGGTACTTTCAAAATCTGGGGGAGAAAGTGCAGGGCTGGATATCAGTCCCACATCCTAGCTAAGGGGAGGTGTTGAGCAGAACATTTACCGGCGTCACTCTCAGTCCCGTCCATGCTCGTGTTTTCTCACTTGCTTACCCTCTTTGAGCTGATTTTGCCAGGAGCTGGTCTGATTTCTACCGAGTTAAGAGTTTTTGTATAGACTTAATGTAGGGAATTAGATCTATTCTTTAGAATAAATCTCAAAAGCAACCATACCCCTCCAAATTGCCCCATCTTTCTCTTTTGAAAACTTGCCGAGCCAAAGCAGAGGTGACAGCTTTGACAGGCTGTCACTGTCAAAGTGACAAGTGTACACACTCGTTCAGTGCAGAACTTACCTTCCTAAAAAGTCTGACATCAGTGAGTGCCTGCACTGCTCAGCAGCCCCTGGGAACAGAGCTCAGAGCTTCCTTTGTGCCTCTGTCCCAGGCTCCTGTCTTTCAGAGAAATCAGGACACCAAAAAATTCGGTGAGTGGTTACTAATAAAAACAAACTAAAGTGACTTCATCCCAAATCTCCTGGTTTTAGGATCCTGAATCCAGGGCTGGTTACCGCAGTTCATGGTTAAATAATGGATGTCCTGTGCAAGCAGCTACTGCTCTGAAACCAGACTTTGTGCCGTGTTCAGCTGGAGAGTGGCACGTGGCAGTTTATGTAAGCTTGGCATTTTCCACCAAACAGTTTTTGACAATTAAACTTATTCCTGCAAATGTCAAAGGCTGATTTTCTTACGACCGGACAAACCCTTGCAGCACTCGGCACGCACACAGAGTATTGAATTTCTAAAGTGTGCCGGTTCTTTATTTTGAGGCTCGTGTGGGCGCCGAGCTCCGGGAACTCTGGCTCGGGATGTGCAGTGTTTTTGTTGGGAAGAGCAGCCTCTGTCCGAGGGGTGTGAGTGAGTGCTCCCCACGCGGTCCTGTTTGGAGGCTCCAGTGGGGCTCATCTGCTCCTCAGGGGGCTTCGGTGGCCGCTCTGAGCTGTGTGAGATATGAGTTTCCATGGGAAGGGCTATGCAGTTGGGAGAGCAGGGTGGGACCTGGATCCCAGCCACGCAGTGTTGGGTGGGTAGGGCTGGGCAAGGAAATATAAATAGCCCAGCCTGGCTTTGTGCTCGCGTGGGCCTTATACGGACGGGAGCAGCGAGACTGTACATCATGAGAAGGAGGGTAGATTTCAAACCCACACATTAATGTGACAGATTTAGAGGCCAGACCTGAACTGCCTTGGTTTTGAGTCTGTGCTCCTCAAAAGAGAGTATGGAAAAGGACATAAAAGAGCTCAGGGGGTTGAGGAGAAGCACGGGGCGGGGAGCCCAGGGCATACACACCCGGTGCCCCGGGGCTGCAGCCTCTCTCCACTGCCCAAACAGAACAGCATCTGCCCTGAGCTATGGTTTTGTTTCAAATTAATCACTCAGAAGCAAAACTGTGATGAGTTTAATGGCAGTGGAGCATTGAGAAGAGCCAGCAAGATCTGCAGGCCTGAGGGACAGCCTGGGTGGGTGACGTGCCTGCAGTTCAGTGGAACTTGCCCAGCTACCCGCATTAAAAAGAAAATAGGAATTTCCAAAGCAGTTTGGATGACAGCACTGGGATAGGCACGGGCACCAGGTACCCCACGGGGTGCTTTTCCTGCAAGACCAGCTGGCTCCATGTGGCTGAGAGCTCTCTGTGCTGGAACATCCATCCCTCTTCCCAGTGGGTCACAGCAGGGATATGCATTGCAGCAGCCACTGTATTTATTTTCTGTTATTACTTTAAAATAAAAAACTTGTTTAATTTTTACTGTAAATCCAGTCTAAAGCAGCTCCTGTCAGTGCTGACTCCATTGCAGGAGCACCACATGAACATCCCAATGTACAAAAATCTTTCATATTCTCTGCATATTACAGGATTATAAGAGTCTCAAGATTATAATTCAGAGGAGACTGAGCCTTAAAAAAATGTCAGGATGTTAATAGCTCTGACTTCCAGGATTTTTCTTAGTGCAATTACCAGTCTACCAGTAGACAACTCTGGAGCATGGATTTCTCTGTTGCAGTCTCTTATCAACTGCATTAATATTTCATTGCTCAGCTATTATTTATAAGCAGTTGGTGCCAGAACTGTTTGCTTTGCTGAAATCCTTTCACCATTATAGTTACAGACTGAGCTGTGCAGCCATAAATTGTCTCAGAGCAAAGGGCCAGAGGCTGCCCAGCCGTAGGGATGGCGTTAGATTGGACGAGTAGTGGCTCATGAAAACAAACGCAAGGTAATATCCCTCCCGATCACATATTCCTCCCTCAGGCCTCTCATGTGCACAGCCCAGAAGGCACAGCAGTGACTCATAAACTGTTCAGCAACAGGCTTAGCCCTCTTTTATCCCATTTGGGATTGTCCTCTTGATTCTGCTAGATCTCCTACAGCTTACAGGGCACCTGAAGAATGATGGGTCCACTGTCCAGCTGCGAGATAGACAAAGAGCAGAAACACAATGTGCAGTATCAGTAAGGAAAATCAAATATTTAGAATAAAATGTCTCGGGATGTTTAGTCTCCAGCTTTATGTGAGGATGCACATGTCAGTGTCTGCAAATCATCTGTAATACAAACCCCATCTTTGCTGCTTTGCTGTTCAGGAGCAGCTCCGGAGTCATCAATCAGCTCAGACAGATTTATCCGGGAGGTGTAGATCTGAGAGCGAAGCCAGTGGTACAAACAGACTGATAATGGCATCAAAACTTTTTAATGCTGTCAGAGGGGAAGAAAGTGCCTTTTCACTCTCAATCTATTTACTTCTCTGTTTCCTACAGCCCTGCCTCTCTTCTGACTCACGATAGGCAAAAGCATTTTCCAAGCACAGCCTCCTCCTCTCCCCACCCTCCCTCCCTTCCTTTGCACCAGCTCCAGTGCCTGTACCAGGCTGTTGTTTCTCACAGCTGATGAAGCAGATCCAGCTTTTCAGACACAGCTTCCAGAACACAGGGTAACTGGATGTACCTGATAGAAAGAAGTTCCAGGCAGATTGCACAACACCCAGAATTACAGAGGATGGGAGGACTCTGCTAGTCAGGGAGATGCTACCTGAGAATGAACTACTTATACCTCTAACATTTACCTAATCCCAACCTGATTTGCTTTCTCCCCTCATATTTTAGATCTTTTTCTCTCAGCAATATTCCTTGGTGACTTCTTACTGCAGGACTCAAAAGTCTTGTCTCTAAGGCTTGAGGCTTCTCTTTTCATGAACCTCTTGGCACTATTGGACACAAACTTTGTCCAACCCTTGGAACCCAGAGTCAAGGCCATGCCTGACTTTGCCATGTCACTGGGTGCAGAGATCTGGGAGCTGCTGGGAATTATCCAGTGCTGGTTTAGGGTAAGGTCAGTACGTGACAAAACCAGCGGATAGAGTTCTGGAGTTGCACCAGGCTGTTTCAATCTCTGCAGCCTCTGCACTTGAATTAATCAACACAGGGGTTTAAAATCAACACCCTTTTTTTCATAATTTTACACTTACAACCAAACTCTGAGTTCAGCTATGCCACAGCAAAGGGAGACATGTTCCCAAGAGGCGACACTGAATCCTTGTGACCACGAGCAGAGTCTGGCCCTGTGGCAGTGGCTGTGCGAATGTGCCTGAACCCACAGAAGGGATCCTGTGTCTCCTGGGACTTTCTGAATCAGAGACAGACACTCTTCCATCTATAGATCTTTGGTGACCCTCTTTTCTGTCCAATTCTGCTTCCTGGCTTCTCCCTTTACTAAAACGTACCCCTGTGCCTTTTCTCTCTGCCTGTTCTCGTGCTAACCCGGATCACTGTTGGCGTGTTCCCAATCAGAATCCCAGCAGGAACAGGTAAGTGTTTCCATTGTGCTTCCTTTCCCCGGCCATTGAAACGCAGTTTTCCTCATCTCAGCCCGAGAAGAACCCACGCGTGTGCCTTGAGTCTTCGCCAGGGACTGCCCTCTGAGCCCACCCCGTGGAGACAGGCCCAGGGCAGCAGAAGACACGCGAGGAGGCAGCAGTTTAGGGCCTCGTCAGCGGCACCCCCTGAAGATCACTCTGAACCTCTTCCGAAGCTCTGGGAGCCGCTGATTCCGAGCCTTTGCTTCTCGCCTGCTTGGGGCTGTCAGGCTCTCAGACCTACAGGGCTGATCCTGCTGCTGACTAATGCGCTTTCTGCATGAGCGTGGGTGTGAGGAGCTGGGATTTTCCCTCAGGCAATCTGGGAGTGAGGAGCTGCTGTGTGGCTTGCATGAAGGGCGGCAAGTAGCCAGGGGCAGTTTGCTCTGCTGGTGTCTGCTGTGACTGGGCAAATCCCACCTGTTCTCTGAGCCACTGTTTCTCCCTCTGAAACACAGCCCTGGAACACCCACCTCCTCAGGCTTCTTGTGAACATTAGTTTGTGATTGTGAAATGGTTTGAAGTGGTTTGAAGTTGTTTTAAACAGGTAGAACAGGCAGAGAGCACAAACAGTGACATAAAATTCCAGTGCCTTGGGCAGCCCCTGCAGCATCTCCCATTTCTGTCTGACCGCAGCCCCTGGCGCTGCTTGCCTGGAGTCAGGCCCTGCCTGACCACACTGGAGTGGTGACTTTAACTGCTGTTCATATAACATTTAGGCCGCAGAGGCCACAGTGGCCTATTGCCTTCCTGTCGTCGTGCAGCTACTGGACAAAATGCCCCAAGCTCTGCTGCCCTTTGGGGGTCACCCAGTAGCGTGTGCAGCACTGTCCAGTGGGAACGGCTGCCTGGGTGGACAGGACTATTCCAAGAGCCAGGTGAGGGTGAACCCCATCCAGGAATTGGGGTCTCTGGGCAAAGCTGCCTGGGAAAACTCCTTTTCAAGGAGCGTGTCAGATGTAAAAAAAGCCATTTTTTTGTGATCTAGCAAAAAAAAAAAAAGAAATCTACCAATCTAGTAATTTCAGTCTCCACAGAAAAGGTCTGTTCCGCTCAGGCACTGGAGAGGAAAGCACAGCCTCCTCTATGCAGGGCATCTGGACACTCCTGAGCTGTGCTAGGCTCAGGGTGCTTCTCAGGCGTGCTGCTGTTACTCACAAATAGCTGAATCCTCCTTCCCATGACACTGCTGGGAGGTCAGCACAGAACAGTCTCCTCTGAGGCCTGGCAGAGCAGAGCAGTTATCATGGCAACGGGAGAGCAGAACTTGTTCTCCTCTGGCACGGCTTGACCTGACCTGGAGGGCTGTTTGCTGCCTGAGCTCCTAATCCTGCCCCAGCCTCCCCGAGGCCAGGGTCGGGCTGTGCCGCCCAGGGTGGGCAGAGGGAGGGCTGGGGTGCAGGAGGGGGTACAGGCTCCAGCTCACCCAGCTTTGGAATCAGTTCGATTTGGTCATAGTGGAGCCCGGGAATGTGAGCTGGTCGTTTTCTGCACGTTATGGCTGCAAATGTCAACCAAACTCACTGTTTGTGCTGTTGCAGTTGTGTAAAAATAACGTAGTGAAATGAATTGCAGATGTGATTTGCATGTGCATGTGAGAACCTTCCATTAAACCTTCCAACTGGAGACTGGAGTGGCTGGGAGTGCTGGGACTCTGTTTCTTACACACTGACTGGGAATGCAGCTCAGCTCTGTGCCTCCTTGGCCTTTTATACGCCAGGGGAAGTGTTTACGTGTGTTGTAGCAACCAGGCGGGTGTCCATGGCCCCGGGCTGTGGGTGACTCACTGCCAGGGAACTCGAAAACAATGTCAGATAAAAGCCCGCTCAGGGGAGCCGGGAAGAGACTGCTGTGGATCCAACAGCTCGGAATTGTTTGAAGTAGGAGGACACAGAGCAGCTGGCAGCCAGCTGCCTTTGGGGCTGGCTGTGGGCAGTGGGGCCCCTCTGGGTGCCCACAAAGTCCACAGATGGACCGGCCCAGTGCCAGGGAGCTTCCCGAAGCACAGCTCTTCCCAGGAGGTCTGTGCCACAGGGACAACACAAGTTCCCTGTCCCTGTCCTGCTGCTGGCTGCAGCTCTGCACCCTCCCCAGAGCAGGGCCAGAGTTTGCTGCTGCTGGTACCAAGGTCTTCTGAAAAATGTTGTTTACCCGCTGTCCTTGTGCCAGTTGGATCCAAGCTGAGAGGACAGAA
Organism: Falcunculus frontatus; assembly: GCA_013398115.1. Lineage (NCBI taxonomy): Eukaryota > Metazoa > Chordata > Aves > Passeriformes > Falcunculus > Falcunculus frontatus. The sequence goes on along the minus strand of VZRV01004344.1, from coordinate 327,719 downwards.
CTGGTTTGCCTCTGCTGATTGGGAGCCAGGCTTTGAACACCCCAACAGACAGGGATGCCAAGACCCAGGATTTTGGACTTGCCTGCTTCAGGATCAGTGTTTTCCGAGTAAAAATAGAATGCCTGGTGTTAAAAATGTGGCTCAACTGTATGAGTCAGGAGTGAAATGAAGTGCAGAGAGCATTGTGCCTTGCTCAGAGCAGGGTTTTGTGTAGCAGCCACCCGTGGACCCAGGATGGTTCTTGATTGTTCCAGTCACATCCCATTATCCTCCACCCCTGTGTCTGCAGGCATGTCCTGCCCACACCAGGCAGTTTCCCTTCCCCACTGGAGAAACCTCACAGGCAGGGAGGAGGAGACTTTTGGTGGCTTTTGGGCAGTGCCTGGGTGCAGGGGGGAGGTACGTGCAAGGGATGCTCAGCAGAACATGCTCGTCCCCATTAAGATGTGCCAGAGCTGTGGATGTTCTTGCACCAGCTGTGCTGTGCCTGAACCCACAGGAATGCTCCCTGAATGCAGGTGAGCTTGGACTCTGGGGAATGTCCCACAACATACTGCTGAAAATCCTCCAGCGGTCCCCCAGCTGGTTATCTACTGCTCAGATCAGCATCAGAGCGAGGAAGAGTTGGGGTGGGGGTGGGAAATACAGGAATTATACCATGCTTAGGAGAGAGAGAGGCCAGGAGCAGGATGTGAAGGGTTTCCCAAGCACAGCCGGAGAAATGCTCTCGGAAACAGTCCCGAGGGGGCAGGCTGGGATCCTCACGTATGGGAAGGGCTGTGCTCCCTCTGTGCCTTTGGGTCTGATCCATGAGGTGCCTCCTGACAGAGGCAAGAGCAGAGCTGTGAGCGCTGCTGGGCTGGGGTTGGGCTGTGGGGATGGAGCGGGGCCGGCAGAAGTGGGTGAAGTGCAGCCTGTGGGATCACAGGGCCGGGCAGCTGCTGCTCTCTGGGTGAAGTGCAGGATTAGGAAGAGCTGCAGGCACCCCAACAGGGGTTGCTCCCGCTGCCCCATGTATCCAAAGCTGCTGCTGGCCATATCTTCACAGCTGTGAGGGAAGAACAGCAGGATGCTGCTGATGCTGGCACAGCCCATCCCACCACATCAGAAAATTCAGTCAGGAGCTGGATATACTGGTGTACCACGAGGAAAGGTTGTTGTTTATGTGACGGACGTGGAGTTTTTGAGGTGGTGTTTCTTTCTGCAGACACATATTCTGGAGCTCACAAGGGGCTGATAGGATCAGGGTTTGCAGGATATGGCCCATTTCCAGGGACAGCCGTGCCAGGCGAGAGGGGGATGCCTTTGTTCTGGCTCATTGTGTTGCCTCAGAGGAAAGGAAGTGGCTGGAGTTCCTGATGTTCTGCTGGCTGGGCAGGGTCCCTGGATTGCTCTGGCAGGTGTTGTTGTGGAGAACAGGATCCCTGCCTTCCCTGTGATGTGGGTTTGCCCTGGACTGACCTGGCCCTCTGGAGAACATGTGTATTGTTTTCTGCTGAAGTGGCTCATCAAACGAAGAAAACATATGTTGGCCACTTCACCTTAATCTGCACAAACTATTTGGGACCTGACCTGTGATCTGGAGGGTGAAGAGCTTCACCCAGCACAGCTCTCTAGTCTGAAGAAAACCCAGAATGAAACCTCTGCTCCAGCAGGCTCTGTGTTTTCACCACAGACACTGCAGCTCGTCCTGTCCTCACTGAGCCCAGTGCTCCATGGAGCTGGCTTGTCACTGCTCACAAAGGTTTCTCCAGGTGCCCTTGTGCTTCCAGAACTTCAGCTGGCCCAAGGAACAGCACCTGTGCTTGGGAAAAAATGAGAAAGCAGCTGAGAGCATCTGGATTTCACCCAGGTGAAGCTGTGCTGCAGTCACGTATTCAATGAGCTGTGTCACTTCTCCAGGGATGTAAGGGAAGACAGGGCTGGGGACAGCACAGAGGGCCAGGCACAGCACCCATGTCTGCAGGGAGGGCGTCTCCTCCTGCCTCTGTCCGGGGTCTCAGGCCAGAGCCACAGAGTGGCAGTGACCTTGGTCAGCCAGGGCAGTGGCATGCAGTGGGACAGTGCTCAGGGTGTGGGTGTGCACACACGCCGTCCCTTCCGGCGCTGAGCAGAGACCGGGATGTTCTGTCCCACGGCAGCACAAGGACGCCCCTCCTTGTGCTTGATGGAATGACCATCCCCGGTGTCCTGGCTCTTGGCACCTGTGCAGCTCGTTCGTGCACGGCTGTGGTGGAGCAGTGGCAGCTGCTGTGACATGCAGAGCATGAGAGGTGCCTCAGCAAAGTCACCCTCCTGGGACCCAGGGCAGCTCCCCAAGATGGGGGCAGGCAAATCACTGCCAGTGTTCCAGGGTTTGCCATGCACTTCAAGCACTCGAGGTACACCAAGGCCTGCCCCTTGATTTCCCTGGGCCCGGCTCCTGCCAGTGCAGGACTGGAATCCCATCCTTGCTCCGTTCTGCTGCTGTCTGCCCGAGGACTCAGAATGGCACCTGGCCATCCTGCTGCCCAGGCTCTTCTCCAAACCTCAGCCCAGCAGCTCTGCGTGCTGTGTGCCCGTTCCACACATTGCCCTTTGGCTGCTGCTGGATTTCTGACAGCGCCGGTCCTGGCAGCTCCCACCTCTCCCACCCAGCTCTGTAGATTAAAACTGCTTGGGCAACAAATTTCCGAGCGTGGGCTGCAGCCCCGCAGCTGTGACGCTCTGTACAGTGATGGGCTATTTCCAGCCTGTCCCGGGAACAGAGAAGTGAATCACTGCAGCAGGGACGCATGATATGTGCTGCTCAGATGAAAACCAATCCCACTCCAGACCTGTGCCCCTCTCACGGGCACATGCTTGTCCTCTCCCACTGGGATCAGAAACTTGGCTGGCTCAGGCTCGTGGAGAAGCTGAATGAATCCAGCCCTGTCCCAAGTAGAGCTGTGTAGCCTTGCAGACCAGGCTGTGTGAGTTGGGGCTACTGTCTCCACCATCTCCAGATACGGACTCGGGCAAATTCTCTAACTTATTCCCCAGTGGAGAAATAGGAAAACAAGGGCAGCCTGCTGCATCCCAAGAGATGTCCCAGCCTCACATCTGGATCCTGAGGCCTTGGGAAAGTCTGAGTGCAGACTGAGGGTGGCCAGGACAGCGTGTGCACGCTGGAGCTGTGGCCAGACTCTCAGCCCCAGCTGTCCCTCTGCAGCCCTGTGCTGCACCTGGGGCTCCAGCCTGAAGACCACCATCCTGTGGCCAGGAGTGAGGGGCTGCGATGGCCAGGTCCTGGGATAAAGATGAAACTGGAGGGCACAGGACTGTGACAGGGGCAGAAGAGGAAGGGAAAAGGCTCTAGTTTCAGTCCTGGGCTGCCTTTCCCATACTTTTGGGGTCACAGATGAGTTTGGAGCCAGCCCAGGGTGAGCAGAGCTGGTGCCTGAGTCCTGGTACAAGAGAGTCCTAAGCAGATCCTCTTCACAGTGACTTATCAGTTGCAGTAAGGGAGGATGAGCCCAGGCCTGAGGTACCTTGGTCTGTTTAGCCGGGTGGAGGCCGATGTCTCCAAGGCACCGTGGGCGGGAGGACGGGCTGGCTCCAGGGCTGCTGCTGTGTGTGTGTCTCACTGGCTCCACTCTGTGTCTTGCAGGATGAAGTGAAGCTCCCATCTAAACTGAGCATCAGCAAGTCCCTAAAGGAAGGTGAAAAGCTGGAGAAGGAAGGTGAGGGTGAGGAGGTGCCTGTGGGTGAGGACCATGCAGAGGAGGACCACATCCAGCTCTCCTCGGATGAGGAGGTGGAGATTGAGGAGATTATCGAAGAATCACGGGCAGAACGCATCAAAAGGAGCGGCATGAAAAGGGTGGATGACTTTAAGAAGGCGTTCTCAAAGGAGAAGATGGAAAAGACTAAACTAAAGACCAAGGAAAACCTGGAGAAGACCCGCCACAACTTGGAGAAGACCCGCCACAACCTGGAGAAGAGGATGAACAAACTGGGCACGAAAATTGTGACTAACGAAAGGAGAGAGAAGATGAAGAGCTCTCGGGACAAACTGAGGAAGTCTTTCACCCCTGACCACACCATCTATGCCAGGTCCAAGACAGCCGTCTACAAAGTGCCACCCTTCACTTTCCATGTCAAGAAAATAAGAGAGGGTGAGGTGGAGGTGAAAGCCACAGAGCTGGTGGAGGTTGGTGGAGAGGAGGGAGAAAATTCAGATCTGATGCGTGGGGAGAGCCCTGACATGCACACACTGCTGGAGATCACGGAGGAGACTGACGCGGTACTGGTGGACAAGAGTGACAGCGAGTAGGACAGGCTGCAGCACGCAAGGGTTGTGGACGACGGCTGAACACGTTATCACTCACATTTCGAGCTCTCCCTGCCCTGGAGCCCCAGGGAATTGTACACGATGCATCCTTCTTACCCTGCAGAGCCGACGCCGATCCCCTGCCTGCTTGTACAAGGTGTATTTTATATTTTAGTTTTAGCACAGATTAGGAACACGGAACTGTTTTTCTTACACTACTAAATCACCCTCGGAGACCATTCCTGCTGCAGCCTTCTTGCCCCACACCTGAAGATGGGTTTTGAGTGACAGGGCCCTGGCCCAGCTGGAGAGTGCTGATCCCAAGACAATGGCTGTACAGCTGAAAGTTCAAGAGTCGTCCATAAGAAAAACCTGATGTCAAGAAAGCTTCCTGCAAGTAGCCCACCAGCCCACACCACCCGGCCCCCTGTGCCAGGCTAAACAGCTGCCCCGCAGGCAAGAAGACTCCCAGCACCCAAACCGGCTGCTCCTTCGGGGGACCAGAGGAACTGGGATGCAGCTGGTGGGAGGGAAGAGCTGAGCAAGTCCTGTTGATGGGCAGAGCACGGCAAAGCTGAGCTGGCGTGGGGCAGGTGGGGCTGCTCCTCTCTGCCCTCCCAAGGACTGGGTGACCTTTGCATGAAGCCACCCTGCAGCTGGGCCTGCCATGGGTGCCTGCGGGGTGTCACACAGCTGTGGCCCTCTGCTCCTCCCCGCTGTGCCCCGGGGCCGTGGCAGGAACAGCGCCAGCTGCAGGCTTCCTGCCGGGCTGCCAGAGATCCAGGGTCCATGGCGAGTCCTGGGGGCAGGGAGCAGCATGGAGGTGGAGTGCTGGATCTGCTCCCTCCACACCCACAGAGGTGGTGGCAGCAGGTAGTGAGGTCCGGGCTTGCTGTCCTGGGAGAGGGGGACACGCAGGCAGCGATGCCAGAGCAGCCACCATGGCCAGCGACTTGTTTCCAGTGGGATTTGGGATGCACTGCTGCCATGTGAGGCTCTGGACCATCAGAGAGAAGCCTTGACACCTGTCCAGCACCGGATCTTGAACGTTTCTGAGCATCTGCTTTCTGCAGGGGTCCTGGCACAGCTCAGGCTCATGCCCACATCCTGTGCTTTCCTCCCTGTGTCCCGCTTTCTGCAGCTTCACTCTGTGCCCTGAGCAAGGCAGCACGAAGGCAGCACACGGTGGCTTGGGGGCTCTGCCTGGCTCAGCCCCGCTTGGCTCTCACATACTCAGCCCCCGCCCCGCATCCCTCATCCTGCTCCCCCAGCACAAGGCTGCTGCTGCTGCTCACATAACCCAATATATAAACTTGCTTTTCCGTTAAGAATTAATTTCCTTCATATTGTCCAGTGCCTCCAGCCTGTCCCAGCCTCAGGGTCCTGCCACAGCTTCCCTCCCCACAGAAGGTGCGACCGGCCGGTTCCGTGTGCCGGCTGCAGGCAGCCCTGAGACACCGGTGGCCCCGAGGCTCCCGGTGCGTGAAGGCATCGGGCACCGGCTCTTGGCTGCAGGCGGGGCAGGCGGGGCAGTGGTTCCCGGCCCACTGTGGGCCCCAGCCCGCAGGTCACCCGCCCTCACGGAGTCTCTTGCGGGCCCACGGGCAGCTTTCACGTGGGTTTTCTCTGAGCAGCGGGGCCGGGACAGCAGGGCCAGGGTGGCAGAAGCCCGGGTGATCCTCGCCTGTCCCAGGCTGTGCCCAGGCAGCAGCGCAGCAATAAAGTCTCTTTTGTAAACCACCAGTGTGTGGCCTGTCCACGGCACCGGGAGTTGGGGAGGGGCTGCCACACAGGGACCCATCCCCACAGCCCTACGGGGCTGACCCCCAGAGCTCCACAGGGATCCATCCCCAGAGCTTCATGGGGATGGATCCCCACAGCCCCCAACAAGGACCCATCCCCACAGCCCCTACAGGGATCCATCCCCACAGCCCCACAGGGATCCATCCCCATAGCCCCAACAGGGATCCATCCCCACAGCCCCACAGGGATCCATCCCCACAGCCCCCAACAGGGATCCATCCCCACAGCCCTATGGGACTGATCCCCACAGCCCCACAGGGATCCATTCCCACAGCCCCCAACAGGGCTCCATCCCCAGAGCTTCATGGGGATGGATCCCCACAGCCCCCAACAAGGACCCATCCCCACAGCCCCTACAGGGATCCATCCCCACAGCCCCACAGGGATCCATCCCCATAGCCCCAACAGGGATCCATCCCCACAGCCCCACAGGGATCCATCCCCACAGCCCCCAACAGGGATCCATCCCCACAGCCCTATGGGACTGATCCCCACAGCCCCACAGGGATCCATTCCCACAGCCCCCAACAGGGCTCCATCCCCAGAGCTTCATGGGGATGGATCCCCACAGCCCCCAACAAGGACCCATCCCCACAGCCCCTACAGGGATCCATCCCCACAGCCCCACAGGGATCCATCCCCATAGCCCCAACAGGGATCCATCCCCACAGCCCCACAGGGATCCATCCCCACAGCCCCCAACAGGGATCCATCCCCACAGCCCTATGGGACTGATCCCCACAGCCCCACAGGGATCCATTCCCACAGCCCCCAACAGGGCTCCATCCCCAGAGCTTCATGGGGATGGATCCCCACAGCCCCCAACAAGGACCCATCCCCACAGCCCCTACAGGGATCCATCCCCACAGCCCCACAGGGATCCATCCCCACAGCCCCCAACAGGGATCCATCCCCACAGCCCTATGGGACTGATCCCCACAGCCCCACAGGGATCCATTCCCACAGCCCCCAACAGGG